>JAPXFQ010000493.1:0-369579 GCA_028564705.1 Apricaphanius iberus | reverse complement strand
CACATTTCACAAGGATCCCTTGACAAATTTCGGGGGTATTCTCGTTGGAGTAAACCTGTAGGAAGAGTTTCTGTAGTGTAGTGGTTATCACGTTTGCTTTACACGCAAAAGGTCTCTGGTTCGAAACCAGACAGAAACACTTTCATTCAGTGCTGAGTTTCAATCCCTTCTGTTAGTCAGCAATGCTTTTTAATTGTGTGTCGTGGCATAACTCAAAAAATGTTTCACGTATGGCGTTTTCAATTCATGAGTCCTTCAAAACTTCAAGGTCTTGCTTTTCACATGGTTCTATGGTGTAATGGTTAGCACTCTGGACTCTGAATCCAGTGATCTGAGTTCAAATCTCAGTAGAACCTTTGTTTTCTCATGTATGAGAAAATACTTGACTTGAGGAAAATAAAAACCACTGCTGAGAACTGGGTTTATCAAGATGGAAATTTGACCAATTTCGATTCTTAGATGCCAAGGACTAACTCAACATGTTTCAACCTATAAAAATACATTGAAGAATTACCAGATAATTTGTCATTTGCATTACGTGAAAGTTTATGCGCATGCACGCAGCCCTCGAAAAGGCCTCTCAAAGATGTCAGTGCCACATTTGGCACAAACAACGGTTGGATGAGTGTCGAACAAGCAGAAGATGACTCCCCCATATAACGTAGTTACATATGCGAGGACAAAGCTAGCACGTAGAGAATAACCAAATTTATTGACACACCAAATTTATTGACACAAACTTTATGAGACATTTACATCCATTTGACCACCCAACCTCAAGTGCATTCCGGATTATCAATTGTAATGCTCTATAAAATACCAACAGAAAACGTTAAATCTAATTCGGGTAATCCTATCTCTGCCAAAGGTGTGATAGTAATTACGAAGATTTTTTGATCAAACATTCATGTAAGCACACAACAGTACATTTTCAAGGTCCGTTCCTTCAGAAAGGGCATTTTTGGCGGGATTTTTCTTTTTTTTTTGGGGGGGGTGGGGTTCACCCAATGCATTAATCACTCGTCATTTGCATTACGTGAAAGTTTATGCGCATGCACCCAGCCCTCGAAAAGGCCTCTCAAAGATGTCAGTGCCACATTTGGCTAAACAAACAATGGTTGATGAGTGTCGAACAAGCTGAAGATGACTCCCCCATATACCGTAGTTACCTATGCGAGACAAAGCTAGAAACGTAGAGAATAACCAAATTTATTGACACCAAACTCTATACCCAAAAAATGTTTCAAGCAACCACCCAACCTCAAGTGCTTCCGGATTTAATTGTTAGCACTATAAAAATACCAACAGAAAACGTTAAAGTCTAATTGGAACTCCTATCTCTGCAAAAAGGTGTGATTCTAATTTCAGATGATGCTTTTGACAAACATTCCTGTAACAGCAAACCAGTACATTTCAGGTCGTCCTTCAGAAAGCTTTTGATAGATTTTTTTTTTGGGGGGGGGGTTCACCGCCAATGCAATTACATCACTCACCTTTTTTTAAGGCGTAATATATTCAATTGTTGATTTTTTTTCAAGACGGGCATTATTGTTAGTACAAAAAAACAGTTGTGTCTAAGGCTGTTGTTAGCTATGGACACTTCCAGAGTGGCTGTGAATTAGCTGCCTAAGAAAATCCTTGGAGTATTATGTGACAGCAAGTTAAACTAGTTGTGGCCCTTTTTCAAAACATTGTTTGTCCGTAATTGTCACATTTCACAAGAATCCCTTGCCAAATTTCGGTGGTATTTTGGTTGGAATAACACCTGTAGGAATAGTTTCTGTAGTGTAGTGGTTATCACGTTTTCTTGACACGCGAAAGGTCTCTGGTTCGAAACCAGACAGAAACACTTCATTCACTGCTGATTTTCAATCCCTTCTGTTAGTCAGCAAGGCTTTTTAATTGTGTGTTGTGGCATAACTCAAAAAACGTTTCACGGATGGCGGTTTTCAATTCATGAGTCCTTCGAAACTTCAAGCTCTTTTTTTTAACATGGTTCTATGGTGTAATGGTTAGCACTCTGGACTCTGAATCCAGTGATCTGAGTTCAAATCTCAGTAAAACCTTTGTTGTCACATGTATGAGAAAATATTTGACTTGAGGAAAATAAACAGCACTGATGAGATCTGGGTTTATAAATATGGAAATTTGACCAATTTCGTTTCTTAGATGTCAAGGACTAACTCCAAAATGTTTCAACTATAAAAATACATTGTCGTAATTACCAGATAATTTGTTCATCTTGCTTCCTTGTGGAAAGTTTATGCGCATGCACGTAGCCCTCGAAAAGGCCTCTCAAAGATGTCAGTGCCACATTTGGCAACACAAACAATGGTTGATAAGTGTCGAACAAGCTGAAGATGACTCCCCCATATACCGTAGTTACATGTGCGAGACACAGCTAGAAACGTAGAGAATCACCAAATTTATTGACACCAAACTCTATACCCAACAAATGTTTCAAGCAACCACCTTCAAGTGCTCCGGGATTCGAATTGTTTGCATATAAAAATCCAACACAACTTCAAGTCTAATTGGAACACCTATCTCTGCCAAAAGGTGTGATTGTAATTTCATATGATGCTTCTGACAAACATTCCTGTAACAGCAAAACAGTACATTTCAGGACATCCTTCAGAAAGCTTTTTTTAGATTTTTTTTTTTTGGGGGGGGGGTTCACCCAATGCATTAATCACTCACCTTTGTCAGGTTTATATATTAATTGTTGTTTTTTTTCAATCGGGCTGATTGGTTGTAAAAAACAAAACTGTGTCTAAGGCATTTGTTAGCTATGGACACTTCCAGAGTGGCTGTAAATTAGCTGCCTAAGAAAATCCTTGGAGTATTAGGTGACAGCAAGTTAAACTAGTTGTGGCCCTTTTTCAAAACATTGTCCGTATTTGTCACATTTCACAAGGATCCCGGACAAATTTCGGGGGTATTTTTGGGCTGAGGAATAACACCTGTAGGAAGTGGTTCTGTAGTTTAGTGGTTATATAGTTTGCTTAACTCAGCCACAAGGCTCTGGTTGCCAATCCAAAGACTGAAAACTCTTTCAAACACTGCTGATTTTCAATCCCTTCTCTTAGTCAGCAAGGCTTTTTAATTGTGTGTCGTGGCATAACTCGTAAAACGTTTCACCGATGGCGGTTTTCAATTCATGAGTCCTTCGAAACTTCAAGCTCTATATTTTCACATGGTACCATGGTGTAATGGTTAGCACTCTGTACTCTGAATCCAGTAATCTGAGTTTAAGTCTCAGTAGAACCTTTGTTGTCACATGTATGAGAAAATATTGACAAATTTCGGGGGTATTCTGGTTGGAGTAACACCTGTAGGAAGAGTTTCTGTAGTGTAGTGGTTATCACGTTTGCTTTACACGCAAAAGGTCTCTGGTTCGAAACCAGACAGAAACAATTTCATTCACTGCTGAGTTTCAATCCCTTCTGTTAGTCAGCAAGGCTTTTTAATTGTTTGTCATGGCATAACTCAAAAAACGTTTCACGGATGGCGGTTTTCAATTAATGTGTCCTTCGAAACTGCAAGCTCTTTCTTTTCAAATGGTTCTATGGTGTAATGGTTAGCACTCTGGACTCTGAATCCAGTGATCTGAGTTCAAGTCTCAGTAGAACCTTTGTTGTCACATGTAAGAGAAAATACTTGACTTGAGGAAAATAAAAACCACTGCTGAGAACTGGGTTCATAAAGATGGAAATTTGACCAATTTTGTTTCTTAGATGCCAAGGACTAACTCAACATGTTTCAACCTATAAAAATACATTGACGAATTACCAGATAATTTGTCATTTGCATCATGTGAAAGTTTATGCGCATGCACGTAGCCCTTGAAAAGGCCTCTCAAAGATGTCAGTGTCACATTTGGCAACAAAAACAATGTTTGATGAGTGTCGAACAAGCTGAAGATGACTCCCCCATATACCTTAGTTACCTATGCGAGACATAGCTAGTAACGTAGAGAATCACCAAACTTATTGACACCAAACTCTATACCCAACATACTGTGTTTCAAGCAACCACCCCACCTCAAGTGCTTCCGGGAATCAATTGTTAGCACTCTACTAAAAATACCAAGAACCGAAAACCGTTAAAGGTCTAATTGGAACTCCTATCCTGTCTCTTAGGTGTGATAGTAATTTCGAATGATTCTTTTGAAAAAACATTCTGTAACAGCCAAACCCACAGTACATTACAGGTCGTCCTTCAGAAACTTTTGACGGATTTGTTTTTTTTTTTTGGGGGGGTGGGGAGTTCAAATGCAATGCATTAATCACTCACCTTTTTTAGGTTTATATATTAGTTGTTGTTTTTTTTCAATCGGGCTTATCTATTATAAACAAAAACTTTTGTCTAAGGCTGTTGTTAGCTATGGACACTTCCAGAGTGGCTGTAAATTAGCTGCCTAAGAAAATCCTTGGAGTATTAGGTGACAGCAAGTTAAACTAGTTGTGGCCCTTTTTCAAAACATTGTCCGTATTTGTCACATTTCACAAGGATCCTTTGACAAATTTCGGGGGTATTTTGGCTGGAATAACACCTGTAGGAAGTGGTTCTGTAGTTTAGTGGTTATTAAGTTTGCTTCACACGCCACAGGTCTCTGGTTGGAAACCAGACAGAAACTCCTTCGTTCACTGCTGATTTTCAATCCCTTCTCTTAGTCAGCAAGGCTTTTTAATTGTGTGTCGTGGCATAACTCGTAAAACGTTTCACCGATGGCGGTTTTCAATTCATGAGTCCTTCGAAACTTCAAGCTCTATATTTTCACATTGGTTCTATGGTGTAATGTTTAGCACTCTGGACTCCTGAATCAAGTAATTGAGATTTAATGTTACAGTAGAACCTTTGTTGTCACATGTATGAGAAAATATTGACAAATTTCGGGGGTATTCTGGTTGGAGTAACACCTGTAGGAAGAGTTTCTGTAGTGTAGTGGTTATCACGTTTGCTTTACACGCAAAAGGTCTCTGGTTCGAAACCAGACAGAAACACTTTCATTCACTGCTGAGTTTCAATCCCTTCTGTTAGTCAGCAAGGCTTTTTAATTGTGTGTCATGGCATAACTCAAAAAATGTTTCACGGATGGCGGTTTTCAATTCATGTGTCCTTCGAAACTGCAAGCTCTTTCTTTTCACATGGTTCTATGGTGTAATGGTTAGCACTCTGGACTCTGAATCCAGTGATCTGAGTTCAAGTCTCAGTAGAACCTTTGTTGTCACATGTAAGAGAAAATACTTGACTTGAGGAAAATAAAAACCACTGCTGAGAACTGGGTTCATAAAGATGGAAATTTGACCAATTTTGTTTCTAAGATGCCAAGGACTAACTCAACATGTTTCAACCTATAAAAATACAATGACGAATTACCAGATAATTTGTCATTTGCATCATGTAAAAGTTTATGCGCATGCACGCAGCCCTTGAAAAGGCCTCTCAAAGATGTCAGTGTCACATTTGGAGACAAAAACAATGTTTGATGAGTGTCGAACAAGCTGAAGATGACTCCCCCATATACCGTAGTTACCTATGCGAGACATAGCTAGTAACATAGAGAATCACCAAACTTATTGACACCAAACTCTATACCCAACAAATGTTTCAAGCAACCACCCAACCTCAAGTGCTTCCGGGATTCAATTGTTTGCACTATAAAAATACCAACACAAAACGTTAAAGTCTAATTGGAACTCCTATCTCTGCCAAAAGGTGTGATTGTAATTTCAGATGATGCTTTTGACAAACATTCCTGTAACAGCAAACCAGTACATTTCAGGTCGTCCTTCAGAAAGCTTTTGACAGATTTTTTTTTTTTTTTGGGGGGCGGGGGGCTTTAACCCAATGCATTAATCACTAACCTTTGTTAGGTTTATATATTAGTTGTTGTTTTTTTTCAATCGGGTTTATTGGTTATTTAAAAAAACTTTTGTCTAAGGCTGTTGTTAGCTATGGACACTTCCAGAGTGGCTGTGAATTAGCTGCCTAAGAAAATCCTTGGAGTATTATGTGACAGCAAGTTAAACTAGGTGTGGCCCTTTTTCAAAACATTGGTTGTCCGTATTTGTCACATTTCACAACGATCCCTTGTCAAATTTCGGGGGTATTTTGGTTGGAGCAACACCTATAGAAAGAGTTTCTGTAGTGTAGTGGTTATCATGTTTGCTTCACACGCAAAAGGCCTCTGGTTCGAAACCAGACAGAAACACTTTCCTTCAATGCTGATTTTCAATCCCTTCTGTTAGTCAGCAAGGCTTTTTAATTGTGTGTTGTGGCATAACTCAAAGAAACACTTAACCGATGGCAATTTTCAATCAATGACTCCTTTGAAACTTCAAGCTCTCTGTTTTCATGTGGTTCTATGGTGTAATGATTAGCACTCTGGACCTTGAATCCAGTGATTTGAGTTCAAATCTCAGTAGAACCTTTGTTTTCTCATGTATGAGAAAATTTTTGATTTTAGGAAAATAAACAGCACTGCTGAGATCTGGTTTTATCAATATGGAAATTTGACCAATTTCGTTTCATTGATGTCAAGCCTGCAACAGACTGGCGTCCTGTTCAGGGTGTACCCTGCCTAACGCCTGATAATTGCTGGGATAGGCTCCAGCTGCCCCGTGACCCTGAATTGGATAAGCGGTTAAGAAGATGGATGAATGGATGGATGGATGATGTCAAGCCAAGGACTAACTCAACATGTTTCAACGTATAAGAATACATTGACGAATTACCCGATAATTTTGCATTACGTGAAAGGTTATGCGCATGCATGTAGCCCTGTAAAAGGCCTCTCAAAGATGTCAGTGCCACATTTGGCAACACAAACAATGGCTGATGAGCGCTGAACAAGCTGAAGATGACTCCCCCATTCACCTTAGTTACCTATGCGAGACATAGCTAGAAACATGGAGAAACACAAAACTTATTGTCACCAAACTCTATACCCAACAAACGTTTCAAGCAACCACCGAACCTCAAGTGCTTCCGGGATTCAATTGTTTGCACTGTAAAAATAGCAACACAAAACGTTAAAGTCTAATTGGAACTCATATCTCTGCCAAAAGGTGTGATTGTAATTTCAGATGATGGTTTTGACAAACATTCCTATAACAGCAAACCAGTACATTTCAGGTCGTCCTTCAGAAAGCTTTTGACAGATTTTTTTTTTTTTTTGGGGGGAGGGGGGGGGTTCACCCAATGCATTAATCACTCACCTTTGTTAGGTTTATATATTAGTTTTTTTTTTTTTTCAATCGGGCTTATTGATTATAAATAAAAACTTTTGTCTAAGGCTGTTGTTAGCTATGGACACTTCCAGAGTGGCTGTGAATTAGCTGCCTAAGAAAATCCTTGGAGTATTAGGTGACAGCAAATTAAACTATTTGTGGCCCTTTTTCAAAATATTGTTTGTCCGTATTTGTCACATTTCACAAGGATCCCTTGACAAATTTCGGGGGATTCTGGTTGGAGTAGACCTGTAGGAAGAGTTTCTGTAGTGTAGTGGTTATCATGTTTGTTTACACGCAAAAGGTCTCTGGTTCGAAACCAGACAGAAACACTTTCATTCATTGATGATTTTCAATCCCTTCTGTTAGTCAGCAAGGCTTTTTAATTGTGTGTCATGGCATAACTCAAAAAACGTTTCACGGATGGCGGTTTTCAATTCATGTGTCCTTCGAAACTGCAAGATCTTTCTTTTCACATGGTTCTATGGTGAAATGGTTAGCACTCTGGACTCTGAATCCAGTGATCTGAGTTCAAGTCTCAGTAGAACCCTTGTTGTCACATGTAAGAGAAAATACTTGACTTGAGGAAAATAAAAACCACTGCTGAGAACTGGGTTCATAAAGATGGAAATTTGACCAATTTCGTTTCTTAGATGCCAAGGACTAACTCAACATGTTTCAACCTATAAAAATACATTGACGAATTACCAGGTCATTTGTCATTTCTGCATTACGAGAAAAGGGTTTTGGCATGTATTGTAGCCGCAGTAAATGCCCATTTAAAGATCTCGTGCAACAATATTCAGCAACACAACAAATGGTTGATGAGTGTCGAAACAGCTTGAAGAAGCGCTCACCCATATTACCTTAGTTACCTATGCGAGACATTAGCTAGAACCGTGGAGAATCACCAACTTATGGACAACTCTATACCCAACACATGTTTCAAGCAACCACCCCATCCTCAGTGCTTCCGGGATTCCATTTGTTTTTCAATATTAAAATACCACACAAAACGTTCAAGTCTAATTGGAACTCCCAATTTCTGCTAACAGGTGTTGATTGTAATTTCAGATGATGCTTTTGACAAACACTTCCTATAACGCAAACCAGTACATTTTCAGTTCGTACTTCAGAATAGACTTATTGACAGATTTTTTTTTTGGGGTTAGGTTAACCCAATGCATTAATCACTCACCTTTGTTAGGTTTATATATTAGTTGTTGTTTTTTTCAATCGGGCTAATTGATTATAAAAAAAACTTTTGTCTAAGGCTGTTGTTAGCTATGGACACTTCCAGAGTGGCTGTGAATTAGCTGCCTAAGAAAATCCTTGGAGTATTAGGTGACGAAGTTAAAACTTAGTTGTGGCCCTTTTTACACAAAACTTGTCCGTATTTGTCACATTTCACAAGGATCCTTTGATAAATTTCGGGGGTATTTTGGCTGGAATAACACCTGTAGGAAGTGGTTCTGTAATTTAGTGGTTATTAAGTTTGCTTCACACGCCACAGGTCTCTGGTTGGAAACCAGACAGAAACTGTTTCGTTCACTGCTGATTTTCAATCAGCCAAACAAAGAGCCAAACTCTCAGCTTCCTTCTAAGATGGCGCCGAGGATGGCAGCCGTGGTGCTTTCGTGCGCTCTGTTTTGTTTGTTATTGTGCGTTAACTGTTCGTCTGCGTGCTCTTATACCCGCATGGAGCTTCTGGACATTAGAACTACCACCCCTACGGACTTATTACCAGTTTTTTTAGCATCAGCTGCGGACCTGGTCCATTTTTTGACCAAAAGAGGGAAACGGCGCCGTGGGAAGCGAGCGGGTTCACTCGTCCGCCTGCGCAGACGGGGCGCGCGCACGCCTTTACCTGGCATCTTTCTCTCAAACGTCCGCTCACTTCCCAACAAGATGGACGAACTAGCGCTGCTGATGAGAAGTAACAAGGACTTTTCCTAGTCTTGTGTTTTGTGCTTCACGGAGACGTGGCTAAGCGCGAGTGTCCCGGACAGCGCGCTTCACCTGGAAGGCTTCCATCTCCTCCGCGCGGATCGCAACGCGGAGCTCTCCAACAAAACAAAAGGCGGTGGCGTTTGCTTCTACATCAACAGCAGCTGGTGCACGGATGTGACTGATGTGACTCTCCCAACACTGCGCTCCTTCTCTGGAATATCTTTTCATTCACTGTAAGCCTTTTTATTCACCGCGTGAGATCGCTTCATTCATTCTGGTGGCTGCCTACATTCCGCCGAGCGCGGACGTGTGCGAGGCTCAGCGCACGCTTGCAGGCCAGATATTACATGCGGAGCGGTCTTTTCCGGACTCTCTTGTTATCGTGCTTGGTGACTTTAACAAGGGAAACCTGAGCCAGGAATTACCAAAGTATAGACAGTTCATTAAATGCCCGACCAGAGAGGAGAACACGTTGGATCACTGCTACACTACAGTCAGCAGAGCGTATCATGCTGTGCCGCGCGCTGCCCTCGGACTATCAGATCACATGATGGTGCACCTAATTCCCTCATACCGACAGAGACTGAAATTGGCCAAGCCTGCGGTGATAAAAACAAGGAAATACACCTCTGAAGCTGTGGAGGAGCTGCGCTCATGTTGGGAAACGACAGACTGGGGAGCGTTTGGAGCAGCCACGGACAATCTGGACGAGTATACGGACACTGTGACCTCATACATTCAGTTCAATGAGACGCGCATCATCCCAACGCGCACCAGGATTTGTTATAACAATGACAAGCCCTGGTTCACACCCAAGCTCCGGCGCCTACGTGAGGAGAAGGAAGTAGCGCGGCGGAGCGAGGACTGGAGTACATACAGACGAGCAAAGTACCACTTCACTAGTGAAGTGAGAAGAGCAAAATCTGTGTACTCCAACCGTATACAGAAACACTTTAGCTCCAATGACTCTGCAGCCGTGTGGAGGGGGTTGAGGGCTCTCACAAACTACAAGCCCAAAGCCCCCCAGGCCCTGAACGACCGGACTCTCGCCCAGGGCCTGAATACACACTACTGCCGCTTTGAACAGCCGTCTGCTCCTCACACCTCTGCTCCCCCCACCATCACCCCAACCCTCAACGACCCCAGCACTTCATCAAAGGACTCCTCAGACCCCCCCTCCTCCCCCCCTGCCCTCTCCATCCAGGAGGAGGATGTGCGCCGACAGTTTTTGAGGCTGAACAGGAGGAAGGCCCCCAGGCCGGACGGTGTCTCCCCCTCCACCCTGAGACACTGCGCGGATCAGCCGGCCCCCGTGTTCACGGACATTTTCATCACCTCCCTGGCGCTCTGTCGCGTGCCGTCCTGCTTCAAAACCTCCACCATCGTCCCTGTCCCCAAAAAGCCACGGATCACAGGACTTAATGACTACAGGCCGGTGGCGCTGACGTCTGTGGTCATGAAGTCATTTGAGCGCCTGGTTCTGCCCCACCTCAAGGCCATCACCGCCCCCCTCCTGGACCCACTGCAGTTCGCCTACAGAGCCAACAGGTCTGTGGATGATGCAGTGAACCTGGCCCTCCATTTCATCCTGGAGCATCTGGACTCCCCAGGAACCTATGCCAGGATCCTGTTTGTGGACTTCAGCTCTGCCTTCAACACCATCCTCCCTGGACTGCTACGAGACAAGCTCTACCAGCTCAGCGTGCCCGACTCCCTCTGCAGGTGGATCACTGACTTCCTGACGGACCGGAGACAGCACGTGCGGTTGGGGAAGATTGTCTCGGACAATCGGACTACAAACACTGGGACTCCTCAGGGCTGTGTACTCTCCCCATGGCTCTTCTCGCTGTATACAAACTGCTGCACCTCCAGTCACCAGTCCGTAAAGCTGATAAAGTTTGCGGACGACACCACCCTCATCGGACTTATCTCAGACGATGATGAGTCTGCCTACAGGAGAGAGGTGGACCGGCTGGCTTCTTGGTGCAGTCACAACAACCTGGAGCTGAACGCCCAGAAGACAGTGGAGATGATCATGGACTTCAGGAAAGTCACAGCCCCACCGTATCCCCTCACCGTGATGGACTCTCCCACCCCCATCTCCATCGTGGACTCCTTCCGTTTCCTGGGCACCACCATCACCCAGGACCTCAAGTGGGAGCCAACCATCAGCTCCCTCATCAAGAAGGCCCAGCAGAGGATGTACTTCCTGCGGCAGCTGAGGAAACTCAAGGTGCCGACCGAGATGCTGGTGCAGTTCTACACGGCCATCATCGAGTCCATCCTCACCTGCTACATCACCGTGTGGTTCCCCGGCGCCGCAGACCGGGACAAACACCAACTGCAGCGCATCGTGCGTGCTGCTGAGAAGGTGATTGGCTGCAGGCTCCTATCCCTCCAGGACCTGTTCTCCTCCAGGACCCGGAGGCGTGTGGGTCGGATCACAGCTGACTCTTCTCACCCTGGACACCGACTATTCTCCCTCCTCCCCTCAGGCAGGAGGCTACGGTCCATCCAGAACCACACCTCCCGCCACCTGAACAGTTTCTTCCCCTCCGCCATCAGACTCATGAACAATAACAAGACCCGATAGTTCAGTTAAAGACCCATGTAGGATAGAACCATCTGCACTACGTAACTTTATTTTACTGCACTGTGTGGTCTGATCACACTTAGATCTGCTGCTGTCATTCACCTGAACATCTGTGAATGGAACCCTGCTGCTGTTCTGATGTTAAAAAGGATGTTTATCTTTTCATAGTTCTTTTATATACATACAGATTATAATATTTATAAAGAGTTTAGCCTTATGGCTCATTCTTTTTATTTTATTTTTTATTTTTTTATTTTATTTTATTTTATTTTTACTTATGTTAAATGTTTTATGTGCGCAACTGTACCGGAAAAACATTCCTCAGTTTGTGAACTTGTTCTAAAACAATGGCAATAAACACCCGCATTCAGATCTGATCTGGCTTCTTCTCTTAGTCAGCAAGGCTTTTTAATTGTGTGTCGTGGCATAACTCGTAAAACGTTTCACCGATGGCGGTTTTCAATTACTGAGTCCTTCAAAACTTCAAGCTCTATATTTTCACATGGTTCCATCGTGTAATGGTTAACACTCTGTACTCTGAATCCAGTAATCTGAGTTCAAGTCTCAGTAGAACCTTTGTTGTCACATGTATAAGAAAATATTTTACTTGCGGAAGATAAACAGCACTGCTGAGCTCTGGGTTTATCAAGATGGAAATTTGACCAATTCATTTCTTAGATGTCAATACAAGGATTAACTCAACATATTTCTACCTATACGAATACATTGACGAATTACCAGATAATTTGTTATTTGCATTACGTGAAAGGTTATGCGCATGCGCGTAGCCCTCGAAAAGGCCTCTCAAAGATGTGAGTGCCACATTTGGTAACACAAACAATTGTTGATGGGTGTCGAACAAGCTGAAGATGACTCCCCCATATACCTTAGTTACCTATGTGAGACATAGCTAGAAACATGGAGAATCACAAAACTTATGGTCACAAATCTTACCCAACACAACGTTTCAAGCAAACCACCGAACCTAAGTGCTGCCGGGATTCAATTGTTTGCACTATAAAAATAGCAACACAAAACGTTAAAGTCTAATTGGAACTCCTATCTCTGCCAAAAGGTGTGATTGTAATTTCAGATGATGCTTTTGACAAACATTCCTATAACAGCAAACCAGTACATTTCAGGTCGTCCTTCAGAAAGCTTTTGACAGATTTTTTTTTGGGGGGGGGTTAACCCAATGCATTAATCACTCACCTTTGTTAGGTTTATATATTAGTTGTTGTTGTTTTTTCAATCGGGCTTATTGATAATAAATAAAAACTTTTGTCTAAGGCTGTTGTTAGCTATGGACACTTCCAGAGTGGCTGTGAATTAGCTGCCTAAGAAAATCCTTGGAGTATTGTGTGACAGCAAATTAAACTAGGTGTGGCCCTTTTTCAAAACATTGGTTGTCTGTATTTGTCACATTTGACAAGGATCCCTTGACAAATTTCGGGGGTATTTTGGCTGGAGTAACACCTATAGAAAGAGTTTCTGTAGTGTAGTGGTTATCACGTTTGCTTCACACGCAAAAGGTCTCTGGTTCGAAACCAGACAGAAACACTTTCCTTCAATGCTGATTTTCATTCCCTTCTGTTAGTCATCAAGGCTTTTTAATTGTGTGTCGTGGCATAACTCAAACAAACACTTAACCGATGGCAATTTTCAATCCATGAGTCCTTTGAAACTTCAAGCTCTCTGTTTTCATGTGTTTCTATGGTGTAATGATTAGCACTCTGGACCTTGAATCCAGTGATCTGAGTTCAAATCTCAGTAGAACCTTTGTTTTCACATGTATGAGAAAATATTTGAATTGAGGAAAATAAACAGCACTGCTGAGATCTGGTTTTATCAATATGGAAATTTGACCAATTTCGTTTCATTGATGTCAAGCCAAGGACTAACTCAACATGTTTCAACCTATAAGAATACATTGACGAATTACCCGATAATTTTGCATTACGTGAAAGGTTATGCGCATGCACGTAGCCTTGTAAAAGGCCTCTCAAAGATGTCAGTGCCACATTTGGCAACACAAACAATGGCTGATGAGCGTTGAACAAGCTGAAGATGACTCCCCCATACACCTTAGTTACCTATAAGAGACATAGCTAGAAACATGGAGAATCACAAAACTTATGGTCACCAAACTCTATACCCAACAAACGTTTCAAGCAACCACCGAACCTCAAGTGCTTCCGGGATTCAATTGTTTGCACTATAAAAATAGCAACACAAAACGTTAAAGTCTAATTGGAACTCCTATCTCTGCCAAAAGGTGTGATTGTAATTTCAGATGTTGCTTTTGACAAACATTTCCTATAAGCAACCCGTACATTTAGGATCGTACCTTAGAAACTTTTGATAGATTTTTTTTTTTTTTGGGGTAGGTTCACCCAATGCATTAATCACTCACCTTTGTTAGGTTTATATATTAGTTGTTGTTTTTTTCAATCGGGCTATTTGATTATAAAAAAAACTTTTGTCTAAGGTTGTTGTTAGCTATGGACACTTCCAGAGTGGCTGTGAATTAGCTGCCTAAGAAAATCCTTGGAGTATTAGGTGACAGCTAGTTAAACTAGTTGTGGCCCTTTTTCAAAACATTGTCCGTATTTGTCACATTTCACAAGGATCCCTTGACAAATTTCGGGGGTATTTTGGCTGGAATAACACCTGTAGGAAGTGGTTCTGTAGTTTAGTGGTTATTAAGTTTGCTTCACACGCCACAGGTCTCTGGTTGGAAACCAGACAGAAACTCTTTCGTTCACTGCTGATTTTCAATCCCTTCTCTTAGTCAGAAAGGCTTTTTAATTGTGTGTCGTGGTATAACTCGTAAAACGTTTCACCGATGGCGGTTTTCAATTCATGAGTCCTTTGAAACTTCAAGCTCTATATTTTCAAATGGTTCCATGGTGTAATGGTTAGCACTCTGTACTCTGAAACCAGTAATCTGAGTTCAAGTCTCAGTAGAACCTTTGTTGTCACATGTATGAGAAAATCTTTTACTTGCGGAAGATAAACAGCACTGCTGAGCTCTGGGTTTATCAAGATGGAAATTTGACCAATTCATTTCTTAGATGTCAATACAAGGATTAACTCAACATATTTCTACCTATAAGAATACATTGACGAATTACCAGATAATTTGTCATTTGCATTACGTGAAAGGTTATGCGCATGCACGTAGCCCCGTAAAAGGCCTCTCAAAGATGTCAGTGCCACATTTGGCAACAAAAACAATGGTTGATGAGTGTCGAACAAGCCAAAGATGATTCCCCCATATACCTTAGTTACGTATGCGAGACATAGCTAGAAACGTGGAGAATCACCAAACTTATGGACACCAAACTCTATACCCAACAAATGTTTCAAGCAACCACCCAACCTCAAGTGCTTCCGGGATTCAATTGTTTCCACTATAATAATACCAACACAAAACGTTAAAGTCTGATTGGAACTCCTATCTCTGCCAAAAGGTGTGATTGTAATTTCAGATGATGCTTTTGACAAACATTCCTATAACAGCAAACCAGTACATTTCAGGTAGTCCTTCAGAAAGCTTTTGACAGATTTTTTTTTTTTTGGGGGGGGGGGGGGTTATTGATTGTAAATAAAAACTTTTGTCTACGGCCGTTGTTAGCTATGGACACTTCCAGAGTGGCTGTGAATTAGCTGCCTAAGAAAATCCTTGGAGTATTATGTGACAGCAAGTTAAACCACCAGGATGAGAACGCGCGGATATGTAAAGCCAGGTGTATATAGTTTGGATAAATGCGCGTTCACGGCATTCTTAAAAAGATCGTGAAATCGATCACAGAATCACCGATGCAAAAATGGACAAAACCCGTGCGGCATACTTTTCGCCTAATGAGCAACAGCTTCTTATGGAAACATATGAAGAAGTGAAACATATAATTTGTAAAAAAGGCAATACAGCTGCTGTAATAAAGCAAAGAGAGAATGCTTGGCAAACAATAGCGGACCGATTGAATGCGTACGTAGTCCAAATAACCAGTGCTCCACTGAAACCCTCATAACTACAATTAATTTTACTTGTACTTACAATTCATTTTCAGTTACTTGTCATTTTCAAAAATAATTGTATACTTTGCCTTAAATGTGTCCAGTGGACATGCATTTAACATGAAGAATAATTGCAAACACTTACCCACTATGTGCAACTATTTGATATATTTAGTTTCTTTTATTTCTCTAATCTGTTTAATCTTTTTACTATTACTATTTACTATCTATTTGTATGTAGGTTTTGTTTCTAATTGATTTGATGTAATCTATAATCAGATCATTTGCTCTATTTTTATCCATCTAATCTATTTTATCATTTGTATCTATCTATCTTTTCTCTTAAAGAACAAACATGTCGGGCCAAATAAGGACTTGGCAGCAAGTCAAGATTAAATACAAGAATATTTTGCAGGCTGGTAAGTGACTTGTTTGCTGAGAACATAGGTGACATGTTTGCTGACATTTTATTATCTGTGCTGATTATAGCAATAAAAAAAAAGTCATATATCTGGTACGGGGGGTGGCCCTCCAACCCAAGACTTCACCCCAGCAGAGGAGCTGGCCCTGGACTTAAATAAAGGGAAGCCAGTGATTGAAGGAATCCAGGGAGGGACAGCCACTGACTCTGGCCCAGCAAGGGATACTGGCCTCTTCATACAATGTACATTATTGCCATATTACTGCACATGGAAAATATTGAAATCCATTTATATTTTGTTATGTGGACTGTGTGACTTTGCCTTATACCTTGCAGTGGCTGGTAACACCCTTACACTTTTGGAGCCACCAGACTATGATTCGCCGGTGAGTATTCTTTATTAAATCATAGGCTTTGCATGTTCTGTCAAAAATATCAATACAAGTAATGAATATGGCAGAGGGAAGCCACATCTACAGCAGTGGAGTGCACTTCTGCCGATGATGAGACCGTCTCGCTGGACTCCAGAAGGCTCGAGGTATCATGTCAATTTTGTGGAAATAGACACATTTTTTAAGTTTATAATAGATAAGAAGTCAGGGAAGTGGTACTAATAGAAAATATCATTTGTTAAAGGATCCTGACATTGGGCAGCCTGATAAGCAGCCTGGTAACATAGTGAGTATCACCTAAAGTAAATTTACATTATGCAAAAATTCTGCAATGCTAACTAAAAGGTGTTCACAGAATTCACAAACTGTTAGAAATCTCTACACAACGCATCTTAAGAGACAGATCGAGCTGACAGAAGTCAAGATTGATGTGAGTAAAAGAAAGCTGCAGGACATGGACCTTGAGATGCAAATTAAACGCAAGACACTGGGGAAACTAGAACTGGAAATCCAGAAACTAGAAAGAGAAGTAAGTGACTTCAGTTCATACTGTAACCATGACTGTAACACAATGTATTAATCATCATAATTTCTTCTCTCCAAAGCTCCAAGCTGACAAGTGATAACAGCAAAATAATAAAAAAAAATTATTCCAAAACCATTGTGGTCTTGTAATTTTTTTTATTTATGTCAAGTACACTTTATAGTTATTGATCCAGTGAAGTGGAACTAGAATTTGGGAAGATAACCACAGTGTGTGCTACTGATGCCAAATAAAATGCATGTACACATGAAAAAGTTATATAGCCTACATTATCCTTTATTAAGGGATGGGCTAAATCAAAACTAAATTAACTGAAATAATTTGCAATGTATTGTTCTCTAACAAGTCTACCATTTCTGTTATCTGGAAATATGGCAGCATTGTCCCAATCAACATCCAAAGCAACTCTGGGAGCCCTTTCTTTTCTTAGGCTGGCTATATTGTGCAGCACTGTGCAGGCAACAGTCACGTCGCATGCTCTGTCTGGGGAGACCCTCAGGTGGTGCAGGCACTGAAATCGTGATTTCAGGAGGCCAAAGGTCATTTCAATTCGAGCCCTGGTTTTGGCATGGGCATGGTTGTAAGCTTGCTGTGCTGGGGTTTATGGGTCTGTAAGGGGAGTCATCAGAAATGTCTCACAGGCATAACCTTTGTCCCCCAGCAGCACACCAGAGAACTCACCTGTGAATACAAAAGATAATTCTTACAAGTACTGTACTCTTGATGTTCAAGGTGCTTAAAAAAATGGGGTGGCTTACCTAGAGAGAGTCTCTGGTAAATTCTACTGGCCCGAAAGATTCTGGAGTCATGGACTGAGCCAGGCCACTTTGCCTCTAAATTTGTCATCACAGATGACAAATTTGTAATCACAGATCATCTGTAAAAATATATAGCCTATTAAGGTCATTTAATACACAGAATTATTATGTAGCTGACAGTAACCATAACTCATTCTTACCTGAACATTGACACTGTGGAAGGATTTCCTGTTCACATAATCTCCCTCATGTGCCCCTGA
This sequence comes from Apricaphanius iberus, assembly GCA_028564705.1. NCBI lineage: Eukaryota > Metazoa > Chordata > Actinopteri > Cyprinodontiformes > Aphaniidae > Apricaphanius > Apricaphanius iberus. The sequence continues at coordinate 351,406 of JAPXFQ010000493.1, read as the reverse complement.
GGGGCGTTGGATACGAATATGAGTGCAATCCACTGTACCAATTACATTAGGAAAAGCTGTAACACAAAATAATGAGTGTCATACTGTGCTAATGTAACATTTTGTAGTAATCTGTTATTATTCGTGTTACCTGCAATCTTGTAGAACTCCTCTTTGATGTGGATGAATCTTCTGTGGCCAGGGAAGGTGATAAATATGTGCACAAGAGATGTCAATGCCAGACTTACATTTCTTATTGTGCGACAAATGGTGGCTTTATTGAGGTTTTCTGCATCACCGACAGAATACAGAAACATGCCACTTGCGAAGAATCGCAGTGCTACGCAGACCATCTGTGGGACAGTGAGAGCATGGCTCCGTGCTGTCCTGTGCTGTATGTTTGGACCCAGCAACCTACACAAATATCTGATGCCATCACTTGAGAATCTGTACCTGTCAGTCAGATATTCGTCTGAAAAGGCCAATGGGTCTGCCCTATCTCGGAAGACTCTTTCATGCCTGAATGCTCGTCTGAGTATTAAAACTTCCTCATCAACTACATCATTCAACAAAGGGCAAGCCATTGTGAATGGTAAACACACAAATCTTTAGTCTATGTATACTACATATTGACCTCGTTACGGACTTAATTGAAACCACATTTGCAACTTCATGAGCCATTTCTTATTATCTCATCAACTGCAATAAAATATAATATATTGATATTTTTTTATCATTCAACAGTACATTTCTACTCTATACTTGCATATATAGATATACATAGTCTATTCTATTTCTCATATTGTATAGTATAGTTCTTTTGCACTGTGTTGGCATTCATTGTGGACAGCAAAGTAATAATTGCTCAGGAAAATCTGCTTTCCTCACTGTATGACAATAAACGCTTTAAATCTTGAATAATATATATATTCATCAAACCTCTGACAGTGAAATGAACAGCAGTTTTCAATAATAACTAAAATAACAGTACGCATAATTAGATTAATGACTTTTTTTAAATAATCATATTTTTTTTAATGCAGGACCATGAAATGACCAAAACACATTAATATCTAGTAGGATTTAGGGAGGAACTAGCCGATAAATCACTAGGATTAATCTTAGCCTGGTTGTTAGCCTGCGCCGGAGCAGGCTAGCTGCAAAGTGTAAATCTCCATAGTAACTTAATGTAGATTAATTTAGCCTCCCTTCATGCAACCGAGTCAGGGCTAAATTCAGCCAGGATAACTGGAAAATCCCAGCTTAATCCCTTATCTTGCTTTTGTGCAATACCCCACAGGTGTGGCCCTTTTTCAAAACATTGGTTGTCCGTATTTGTCACATTTCACAAGGATCCCGTGACAAATTTCGGGGGTATTTTGGCTGGAGTAACACCTATAGAAAGAGTTTCTGTAGTGTAGTGGTTATCACGTTTGCTTCACACGCAAAAGGCCTCTGAGTTCAAGTCTCAGTAGAACCTTTGTTGTCACATGTATGAGAAAATATTTGATTTCAGGAAAATAAACAGCATTGCTGAGATCTGGGTTTATCAATATGGAAATTTGACCAATTTCGTTTCATTGATGTCAAGCCAAGGACTAACTCAACATGTTTCAACCTATAAGAATACATTGACGAATTACCAGATAATTTTTCATTTGCATTACGTGAAAGGTTATGCGCATGCACGTAGCCCTGTAAAAGGCCTCTCAAAGCTGTCAGTGCCACATTTGGCAACACAAACAAGGGCTGATGAGCGTTGAACAAGCTGAAGATGACTCCCCCATACACCTTAGTTACCTCTGCGAGACATAGCTAGAAACGTGGAGAATCACCAAACTTATTGACACCAAACTCTATACCCAACAAACGTTTCAAGCAACCACTGAACCTCAAGTGCTTCCGGGATTCAATTGTTTGCACAATAAAAATAGCAACACAAAACCTTAAATTCTAATTGGAACTCCTATCTCTGCCAAAAGGTGTGATTGTAATTTCAGATGATGCTTTTGACAAACATTCCTATAACAGCAAACCAGTACATTTCAGGTCGTCCTTCAAAAAGCTTTTGACAGATTTTTTTTTTTTTGGGGGGGTGGGGGTTTACCCAATGAATTAATCACTCACCTTTGTTAGGTTTATATATTAGTTGCTGTTGTTTTTTCAATCGGGCTTATTGATTATAAATAAAAACTTTTGTCTAAGGCTGTTGTTAGCCTGTCTACCACTTCCAGAGTGGCTGTGAATTAGCTGCCTAAGAACCTCCTTGGAGTATTATGTGACAGCAAGTTAAACTAGGTGTGGCCCTTTTTCAAAACATTGGTTGTCCGTATTTGTCACATTTCACAAGGATCCCTTGACAAATTTCGGGGGTATTTTGACTGGAGTAACACCTATAGAAAGAGTTTCTGTAGTTTAGTGTAGTGGTTATCACGTTAGCTTCACATGCAAAAGGTCTCTGGTTCGAAACCAGACAGAAACACTTTCCTTCAATGCTGATTTTCATTCCCTTATGTTAGTCAGCAAGGCTTTTTAATTGTTTGTCGTGGCATAACTCAAACAAACACTTAACCGATGGCAATTTTCAATCAATGAGTCCTTTGAAACTTCAAGCTTTAGCTTTTCACTTGGTTCTATGGTGTAATGGTTAGCACTCTGGACTTTGAATCCAGTGATCTGAGTTCAAATCTCAGTAGAACCTTTGTTGTCACATGTATGAGAAAATATTTGAATTCAGGAAAATAAACAGCACTGCTGAGATCTGGGTTTATCAAGATGGGAATGTGACCAATTTCGTTTCATTGATGTCAAGCCAAGGACTAACTCAACATTTTCAAGCTATAAAAAGTACATTAGACGAATTACCAATAATTTTCATAAACGTGAAAGGTGTATGGCGCCATGTAAAACAAACCGTAGCCCTGTAAAAGGCCTCTCAAAGATGTCAGTGCCACATTTGGCAACACAAACAATGGTTGATGAGTGTTGAACAAGCTGAAGATGACTCCCCCACAAACCTTAGTTACCTATGCCATTCACCTTAGTTACCTATGGCCGATGGACATAGCTAAGAAACATGGAGAATCACAAAACTTATTGTCACCAAACTCTATACCCAACAAACGTTTCAAGCAACCACCGAACCTCAAGTGCTTCCGGGATTCAATTGTTTGCACTATAAAAATACCAACACAAAACGTTAAAGTCTAATTGGAACTCCTGTCTCTGCCAAAAGGTGTGATTGTAATTTCAGATGATGGTTTTGACAAACATTCCTATAACAGCAAACCAGTACATTTCAGGTCGTCCTTCAGAAAGCTTTTGACAGATTTTTTTTTTTTTGGGGGGGGGTTCACCCAATGCATTAATCACTCACCTTTGTTAGGTTTATATATTATTATTTTTTTTTTTTTCAATCGGGCTTATTGATTATAAATAAAAACTTTTGTCTAAGGCTGTTGTTAGCTATGGACACTTCCAGAGTGGCTGTGAATTAGCTGCCTAAGAAAATCCTTGGAGTATTAGGTGACAGCAAGTTAAACTAGTTGTGGCCCTTTTTTAAAATATTGTTTGTCCGTATTTGTCACATTTCACAGAAGACTTGACAAATTTCGGGGGTATTCTGGTTGGAGTAACACCTGTAGGAAGAGTTTCTGTAGTGTAGTGGTTAGCACGTTTGCTTTACATGCAAAAGGTCTCTGGTTCGAAACCAGACAGAAACACTTTCATTCACTGCTGAGTTTCAATCCCATCTAGTAGTCAGCAAGGCTTTTTAATTGTGTGTCATGGCATAACTCAAAAAATGTTTCAACGATGGCGGTTTTCAATTCATGTGTCCTTCGAAACTGCAAGCTCTTTCTTTTCACATGGTTCTATGGAGTAATGGTTAGCACTCTGGACTCTGAATCCAGTGATCTGAGTTCAAGTCTCAGTAGAACCTTTGTTTTCTCATGTATGAGAAAATACTTGACTTGAGGGAAAAAAACAGCACTGCTGAGAACTGGGTTTATCAATATTGAAATTTTACCGATTTTGTTTCTTAGATGCCAAGGACTAACTCAACATGTTTCAACTTATAAAAATACATTGACGAATTACCAGATAATTTGTCATTTGCATTACGTGAAAGTTTATGCGCATGCACGTAGCCCTCGAAAAGGCCTCTCAAAGATGTCAGTGCCACATTTGGCAACACAAACAATGGTTGATGAGTGTTGAACAAGCTGAAGATGACTCCCCCATACACCTTAGTTACCTATGCGAGACATAGCTAGAAACGTGGAGAATCACCAAACTTATTGACACCAAACTCTATACCCAACAAATGTTTCAAGCAACCACTGAACCTCAAGTGCTTCCGGGATTCAATTGTTTGCACTATAAAAATAGCAACACAAAACGTTAAAGTCTAATTGGAACTCCTATCTCTGCCAAAAAGGTGTGATTCTAATTTCAGATGATGCTTTTGACAAACGTTCCTATAACAGTAAACCAGTACATTTCAGGTCGTCCTTCAGAAAGCTTTTGACAGATTTTTTTTGGGGGGGGGGGGTGTCACCCAATGCATTAATCACTCACCTTTGTTAGGTTTATATATTAGTTGTTGTTGTTTTTTCAAACGGGCTTATTGATAATAAATAAAAACTTTTGTCTAAGGCTGTTGTTAGCTATGGACACTTCCAGAGTGGCTGTGAATTAGCTGCCTAAGAAAATCCTTGGAGTATTAGGTGACAGCAAGTTAAACTAGTTGTGGCCCTTTTTTCAAAACATTGTCCGTATTTGTCACATTTCACAAGGATCCCTTGACAAATTTCGGGGTATTTTGGCTGGAGTAACACCTGTAGGAAGAGTTTCTGTAGTGTAGTGGTTATCACGTTTGCTTCACACGCAAAAGGTCTCTGGTTTGAAACCAGACAGAAACACTTTCATTCACTGCTGATTTTCAATCCCTTCTGTTAGTCAGCAAGGCTTTTTAATTGTGTGTTGTGGCATAACTCAAAAAACTTTTCACCGATGGCGGTTTTCAATTCATGAGTCCTTCGAAACTTCAAGGTCTTTCTTTTTACATGGTTCTATGGTGTAATGGTTAGCACTCTGGACTCTGAATCCAGTGATCTGAGTTCAAGTCTCAGTAGAACTTTTGTTGTCACATGTGTGATAAAATATTTGACTCGCGGAAGATAACAGCACTGCTGAGCTCTTGGTTTATCAAGATGGAAATTTGACCTATTTTGTTTCTTAGATGTCAAGCCAAGGATTAACTCAACATATTTCAACGTATAAGAATACGTTGACGAATTTCCAGATAAATTGTCATGTGCATTACGTGAAAGGTTATGCGCATGCACGTAGCCCTGTAAAAGGCCTCTCAAAGATGTCAGTGCCACGTTTGGCAACACAAACAATGGCTGATGAGCGCTGAACAAGCTGAAGATGACTCCCCCATTCACCTTAGTTACCTATGCGAGACATAGCTAGAAACATGGAGAATCACAAAACTTATTGTCACCAAACTCTATACCCAACAAACGTTTCTAGCAACCACCCAACCTCAAGTATTTCCGGGATTCAATTGTTTGCACTATAAAAATACCAACACTAAACGTTAAAGTCTAATTGGAACTCCTATCTCTGACAAAAGATGTGATTGTAATTTCAGATGATGCTTTTGACAAACATTCATGTAACAGCAAACCAGTACATTTCAGGTCGTCCTTCAGAAAGGTTTTGACAGATTTTATTTTTGGGGGGGGTTCACCCAATTCATTAATCACTCACCTTTGTTAGGTTTATATATTAGTTGTTGTTTTTTTTTCAATCGGGCTTATTGTTTATAAAAAACTACTTTTGTCTAAGGCTGTTGTTAGCTATGGACACTTCTAGAGTGGCTGTGAATTAGCTGCCTAAGAAAATCCTTGGAGTATTAGGTGACTGTGCAAGTCTTAACAACTAGTTGTTGGCCTTTTTCAAAACATTGTCGTAGGTACATCCTCCCAGCAGCAGTAAAAACTGAATAAAACCTTAGATGGAATTTTGGACAATTCAATAAAAAAGCGCTCGCTCGTACCTTTCTCTCCTTGAGTCCGCAGAGCCGGACGGACGGAAAGCTCCCCGGAAGCCGGTAGCTACTAATTCCGGCCAAATCCAGTCACGTGAAAGTTTCCCATGCAGCGATCGTAATTCAAACAGTGGTAGGCTTCAATATAGTGTCAGTGCAAATTTTTGGCAACACAAACAATGGTTGATAAGTGTCGAACAAGCTGAAGATGACTCCCCCATATACCGTAGTTACATATGCGAGACACAGCTAGAAACGTAGAGAATCACCAAATTTATTGACACCAAACTCTATACCCAACAAATGTTTCAAACAACCACCCAACCTCAAGTGCTTCCGGGATTCAATTGTTAGCACTATAAAAATACCAACAGAAAACGTTAAAGTCTAATTGGAACTCCTATCTCTGCCAAAAGGTGTGATTTTAATTTCAGATGATGCTTTTGACAAACATTCCTGTAACAGCAAACCAGTACATTTCAGGTTGTCCTTCAGAAAGCTTTTGACAGATTTTTTTTTGGGGGGGGGGTTCACCCAATGCATTAATCACTCACCTTTGTTAGGTTTATATATTAATTGTTGTTTTTTTTCAATCGGGCTTATTGCTTATAAAAAAAAAATGTGTCTACGGCTGTTGTTAGCTATGGACACTTCCAGAGTGGCTGTGAATTAGCTGCCTAAGAAAATCCTTGGAGTATTATGTGACAGCAAATTAAACTAGTTGTTGCCCTTTTTCAAAATATTGTTTGTCCGTATTTGTCACATTTCACAAGGATCCCTTGACAAATTTCGGGGGTATTGTGGTTGGAGTAACACCTGTAGGAAGAGTTTCTGTAGTGTAGTGGTTATCACGTTTGCTTTACACGCAAAAGGTCTCTGGTTCGAAACCAGACAGAAACACTTTCATTCACTGATGATTTTCAATCCCTTCTGTTAGTCAGCAAGGCTTTTTAATTGTGTGTCGTGGCATAACTCAAAGAATGTTTCACGGATGGCGGTTTTCAATTCATGAGTGCTTCGAAACTTCAAGCTCATTCTTTTCACATGGTTCTATGGTGTAATGGTTAGCACTCTGGACTCTGAATCCAGTGATCTGAGTTCAAGTCTCAGTAGAACCTTTGTTGTCACATGTATGAGAAAATACTTGACTTGAGGAAAATAATAACCACTGCTGAGAACTGGGTTTATCAAGATGGAAATTTGACCAATTTCGTTTCTTAGATACCAAGGACGAACTCAACATGTTTCAACCTATAAAAATACATAGACGAATTACCAGGTCATTTGCATTACGTGAAAGTTTATGCGCATGCACGTAGCCCTCGAAAAGGCCTCTCAAAGATGTCAGTGCCACATTTGGCAACACAAACAGTGATTTGTGTTGCCAAAATCCACTTATTTCGTACCATGTGAACACAGACTGTACCGTGCCAGGATACGGCCAGAGAGACCTGCCGTCTCTGTCTTCTCTCTCTCTCTCTTCCCGTTCTATCTCCATCTGCTGAAGTTCAGCATCGGTGTACTCCGGTTCATAAAGGTATGCCTTTGGTATTTTGCTAAAATTACTTTCTTCATCATCTGATATTGTGCTAAAATTGCATTTATCATCGGAAGTTTCGGAGTCAGACATGTTGTCCGCGAGTTGCGCTATCAACAGCTGACGGGATTAGGCGCACCGTTGACGTTGACGGCAGCGCGGATTGATGGAAATGGAAGAGAAAATAGTGCCGATTAAAACTGGAGGTAGGAATTTTTTTGGTGGGCAGTTTTGTGATGTAAATTAATCAAGCTTTCAAACACATATATTTTTTTCAATTAAAAACGCATAGTTTTGTGGCCCCGGAAACTAACAGGGACTACTTTCTTGAACAACTTCAAGCGGCCAGAACTCTGACCAGGGAGGTGACCACTGAGTGAGACAACGTGTATGCACTATAGTGCTGGTGAGGATTGCATACAACTTCATGTCTGAGGCCGTTTTCACATGTGTGGCCGTACCAGAAAACGGCCAGAGAAAATGCTAATTTTTTCTGTTCACATGTCACGGATCTCTGCCCATATTGCGATCCAGTCTTTTACTACAAATAAACAGCAGGTGGCGGTATACAAATAAGTCTTAGTTCTCCAACAAACAAGGGAGTGAGAAGTACCGACGTCATAAAACGAGCGACATCCTAGAATGTAAACAAACTGGTCAAACAAACAGGTCTACTGAAGCCATCTACAGGGTGAGTGTTGTAGTAAACCCGCCGTTTTGTAACCTGCTGTGTTGCTGTGGGATGCTTGAATAGCGGTGTTTTGGTATTTGTATGGTCGCGAGGTGATTCTGTAATTTCGGCCGGCGGTGTCGTCATTTCCGCATGGAGCGCGTCTATTGTCTTGAGTACCGCGTCACTCGCTACGCTAACGGGGTTGTGTTCACATGGTACGTGGCCCGCTCGTACCTGGACTTGGATTACTACCTCCAAGGTCTGGTCTCTATGGCCCGTATTTCTGCACGGTACAGTCTGTGTTGACCATGTACGAAATAAGTTGGATTTTGACCAAATACCGTACCCGAGAACGGACTCCCGTACCAAGTGAAACGCGCTGAAAATAGAGCGAACTATCACCTCTTAAAACTCGGTTCTGAAGGCCCTTTTCAAAACATTGGTTGTCCGTATTTGTCTACTGTATAACAGCAAACCAGTACATTTCAGGTCGTCCTTCAGAAAGCTTTTGACAGATTTTTTTTTTTGGGGGGGGTTCACCCAATGCATTAATCACTCACCTTTGTTAGGTTTATATATTAGTTGTTGTTTTTTTTCAATCGGGCTTATTGATTATAAATAAAAACTTTTGTCTAAGGCTGTTGTTAGCTATGGACACTTCCAGAGTGGCTGTGAATTAGCTGCCTAAGAAAATCCTTGGAGTATTAGGTGACAGCAAGTTAAACTAGTTGTGGCCCTTTTTCAAAATATTGTTTGTCCGTATTTGTCACATTTCACAAGGATCCCTTGACAAATTTCGGGGGATTCTGGTTGGAGTAAACCTGTAGGAAGAGTTTCTGTAGTGTAGTGGTTATCACGTTTGTTTACACGCAAAAGGTCTCTGGTTCGAAACCAGACAGAAACACTTTCATTCACTGCTGATTTTCAATCCCTTCTGTTAGTCAGCAAGGCTTTTTAATTGTGTGTCGTGGCATAACTCAAAAAACGTTTCACGGATGGCGGTTTTCAATTCATGTGTCCTTCGAAACTCCAAGCTCTTTCTTTTCACATGGTTCTATGGTGTAATGGTTAGCACTCTGGACTCTGAATCCAGTGATCTGAGTTCAAGTCTCAGTAGAACCTTTGTTGTCACATGTAAGAGAAAATACTTGACTTGAGGAAAATAAAAACCACTGCTGAGAACTGGGTTCATAAAGATGGAAATTTGACCAATTTCGTTTCTTAGATGCCAAGGACTAACTCAACATGTTTCAACCTATAAAAATACATTGACGAATTACCAGGTCATTTGCATCATGTGAAAGTTTATGCGCATGCACGTAGCCCTTTAAAGGCCTCTCAAAGATGTCAGTGCCACATTTGGCAACAAAAACAATGGTTGATGAGTGTCGAACAAGCTGAAGATGACTCCCCCATATACCTTAGTTACCTATGCGAGACATAGCTAGTAACGTAGAGAATCACCAAACTTATTGACACCAAACTCTATACCCAACAAATGTTTCAAGCAACCACCCAACCTCAAGTGCTTCCGGGATTCAATTGTTTGCACTATAAAAATACCAACACAAAACGTTAAAGTCTAATTGGAACTCCTATCTCTGCCAAAAGGTGTGATTGTAATTTCAGATGATGCTTTTGACAAACATTCCTATAACAGCAAACCAGTACATTTCAGGTCGTCCTTCAGAAAGCTTTTGACAGATTTTTTTTTTTTTTTTGGGGGGGGGGGGGGGGGGTTCACCCAATGCATTAATCACTCACCTTTGTTAGGTTTATATATTAGTTGTTGTTGTTTTTTCAATCGGGCTTATTGATAATAAATAAAAACTTTTGTCTAAGGCTGTTGTTAGCTATGGACACTTCCAGAGTGGCTGTGAATTAGCTGCCTAAGAAAATCCTTGGAGTATTAGGTGACAGCAAGTTAAACTAGTTGTGGCCCTTTTTCAAAACATTGTCCGTATTTGTCACATTTCACAAGGATCCCTTGACAAATTTCGGGGGTATTTTGGCTGGAGTAACACCTGTAGGAAGAGTTTCTGTAGTGTAGTGGTTATCACGTTTGCTTCACACGCAAAAGGTCTCTGGTTCGAAACCAGACAGAAACACTTTCATTCACTGCTGATTTTCAATCCCTTCTGTTAGTCAGCAAGGCTTTTTAATTGTGTGTCGTGGCATAACTCAAAAAACGTTTCACGGATGGCGGTTTTCAATTCATGAGTCCTTCGAAACTTCAAGGTTTTTCTTTTCACATGGTTCTATGCTGGAATAGTTAGTACTCTGGACTCTGAATCCAGTGATCTGAGTTCAAGTCTCAGTAGAACCTTTGTTGTCACATGTATGAGAAAATACTTGACTTGAGGAAAATAAACAGCACTGCTGAGATCTGGGTTTATCAATATGGAAATTTGACCAATTCATTTCTTTGATGTCAAGCCAAGGACTAACTCAACATGTTTCAACCTATAAAAATACATTGACGAATTACCAGATAATTTGTCATTTGCATTACGTGAAAGGTTATGCGCATGCACGTAGCCCAGTAAAAGGCCTCTTAAAGATGTCAGTGCCACATTTGGCAACACAAACAATGGTTGATGAGTGTCGAACAAGCTGAAGATGACTCCCCCATACACCTTAGTTACCTATGCGAGACATAGCTAGAAACATGGAGAATCACAAAACTTATTGTCACCAAACTCTATACCCAACAAACGTTTCAAGCAACCACCGAACCTCAAGTGCTTCCGGGATTCAATTGTTTGCACTATAAAAATAGCAACACAAAACGTTAAAGTCTAATTGGAACTCCTATCTCTGCCAAAAGGTGTGATTGTAATTTCAGATGATGCTTTTGACAAACATTCCTATAACAGCAAACCAGTACATTTCAGGTCGTCCTTCAGAAAGCTTTTGACAGATTTTTTTTTTTTGGGGGGGGTGGTTCACCCAATGCATTAATCACTCACCTTTGTTAGGTTTATATATTAGTTGTTGTTTTTTTTTCAATCGGGCTTATTGATTATAAATAAAAACTTTTGTCTAAGGCTGTTGTTAGCTATGGACACTTCCAGAGTGGCTGTGAATTAGCTGCCTAAGAAAATCCTTGGAGTATTAGGTGACAGCAAGTTAAACTAGGTGTGGCCCTTTTTCAAAACATTGGTTGTCCGTATTTGTCACATTTCACAAGGATCCCTTGACAAATTTCGGGGGTATTTTGGCTGGAGTAACACCTATAGAAAGAGTTTCTGTAGTGTAGTGGTTATCACGTTTGCTTCACACGCAAAAGGTCTCTGGTTCGAAACCAGACAGAAACACTTTCCTTCAATGCTGATTTTCAATCCCTTCTGTTAGTCAGCAAGGCTTTTTAATTGTGTGTCGTGGCATAACTCAAACACTTAACCGATGGCAATTTTCAATCCATGAGTCCTTTGAAACTTCAAGCTTTCTCTTTTCACAGGGTTCTATGGTGTAATGGTTAGCACTCTGGACTTTGAATCCAGTGATCTGAGTTCAAATCTCAGTAGAACCTTTGTTGTCACATGTATGAGAAAATATTTGACTTGAGGAAAATAAACAGCACTGCTGAGATCTGGGTTTATCAATATGGAAATTTGACCAATTTCGTTTCTTAGATGTCAAGCCAAGGATTAACTCAACATAGACAAATAACCAGATAACATGTCATTTGCATTACGTGAAAGGTTTTGCGCATGCATGTAGCCCCGTAAATGGCCTTTTAAAGATCTCAGTGCCACAACAAAAACAATGGTTGATGAGTGTCGAACAAGCTGAAGATGACTCCCCCATACACCTTAGTTACCTATGCGAGACATAGCTAGAAACGTGGAGAATCACCAAACTTATTGACACCAAACTCTATACCCAACAAACGTTTCAAGCAACCACTGAACCTCAAGTGCTTCCGGGATTCAATTGTTTGCACTATAAAAATAGCAACACAAAACGTTAAAGTCTAATTGGAACTCCTATCTCTGCCAAAAAGGTGTGATTGTAATTTCAGATGATGCTTTTGACAAACATTCCTATAACAGCAAACCAGTACATTTCAGGTCGTCCTTCAGAAAGCTTTTGACAGATATTTTTTTTTGGGGGGGGGGGTCACCCAATGCATTAATCACTCACCTTTGTTAGGTTTATATAATAGTTGTTTTTTTTCAATCGGGCTTATTGATTATAAATAAAAAATTTTGTCTAAGGCTGTTGTTAGCTATGGACACTTCCAGAGTGGCTGTGAATTAGCTGCCTAAGAAAATCCTTGGAGTATTATGTGACAGCAAGTTAAACTAGGTGTGGCCCTTTTTCAAAACATTGGTTGTCCGTATTTGTCACATTTCACAAGGATCCCTTGACAAATTTCGGGGGTATTTTGGCTGGAGTAACACCTATAGGAAGAGTTTCTGTAGTGTAGTGGTTATCACGTTTGCTTCACACGCAAAAGGTCTCTGGTTCGAAACCAGACAGAAACACTTTCCTTCAATGCTGATTTTCAATCCCTTCTGTTAGTCAGCAAGGCTTTTTAATTGTGTGTCGTGGCATAACTCAAACACTTAACCGATGGCAATTTTCAATCAATGAGTCCTTTGAAACTTCAAGCTTTCACTTTTCACATGGTTCTATGGTGTAATGGTTAGCACTCTGGACTCTGAATCCAGTGATCTGAGTTCAAGTCTCAGTAGAACCTTTGTTGTCACATGTATGAGAAAATATTTGACTTGAGGAAAATAAAAACCACTGCTGAGAACTGGGTTTATCAAGATGGAAATTTGACCAATTTCGTTTCTTAGATGCCAAGGACTAACTCAACTTGTTTCAACCTATAAAAATACATTGACGAATTACCAGATAATTTGTCATTTGCATTACGTGAAAGTTTATGCGCATGCACGTAGCCCTCGAAAAGGCCTCTCAAAGATGTCAGTGCCACATTTGGCAACACAAACAATGGTTGATGAGTGTCGAACAAGCTGAAGATGACTCCCCCATATACCGTAGTTACCTATGCGAGACATAGCTAGAAACGTAGAGAATCACCAAATTTATTTACACCAAACTCTATACCCAACAAATGTTTCAAGCAACCACCCAACCTCAAGTGCTTCCGGGATTCAATTGTTAGCACTATAAAAATACCAACAGAAAACGTTAAAGTCTAATTGGAACTCCTATCTCTGCCAAAAGGTGTGATTGTAATTTCAGATGATGCTTTTGACAAACATTCCTGTAACAGCAAACCAGTACATTTCAGGTCGTCCTTCAGAAAGCTTTTGATAGATTTTTTTTTTTTTGGGGGGGGGGGTTCACCCAATGCATTAATCACTCACCTTTGTTAGGTTTATATATTAATTGTTGTTTTTTTTCAATCGGGCTTATTGGTATTAAAAAAAAAACTGTGTCTAAGGCTGTTGTTAGCTATGGACACTTCCAGAGTGGCTGTGAATTAGCTGCCTAAGAAAATCCTTGGAGTATTAGGTGACAGCAAGTTAAACTAGTTGTGGCCCTTTTTCAAAATATTGTTTGTCCGTATTTGTCACATTTCACAAGGATCCCTTGACAAATTTCGGGGGTATTCTGGTTGGAGTAACACCTGTAGGAAGAGTTTCTGTAGTGTAGTGGTTATCACGTTTGCTTTACACGCAAAAGGTCTCTGGTTCGAAACCAGACAAACACTTTCATTCACTGATGATTTTCAATCCCTTCTGTTAGTCAGCAAGGCTTTTTAATTGTGTGTCGTGGCATAACTCAAAAAACGTTTCACGGATGGCGTTTTCAATTCATGAGTCCTTCGAAACTTCAAGTCTTTCTTTTCACATGGTTCTATGGTGTAATGGTTAGCACTCTGGACTCTGAATCCAGTGATCTGAGTTCAAGTCTCAGTAGAACCTTTGTTGTCACATGTATGAGAAAATACTTGACTTGAGGAAAATAAAAACCACTGCTGAGAACTGGGTTTATCAAGATGGAAATTTGACCAATTTTGTTTCTTAGATGCCAAGGACTAACTCAACTTGTTTCAACCTATAAAAATACATTGACGAATTACCAGATTTTCATTTGCATTACGTGAAAGTTTATGCGCATGCACGTAGCCCTCGAAAAGGCCTCTCAAAGATGTCAGTGCCACATTTGGCAACACAAACAATGGTTGATGAGTGTGAACAAGTGAAGATGATCCCATAACCTTAGTTACCTATGCGAGACATAGCTGAAACGTGAGAATCCAATTTATTTCACAAACTCTATACCCAACAAATGTTTCAAGCAACCACCCAACCTCAAGTGCTTCCGGGATTCAATTGTTTGCACTATAAAAATAGCAACACAAAACCTTAAAGTCTAATTGACTTTTTGGTTTGTTTTTTTGTTGGTTTTTGTTGTTGTTTTTTTTGGGTTTTGTTTTTTGTTGGGTTGTTGTTGGTTGGTGGTGTGTTAGCTGCCTAAGAATTTGGGTTTTGTGACAGCAAGTTCTAGGTGTGGCTTTTTCAAAACATTGTGTCTTTTTTGGTTTGTTTGGGGTTACGTGCTTTCTGTCTTGAAACTTAAGTTTTTTGGTTTTGGTGTTGGTTCACCAATCAGTGATCACTCACCTTTGTTATGTTTTTTGGTTATGGAAATTTGACCAATTTCGTTTCATTGATGTCAAGCCAAGGACTACCTCAACATCTTTCAACCTATAAGAATACATTGACGAATTACCAGATAATTTTTCATTTGCATTACGTGAAAGGTTATGCGCATGCACGTAGCCCTGTAAAAGGCCTCTCAAAGATGTTAGTGCCACATTTGGCAACACAAACAATGGCTGATGAGCGTTGAACAAGCTGAAGATAACTCCCCCATAAACCTTAGTTACCTATGCGAGACATAGCTAGAAACATGGAGAATCACCAAACTTATTGACACCAAACTCTATACCCAACAAACGTTTCAAGCAACCACTGAACCTCAAGTGCTTCCGGGATTCAATTGTTTGCACTATAAAAATAGCAACACAAAACGTTAAAGTCTAATTGGAACTCCTATCTCTGCCAAAAAGGTGTGATTGTAATTTGAGATGATGCTTTTGACAAACATTCCTATAACAGCAAACCAGTACATTTCAGGTCGTCCTTCAGAAAGCTTTTGACAGATTTTTTTTTTTTGGGGGGGGTTCACCCAATGCATTAATCACTCACCTTTGTTAGGTTTATATATTAATTGTTGTTTTTTTTCAATCGGGCTGATTGGTTGTAAAAAAAAAACTTTTGTCTAAGGCTGTTGTTAGCTATGGACACTTCCAGAGTGGCTGTGAATTAGCTGCCTAAGAAAATCCTTGGAGTATTATGTGACCAGCAAGTTAAACTAGTTGTGGCCCTTTTTCAAAACATAGTTTCTCTGTATTTATCACATTTCACAAGGATCCCTTGACAAATTTCGTGGGTATTTTGGCTGGAGTAACACCTGTAGGAAGAGTTTCTGTAGTGTAGTGGTTATCATGTTTGCTTCACACTAGAGCATGAAAATACGTCGACACGCATGAAATCCGTCGACGCGTCACAAATTATGAGATCTTTTGAGTAATGGCGGCTTCTGCTCCCGCTCATGGTGAAAACGACAAAAATCTGGCTTTATCAGATAAATCAAGACCACGATCATCCAAAGTATGGGAATACTTCAACCTGCGCCCAAACAAAAAGTTGCATGTTCACTATGTAAATCTGAAATGGCATACCATGGATGCACAACTGCTATGAACGATAATTTTAAAAGGAAACACGTGTGACTCTGCGAACTCAAAGTGACGAGCCAGCTGGGTAAGTAGTAGGCCTAATTGTTACAGTGAGTTTTTTGACTTGTGGTTGCAGTCATACCTGTTTCGGTCAAAAACGGATCGACGTTAGAGCTGAAGCTTTCAGGTTTGTGGCGCGGGCGGTAATGCACTCATCTGTGTGCTGGTTGTGGGAGAATAAAACGATTCGCGGGACTTCCACAAAATGTAAATATCTACTGATTGAACATCTAAGGACAAATAAATTGTCATTCATCTGTTGCACAAAAGCAACAAGAACAACTAATGCAAAATAGAAACACTTTACAGGCAATAGTCTATTAATAACATTTATGCAGCGTAGAATCCACTAACCGCCCAAAATCAACATTTTGTTCAGTTCTGAATTCTGCATCTGCACATTGGCAAATCATCTGATGATAGCAAACAAAGTGTGTATATATTATGAAAGATTAATTGTGCTGCCAGTTTCAATGATAATAAGAGATTTGTGAGCTCGCGATGAGCTGAGATGTCAGCTTTTTAGGAATTATTAAGGGAGAAATTTGTCCCGCGCAGGTCTCTAATGTAGACTTTAAAAACAAACGACTAACGTTATATTTACATTGACAGTAGCCTAGGCTGCAATCTATTGTATGTATGTGAAGATTTTTGCAGATTGTTTATCAAGTTTATCATTGTCAAGTGCATTTTCGGAGTTAAATGAGTAAATCATACTCCCACTACAGTATTAACAGACTATAGTAAACAACACATTTCCTAAATAGGCCTGTTACTGTATACATCTTACATTTGATGAAATAGTACCATTAGTTCAAAATAGAGTTTAAATGCTTCCTGTTTACATATTTCATAATAAAATGACATAATAATTACCCTTTCTGAAATAATTATTTTTTGTCATTCATAGATTTTCTGTTAAAATAATACACAGATACACTACAGTCTTCAAAATACAGCTGATATATTGTTAGCATTCATAGACTTCATGTTTAAAAAATGTTAATGATGTTATTGTTGTGCTTGTTTTATTTCTCCGGAAGAATCAAAGCTGCGTGCAAGATTTCTTCCATAAAAAGGACGTAGCTGTTTGCACGCCCCACATGGCCGCCTGACTTACCGATTGCATTCTGAACATGATCGTAAAGCCTCTTTCTATTGCAGAGGATCAAGGCTTTCATGAGATGATCAACACGTTCCACCCAGGATACACACTTCCCTCCAGGTTCCACTTCACTAAGTTGATGGAGAAGAAATATGAGGAGAATTTTGAGAGTGAAAGCTTCACTCAAAGAAATAAAAACCAAAATCACTCTCACCACAGATGCATGCACCAGTATTGCCACAGAGGCATACTTTTGTGTCACCTGCCACTTCATTAATGAAGACTGGGAGCTTACTTCATTCAACTTGACCACCATGCCACTTGAAGATCGCCATACAGCTGAAAATATTGCTACGTGGGTGGAAAAAGCTGCAGAGAATTTTCAGATATCCATCACCAATGTACTCGTGGTTGTACATGATAATGCTGCGAATGTGGTTGCTGCTTTACGCATTTTGGAAGAAAAGCATGGGATTGCTTCTTTCAGGTGTGCTGGTGATACTCTACAGTTGGTTGTCAACAATGCTCTAAAGGATCCCCAGATCAGCAGGACACCGAGGGCTCCAAAGAGCCTTGTGGAAAATTAAAAAAAAAAAGTGAGCTGGCCAACACAAGGCTGAAAGCAAAGCAGCAACAAATGGGTACCCCTGAGGATACGTTAATACAAGATTTATCCGTAAGATGGTACAGTACTTTGCACATGATCAGCCGCCTGCTTGAACAGAGGTGGCCTGTGACTGCAACGCTTTCAGATCCTGATGTCACACCACAAGGGAAGCGCTTCCTGGATTTAAAAAGTGATCAGTGGAGCCTACTTGAGGAAGTAGAACAAGTCCTGAGGCCTTTTGAGTGTGCCACTGTCTTCCTGAGTGGAGAGTCCTATTTTCAATTCAATTCAGTTTATTTATATAGCGCCATTTCACAACAGATGTCATCTCAAGGCACTTTACAAAAAGAGTTATTACAATACAATGTTAAGTGTAGAAATTACAGAACCACAGAAGATTGCGTCGTGGAATTCTCAGCAATCCCTCATACTGAGCAAGCATGCAGCGACAGTGGGAAGGAAAAACTCCCTTTTAACAGGAAGAAACCTCCGGCAGAACCAGGCTCAGCACAAGCGGTATCTGCATCTGCCGCGACCGTCTGTGGCTTGGAGAATACATAACAGAGACACAGAAAGAGCAATAGAACTGATGCAGAAGTTTGTTGCAGGACGTGGAGAATTTTCCGTCACTGCAATGCCATCTTAGTCAGGGTCGTCAAGCAGGGCTAATCCGGAGCACCTACTATAATTGAAAACAGGTTAGTGACTGCTTCCGCTCTACCTCCGCTGGTGAAGGGCCTACGCAGCTGTTAAGGCTTTCCAAGGCATTGCTGCACAGAAGATGACATCAAGATGGGAGTGGCAAACTAAATTCAGAGATGATGGAGAAAATGTATGTATTGTTGCAGCAGCCCTTGACCCCAGATTCCGCAAACTAAAATTCCTGCAAGCAGAGGACATTGTAAAAGTTCACCTCAAAGTTCAAAGTCTTGCACTGGAAGAGAAAAGAAGACAGAGGAGCAAACACCTGAACATCAAGGTGGGGAACAGGATGACTCAGTCAGTGCAGAAAGGAAGCCAGTTCCTCTGCTGGATACTTTACTTGGTTTGGATTCAGATGAGCACAGTAATGGTGAAGAAGACACTGATCACGTCCAACCTCAAGATTCTCACAGTGAGGAATGAGATACTTTTGTACTTTGGTGAGCAGGCCATCCCAAAAAATGAAAATCCATTAAAATGGTGGAAAGAAAATGAAGCAAGTTTCCCCACCTTTACCATTCTGGCAAAGTGTTACTTGTCTATGCCTGCAACTTCAACCCCATCTGAACGCCTTTTCTCAGTTGCTGAACAACATTGTGACTAAAAAAAGAGCAAGCATAACTTCAGAGCATGTAAACATGCTAACATTCCTCCATTGCAATGCTATTTGAGATATTGCTGACGTATATTGATGTGCACAGGTGCACAACTTTCTTTGCACTTTTAGGTTGTGCTGTGTTTATGTTGGACTTTGCTAAACTATGTTTGTTAAACTAAAGGAGAAACATTTCAGGTGTTCTTTGCACTGTATTGGGCAGTGTTCATTTTGGAATTTGCTCCTTTTAACTACTCAATGCCTTAATGTTAATCTATTTTTGGCACAGTGTTTGAATTTATGTGGCATTGTTACATGATGCACTAAAGTGTTATTTGCATTTTAATTCTGGCACTTAATTTTTTATTGCTGGCGTATAGTGATATGCACAGGTGACTTCCTGGGCTCAGTATTTTTTGATGTTCTCTGTTCTGTTACTTGCACTGAGTGAAGTGAAGTTATTCAAATTAGTAACACAGTCCCCCAACATTTTTTTGCACTGTTTAGGTTCTGCAGTTTTTATGTTGGACTTTGCTCCTTTAAACTAAAGGAAACATTCCAGGTGTTCTTTGCACTGTATAAGGCAGCGTTTATGTTGGACTTTGCTCCTTTTAACTACTCAATGCCTTCATATTAATGTATTTTTTGCACAGTGTTTGGCAGGATTTATGTGGCATTGTTACATGATGCACTAAAGTGTTGTTTGCATTTTAATTCTGGCACTTTATTTTTTATTCTGGGATATTTCCAAGTATTTTTCAGAAAATTAATTAATAAAAGTTTGAAATACTTATGGTAGAAGTTGTGTGTATTATTTATTGTAAAGCTTGCCAATGGATAAATTAGATAATCCAAAAAAAATATCATTAGATTAATTTGAAAAATAATCGTTAGATTAGTCGACTGATCGAAAAAATAATCGACAGATTAATCGACAACAAAAATAATCGTTAGATGCACCCCTACATCACGCGCAAAAGGTCTGTGGTTCGAAACCAGACAGAAACACTTTCACTCACAGCTGATTTTCAATCCCTTCTGTTAGTCAGCAAGGCTTCGTCAATTGTGTGTCGTGGGATAACTCAAAAAAACATTTCACGGATAGCAGTTTTCAATTCATGAGTCCTTCGAAACTTCAAGCTTACTCTTTTCACATGGTTCTATGGTGTAATGGCTAGCACTCTGAACACTGAATTCAGTGATTGGAGTTCAAGTCTCAGTAGAACCTTTGTTGTCACGTATAAGAAAATCTTTGACTCGTGAGGAAAATAAACAGCACGGTTGATATAAAAACCTGGATGACTCTGAAATTTCTACTTGAAAAGACAAAAGATGTTGTTGTCTTTGGACCAGAACCTTTAAAAAGGAAACTGCTATGTCAGTCACTTCATCTGGATGGCATTAATTTGACCAAGACATGACATTTAAATCCATGATTAAACAGGTTTCTAAGATTTCTTTTTTTCACCTCCAGAATATTGCTAAGATTAGAAACATCCTGTCCAGGAGTGATTCAGAGAAAGTAGTCCATGCATTTTTTGCAGGCTGGACTACTGTAATTCCTTTTGTGGTGTAATTCTGCATAGGGTTTAAACTTTTATTATTCAGAAGGTAAAAGTCTGTTTATATAGTTTGCATGGTTGTAAAATATATGTCTGTCACTATTGTTTATGGAGGTAAGCTTTTAAGTCATAAAACTCTGGGGTGAGTTTTATTGCAAGCTGTAAAAACAGGATGTCTGTAGATTTAGTGTGTTGCCATAAAACCATAAAACTCAGAAGGAGCTTTTAAGAAAAGACGTCTCACCCATATGACTGTATAATTTTCTGACAGCCAATAAGGGCTAAGACACTGTATGAAAATGTTCTGATTGGAGAGATTAGAAACGCCTAGAGGCCCGGTTGTCTATAAAGCTGTGAAATGAAGATCATTTAATTGTTCAGATTTCTTTAAATCTGGACCACAGGGGAACGACGGGGGCAAATTCCTCTGTAAAACTGCAATTTGTTAATCTGTTCAAAATAAATGTTAAACTGGAAATTGGCTCCATTTTGTCTCTGCTTGAACATGCATTGAATTACTTATGATAATTATTTAATTCAACAAATGGTGACCTCGACTGTGTGCAGGGTTTTGGACCAGGCTCCAGTTATTTTTTTAAGTTAATTAACGGACATGTATTTGCTCTATTGACAATTTGCGCAGAGTTGCGTAGTTTTTTAATTCTATTGATTGGTTAATCTAACATTGGGTAATGTTGTCATGCAAGTTAAATATGTTTTTTTGTTTTGAGCAGATTGACTATTGCGTGCCCGGAGTGTTGAGCCTGATCGGCTGTCTGTTTCCCTGTTTCTGAGCAGGATTGAGTCCTTCTTTACGCTCCGTAGAGAAACACCGGTGCCTGCTGGGAGATGGAGTTTCTTACTCTGCGCGCCCGGTACGCAGGCGCTTTGCGAGACGTGCTGGTGATGTTGCGTTTTGTGTTAAAATGTTATTGTATAAATAATGGACTCGAGTATAATAAATAAATTAAAATAGATAAATGAATATCTAACTAAATATGATGGATAACTGTAATTAAAAATCTATAAGAATGAGTTGTGAACATTTACGACAGGCCATCTGGGTGGCCGCCCTAAGCTAGGTGCTATGGCGGAGCTAATTCTGTGTGAGTTTTTGCTTGATAGCATGGCTAACATACGACAGCTTTGACTATATGTTTTGATAAGTAAATTAGTGGTAGTAGGCGGTTTTCTGCCATCTGTTCGAGTCTTTTGAGTGGTTTTCTGGAGGCCGGCGCCAGGAAATTTCTCAAAGCGGACTACGGAACTTATAACAGATTGGTGTAAACCTCCGCGAGAAAATAATTAATAAGGTCTAAAAGTCACTGCTTATAATTTTGTGTTTTTTGTTAATGGTTTTGGGCTGTAACGGACGTTGTAGAGTTCGGTGTTTGCTGTGCGGGACGGCTGAAATTGGGAACATATGTTTCAGTCCGCGTGGGAAGAACAGGAGATTTTTTGTTCATGCCGAATTAAAGTTTGGTGACGTGGTATAAAATGTGCGGATTAAGTCCTGGTATTGCGGTAAGTCATCTTCTAAAGTGTGTGTTGCGATGTTCTGGAGTGTTTTCGCCGTACGTTTTGTACTGTATAACGTTTAGTTTCACAAAGAAAGCTAACGGTAGCATGTTGCTATAGGCTGTTGTGCTAAGCTAGCGGTGGTTGCTTCTGTGTGTCAATGTGTTTTGTGGTTGAAACTAACTGCATGTTCTATGTGTTGCAAGCTAAAAGTTGATTTTGGATAGAAAGTGATTACAGACTCCTGCAGACGATTGCCTTGTTAAGACTTAAAATTATTTGGATTTTTGTTAACTTTTTCTGATTGAGTAAGAGGTAAAACGGCCTTAAGATAACTGGTCAGATAACTTTTGGTTGCAACTCTTTTTCGGCAATGTTTTAGCACATTTTCTACGAAGGGCAATTTAAGGTGTTTCATTTTTAACTGAACTGTTACGGTACGGAGATTAAAGATTAAGAAGTACATTCTGTATTTGGTTAACTGCTTTAGCCTGAGAAGGCTTGATTGATTACATGAGGGGAGCAATTATGCATGTTATAATTAAACGCAAATGGCTGAGAACAGTTACTCATGAGTCGATTCTGACTTGGTGAAGTTTTGTTTTTGATTTCATCTTTAAAATTAAAAAGAGGAGAGTGTTTAGTCAAAATAAAAGTTGCATTTTTTGAATTTTTGAGTAGGTAGATTTTTTTTGTTTTTTGGATTGATCTAAGCAGGATTTGATTAAGTTGGCCTAAATAAAGATAAAGCTATAAGCAGTAATTATAAGAATTTAACGAAAAGCAAACGGTGTTAATTGAAAAGCAACAAACTGGTCTAAATTTTTTTTTTTTAAGCACCGTGTTGAATGATACAGAAAATTAATTCTTTCTGTGATTTAAATAAGTATCATTTATGCTAAAATTATGTTTGGCTTATTTCTGATGGCTCTATAGACTTTAGAAATATAGCTTGGTCTCTGAATAAATGATCTAAAGGAGACTGATGTTAAATTATTTAAACAATTGAACATTCTTAATGATTTTGTGGACACTCAAGGCTTATTGGAGTTATCAAAATTCAACTGGGGCTCAAGAAGTAACCCAGTACATTTCAATTCTGTTACAAATTAAAAGTTTTTACCATGCAAAACAACACTTATCATAGTGATATTTTATAAACTAGTGGGATTTGAATGTTTGAGTTTGAAAAAAGTAATTTAGAAGTAAATTCTAAATTCATTTATTCTGATCGTGTAGAGGCAAAATGTGATTGGACCAGCTACATTGAAATAATTTTTACCATATATTTGAATACACATTTGTTTTGACAAATAAGAATCGGTTTTAGTTTTAAAATTTAAGATTAATCTTTCAGATGTTCTTTATTGATTGTTAGCTAGTTTATTTGATGCTGAGAGTAAATTTACAGGTCCTAAACATTTTGGAACAGATCTGATCCTAGAATAATGGCATAATATATCATTTGATTAGTGGGGACTCTGTAACTGACAATTTATTTAGATTTTTTTTATTTTATTTTCTTTATTTTTTCTTATTTTTATTTTTATTTTTTATTTTTTTTTCTCCTCTCTCAAAATTTATATATTTGGTTCGACTTGGATTCTGACCCAGATTTCTGAACTGCGGTCTGCTTATTAAGTAGAACTTTGGAAAAATGTTAATTTGGGAAGCTGGATTAAAGAAAACATGATTCAGTGGTATTGTATTTGACATCTCTAGAAGCTTCAATTTAATTTGGTGTTTATCATTGGAGAAAAGAAAATAAAAAAGAAGCCTGAGAGGAAAAGGGGGATACTGAAAAAAAAAATGCTGGTTTTTATTTTTTATTTTTATGCGACTAGTTTTTGTTTAGAGAAATCTCATCTCTTGAACCTCCTTTATTGAATTTTTTTGTTTTGTTTGACTGCTAAGGGGAATTAGACTACTATGTATCCTACAAAAATTTAAGAGGAGTTTTAGTTGCAAAAATCAGTTTGACTATGTTCGATTCCCTTCACGGAATCGGACAGATGTTTTTGAAGTATGAAATGTTTTCATTATTTACAATCAAGAATATTTGGGCAAGTGAGCACATTTGGGTTTGTTTAAAGAGGAATCATATAAGCAAAAGTACTTTGAATTTATATTGGCTTGTGTTAAAAAAAAAGAAGTACTTTAGGTTTGGTAATATTTATAGGGAAGCTGTTTTGTCAGTGATTTAAATCTTGGATTTTTCTTTGGCAATATGGATAGAATTTGAAGTATAGCAAACTGAAGACTGTTTTTGTAAACTATGTTGTGTTTATCGGTCAGTGCTGTTCTCTGGTTTTGTTTTAAACATTTGATGTTTTAATTTTGATAATTTTTGTCTGAGCCAGCTTGATAGAGATCCAGTACACTAAGTGATGGGGAGTTTGGAGACTGGATCTTTGCAGATGGTTATTGACTTTATTTTTGTTATTGCAATGTTTTAGTGGTGCTTTAGCAATATCTAACAGAAAAATCCAGCCTTTTTGTTTGTTTCTTTTTTAATTTAATTTTATTTTTCTAAGAACTAAGTGTGTTGATAAAATATTGCGATGGTCAATCTTTATAAATATTTAATTTACACATGAGATGGAAGAGACATTTATCAAATTGACAAAAATAGAGAAAGGCATTGCATTGATAAAGTATAGAATATAAATTGGATGAAAAATGAAGGAATCATTAATTAAAATAAGCAGGGGAAGAATTAGAACAACAGTTTAATTAGACGTATAAGGATTAATTATTATTCCTGGTGGAGAGAGCAAACCTATTAATTGGTATATTTTTACCAGAATTAATACTGAAGAAATTATTACTAGTATAACTGATTGAAGTAAAATTAAAATAGAGCCCACATAGGCAGTCTGAGTGTGGAAGATATTTAAATTCAGCATTCGAGGAAGGAGACTAATGAATATGAAAATAAAAAGTTTAAATGTAACTTGATTTGAATAAGCTGAGAGGATCGACTGTCTGTTTTTTTTTTCTTACTCTAATTATATATTTTTTCTCTTTTTCTCATCCTGCAACAGAGAACCCCTCAGATAAACATTCTTGAGATGGAATTTATGATCCTGGGGAGATAAGATGGGTGGGGGTGCGTGGGCTGATGACGGATAGTGCCAGGCGCCCGCCGTAACTGCCACAGAAAGAAACATCTATAGACCAGCGCAGAAGTTTGTCTCTCTTGTGCTCTGCTCCCACACAGGGGGGCACCAGTGACTGTATATTTTCAGGGGTGAACTGGAGGACACCCTCAAAAGAGCACGTTTCCTCATGCTGAGCTGAACTTTCAAGGACAATATGTGTGAATTCACTTGGCTGGCGTGAGATGGACTGTTTCTGCTGAAGAAGTGATGATCAAAGACTGCTGATTCAATGTCAATGTTGCTGAACTAACCACAAGAGTTTCTGTTTGTCTGATCGAAGGTGGCCGAGGTTCTTCGAACTTTGATAACCCCATGTCTTCCCCAGGATTATCTCCAGGTAAAATACCACCATTTACCGGGAACAAAATTTGGAAGGAAAAATTGGGCCGATAGCAGGGGGTTGCTGGCTGGTGAGAGAGAAAAAAAAAATTTTTTTTCTTATTTTTACGTTTTCATCCACAGGGATGTACTGAATTTAGGAAAGGATATATTGTAATCGAACAGACATAACTGTCTTAAACTGGATAAATAAAATAAGTAAATGTAAGAATCAATTTGGGTGAACAAGCAAATGGATAGTAATCAGTTGAACTGTAGACAAAAAGTAAACTCTTGAGCCTGCTCTTGCTTTTAAATCCATTAATGAGGGAGGTGTTTTTGGTTTAGTTTTTAGGAAAAACAACGGTGTTGTATCGAAATAATATGGACTTGCTCTTTCCCCAGGGATTATTTTTAATTAGATGGGTGAAATAATTTCTCGGCACAATACAGTTGGATTAGATTGAAAGGGAGTGATCACAAGACCGGATCAAAAACTGTCTTTTTTTAGATGTTTACAAGCTTATGCCCCCAGGATTATCTCCAGGATTCAGCAGGATTCAGCCTGTCTGTGTATTTGTGTTTTATTGGGGGAAATGTTCAGTTAATAAAGTAGCTGGCATTTCATTGAGGGCGATCTGAAAAAGTTGGAAGAAATAAAGAACCCACTCTACTGAATCATCTCACCACTTGCAGCCGCTTGGTGACGGAGGAATAAACAAGAGTAAAGACTAAAGAATACAAATATAAAGACTGAACATTTATTAATAATTTTTTGCATTTTACAGGTTGTTTAACTATTTGATTAACTATTTTATTCACAAGTGCAGAATTGTTGATATTGCCTAAGAGGGTTTCTGAAAGAAAGGGTTCTTAATACCTTCTATTTCACAGGTTTCTTAACACTTTAAGTTTGATTTATTTCAGAATATAACATAGTAAGAATGTATTTGTTCATGGATTTTTTAAGCTTCTTCCACGAGTATCAACATGTTTCAAGTCAGATTTAATTATCTCTTCACATGTAAGACATTCTTATACATTTTTGGGTTTTTGAATTAGTTTTTGGGAATTGTTAAAATAATTTTTTTGTATAATGCCAAAAGAGGGTGAATTTATGAAATTTCTTGGATTTGATTTCTTGCATTCTCAAAATGCTTTACAGGTTTTGATCTTAAGTTCTAAACACTTACCTTGAAGGAGAGTACAGAGGAGATATCAATCTATTTTTAAAAAAAGATTGAAAGAGGGAATTGTGGTGTAATTCTGCATAGGGTTTAAACTTTTATTATTCAGAAGGTAAAAGTCTGTTTATATAGTTTGCATGGTTGTAAAATATATGTCTGTCACTATTGTTTATGGAGGTAAGCTTTTAAGTCATAAAACTCTGGGGTGAGTTTTATTGCAAGCTGTAAAAAACAGGATGTCTGTAGATTTAGTGTGTTGCCATAAAACCATAAAACTCAGAATGAGCTTTTAAGAAAAGACGTCTCACCCATATGACTGTATAATTTTCTGACAGCCAATAAGGGCTAAGACACTGTATGAAAATGTTCTGATTGGAGAGATTAGAAACGCCTAGAGGCCCGGTTGTCTATAAAGCTGTGAAATGAAGATCATTTAATTGTTCAGATTTCTTTAAATCTGGACCACAGGGGAACGATGGGGGCAAATTCCTCTGTAAAACTGCAATTTGTTAATCTGTTCAGTATAAATGTTAAACTGGAAATTGGCTCCATTTTGTCTCTGCTTGAACATGCATTGAATTACTTATGATAATTATTTAATTCAACACTTTCTATCAGGAAGTCCACAAAATGCAATTAAAAGCCTTCAGTTGATCCAAAATGATGCAGCAAGAGTTCTGATGAATATTAAAAAGAGAGATCACATTTCTTCTGTTTTGGCTTCTCTCCATTGGCTCTGTCGTGGTCTCAAACCACCCCCGCGTTCAGGAGTTCGTTGGAGCTTCAAATCTTCAGTGGAGAAAAACCTGGCTGAGACTTAATTTAGTTTCACCTCTGCAGAGCGTGGAGAAGACCTGTCCCTAGCAGGCTGGGTCCCAAGGCGTTCTGAAGCTCTGCTGCAGGCCGGCTCGTTTTATTCATTCAACAGGGAGTGGCTCATAGCACATACACACCAATACATTTGCTGGTTATTTTACCCACACACACATTCAGTTACATCTTGCGAGATAACAGGGTACCTGTTGGTGCCTGATGGTGCCTGATCCTGCAGCTTCTGCTCTGAAAAACAACTCCATACATGGTACAGCACATCTCATATCAGATACTACTTCCTCTTAGGCCTTTAGCTACTTTCAGCAAGCATAAAACATTTAATCACATTAAAAATCCTCATTAATCCCCCTTTTGAACTCTCTTAAGAGTTCAACATAAGTCAAAGCAGTGCATACCGATAGTAGCTAGAAAGTAAATTAACATATCAAAAATCATAATCATGTTAGAAAAGCACACCTCCAAAATTTTAAAGTACTTCAAACTCATCCTCTTCATTTTCTTCCACAGGTTCTTCTCCTAAGAGAGCAATCATCATGTGTGCAGAGTCCTGAGGAGCAGGGGAGATGGCCGTGGTGATTAATCAGTTAAGGAGGGCGCGTAGGCATGGGATGCAACAGCATCCGCACGTGACCATAATGGCTGTAAACACTGCTAGGGACCAAACATATTAAGAAAAGTTGGAAAGGCCCGGTACCAGAGGGAATCCTCTAGTCTTTGGCGTGAGTCTTTATATATTAGACGGTGCCTGTCTGCTCTCGCAGCTGTCCAGGCTAAGGTATACCCTTCGTGATATTCTATCTGTCCGTCCCTGCCTTCTTCCGGCCAGACCAATCGAGTGATCCAAATTATCATGTGTGTTTTGTTTTTTCTGGCCCTGTAACAGGTAATAATCATTCTATGCTACTGTAAGTAAGTTGATCCCTCTTTCAGCTGTTTAGGCCAGTCCCACTGCCCTCAGGAGTCCCCATAAAAATACAGCCATGATTATACACCAAAAAAACGATAAGCACGTGGAGCCAAGCGGTTGTCATTTTTTGCTTCAAAGTTGATTAGATATACAAGTGATTATTTAGTCTGCAGAGGTGAAAACAGTAAAATGATAAGTTACAACAAAAGTTTTGCTCTTCTTAACCTGGCACTTCCTTTCCCCCTCTCTGGCTCCTGGCAGCTGGGAAGTGTGGTTTCGCTCTTTGTCTTTGTAGCCGTTGGCTGGCCTTCTGTTCCTCCTCCTGGTCGTCTACTTCTAGTCCTGGTCCTCTTCACCTTTGTGGATTCAGGGGTCGACTACCCTGAACCCTGTGATTTGGCCGGGGATTATTCTGCCCCACTATTTGGCCTCCTCACCTAATTGGAGATCTTTCTTTGTCTCAGAGAGGGATCTCTGAGGTCCCTCCGTGGGGGCGCACTGGCTCCAGTGATACCAGGTCTCTCCTTTTCCTCTCAGGCGAACAGCATGAGACGTCCTCTCTGTAACCTGATATGGGCCTGTCCACCTGGGTTCTGACCGCTTTCTCTTAGTGACCTTTAGCAACACCCACTCGACTTCTGGTGAGCTGGTGACTTCCGTTTCGCCTCTTTGATCCTGGACCTGTTTGGAAAACTGAGATACCACACTTTGCAATATGTTAAAATACATTCTTTTGCTCAGTTGATCACATTCAGAGTTAAGCAAAGGGAGTTTGCTACTGGGCCCAGGAAATGGTCTACCCGTTTGTAGTTCATGTGGAGTAAACCCTGTGGAGTTATTCACTGAACTCCTGATGTACATAAGGGCTAGTGGTAGTGCTTCAATCCAATTCATTTTAGTCTGTGCACAGATTTTGCCAAATTGTCTTTTAATGATTGGTTCATTCTTTCCACTTTTCCTTGAGACTGTGGATGATAGAATGTTCCAAATTTGTGTTTTAGCCCCAGCATTTGCTCTACTTCTTGTAGATCTTTGTTTTTGAAATGAGTACCATTGTCTGATCTGATTTTTTTCAGGAAAACCCATGTTGGGGAATGTAGTGGTTTATCAGGCATTTGACTACCGTTCTACTGTCCTCTCCATATTGTCTAGCATTACACTAGCATACATTTATACTACTTTTTCTCCCCCTTTTTTCTGGAACAAAATGCCATTCATCCTTTCCTTTGTTCCAGAAACATCCAGATGAAACGGCAGACTGTAAGTCCTACATAGTCTGCCACAAAGTTTCTGCTGTATCCCGTTAGGCCCAGGAAAGACAACATTTCCTTCACTGTGTGTGGTAGTGGATGATTTAAAATAGAAGATCTATGTTCAGGGGAGAGGGAGACCCCCTTTTGGGACACCATTCTCCCTAAAAATGACACCTGTTGTTGAATCCTGGGGACATAAACTTGTAAACATCTAAAAATGACAGTTTTTGATCCGGTCTTGTAATCACTCTTGATGATCATCAAAACAATTTAGAGGGCCTTTCGCCGATAAGCCCCAACTGCGCAGTCATGTTAGCCAATTTTGATCTTAGATTAAGATGCAGACGTACAAGTGAATTACCAAAAGAAATCCGCAACCCTGACCGAAGTCATCACGTATGTAATCAATCATCACCTATCCATTTAACCCAGACAGACCTTAAAAAAGTTCCCATCACAGTACTGACAGTAGGTAAAAATTGTCCCCAAACCTGGCCTCATAAAATTTAATTCGAACTGCAATTTATTAAAAACCTACTTATTATTTTGCATAATCCCGTTGAATCCCAAATATGTTTAAATCCTGCAACCATACATTATCAATTTGCAAAAAATTAAGTCCTAAATTGTGTATTGCCCTGAACCAATCTGCTACACAGACTTGGTTTGCCTGTCATAGTCATCCCCTATTTAAATTACATTTATTTTTGATTAAAAGATTTTGCTTTATATCCGGTGGGTCATTAAGTTAAAAAGAGTCATAATCTGAAAAAGAATTAGCCTAGAATGTTGGTAACTGTATTAAATTTTGCTATATCATATTCCCCTATTAATAATACTTTGGTCTCATAATATAATGTTTGTTTTTCTCTTTTCTGAGTCCTGAGTACCCCTGCAGAATGTGTCGTCCAATTAGAGATTAGTTTCTGCCAGTTACCTCAGCCTTATTTAGTATCCATGTTGATAGGAGGAGTATATACCAACATTACCAAGTATGTCATTTTAATAACATAACAATACAAATGCTCCCCTCTAAAATGCAAAAACTAAACTATTATCTAACATTGAAATATAAGGTAAAAGTTACTTCCGATTCCGTGTTCTTTTATTGGACATCAATTCAGTTTAATTCAATTCAGTTTATTTATATAGTGCCATTTCACAACAGATGTCATCTCAAGGCACTTTACAAAAAGAGTTATTACAATACAATGTTAAGTGTAGAAATTACAGAACCACAGAAGATTGCGTCGTGGAATTCTCAGCAATCCCTCATACTGAGCAAGCATGCAGCGACAGTGGGAAGGAAAAACTCCCTTTTAACAGGAAGAAACCTCCGGCAGAACCAGGCTCAGCACAAGCGGTTATCTGCCGCGACCGTTTGTGGCTTGGAGAATACATAACAGAGACACAGAAAGAGCAATAGAACACAGAAAGAGCAAAATACATCCACTCCTTTTCAATCTAATCCAACTGTATTGTGCTGAGAAATTATTTCACCCATCTAATTAAAAATAATCCCTGGGGAAAGAGCAAATCCATGTTATTTTGGTGCAACACCGTTGTTATTCCTGAAAACTAAACAAAAACACCTCCCTCATTGATGGATTTAAAAGCAAGAGCAGGCTCAAGACTTTACTTTTTGTCTACAGTTCAACTGATTACTATCCATTTGCTTGTTCAACTAAATTGATTCTTTTATTTACTTATTTTATTTATCAAGTTTAAGACATACTTATATGTCTGTGTTACTATGTCTCTTTTTAAATGTTATCAATTATTCTATTATCCATTTCAGCTTTTTAATTACCTTAATCCGTGAAGCACTTTGATTCATTCTTTCTGCTAGAAATCAAATACAATTCTGACTTACTTTTGATTTAGCTGTTCCATTACAATTTATCCTATCTTAAATTTAGTACATCCCTGTGGATGAAACGTAAAAATAAAGATATCATTTAAGTAACTGTTACAGTTGTGTATTAATAAGGAATGTATCCTTTGTATTCCTTAGGTGTTGAATTTGCTATGTAAATAATAAAAAAAAAAAATTCTCTCTCACCAGCCAGCAACCCCATGCTATAGGCCCAGTTCTACCTTCCACCCAACTTTCCAATTGGTCCTGGTAAATAATTCAGGGAAGGCACGGGGTTTCAGAGTTCAAGCAACCAGGGCCACCTTCGATAAAAAAATAAAAAAAATAAACAGAAACTCTTGTGGTTAGTTCAGCAACAGTGACATTGAATCAGCAGCCTTTGATCGTCACTTCTTCTGCAGAAATTGTCCATATTACACCAGCCAAGTGGATTCACACATATTGTCCTTGAAAGTTCAGTTCAGCATGAGGAAATGTGCTCTTATTTGAGGGTGCCCCCTGCTTCACCCCTGAAAATATTCAGTCACTGTTGCCCCCCTGTTTTGGGAGCAGAGC
The DNA here is from genome assembly GCA_028564705.1 of Apricaphanius iberus. Classification (NCBI taxonomy): domain Eukaryota; kingdom Metazoa; phylum Chordata; class Actinopteri; order Cyprinodontiformes; family Aphaniidae; genus Apricaphanius; species Apricaphanius iberus. The sequence continues at coordinate 319,190 of JAPXFQ010000493.1, read as the reverse complement.
ACAAGACAGAAGAACTTCTACGCTGGTTGTATAGATTTTTCTTTCTTTGGCAGTTATGGCGGGCACCTGGCACTACCCGTCATCAGCCCAGCACCCCCTCCCATCACATCTCCCCAGGAACATAAATTACATCTCTAGAATGTTATCTGAGGGGTTCTCTGTTGGCGGGATGGGAAAGCGAAAAAGAGAGAAAAAAAAAATATAGAGAGGAAGGAAAAGACAGACAGAGTCGATCCTCTCAGCCTATTCAAATCAACTTTTATTTAAACTTTTTATTTTCATATTCATTAATCTCCTTCCTCAAAAGATGAATTCAAATATCCTTTCCACTCAGACTGCCTATGTGGGCTCTATTTTACTTTTATTTTAATCAGTTATATTAGCAAAAATTTCTTCAGTATTAGTTATGGTAAAAATATACTAATTTATAGGTTTGCTCTCTCCAACAGGAAGGATCATTAATCCTTATATGTCTAATTAAGCTGTTGATCTAATTCTTACCCTGCTTATTTTAATTAATGTTTCCTGCATTTTTTCATCCAATTTATATTTTATACTTTATCAATGCAATGCCTTTCTCTATTTTGTCAATTTGATAAATGTCTCTTTCATTTCATGTGTAAATTAAATATTTATAAAGATTGACCGTCGCAATCTTTTATCAACAGACTTAGTTCTTTTTAGTGATTTAAGCATTTTATATTTATTTCAATTAAAAATCTGCTTGCTTTTCAATCTGTCCTTTATCAATACAGCTTGTATTTTTATTCTTATTTAGCCAATTTAATCCTATTTAGAAACCAACTATAGACATATTCCTAAACTATTCAAATTTTTGCACCGTCCTCCATTTTGCAACTTGGTTGATGTTGTCGCTTGCTTCAGCTACATGTAGTTCTCTCGAGCTTCAGAATTCTTCTACCCTATTTTTAATAGGATCGCAGATCTGATCATTAGTGAGAATTTTCGGTTTCTTTTGAGCTGGTTCAGACACATTCTGAACAGCGTCCTTTAAAGGTATTTTATAATCCATTGAAAAATCCTTCTTTTACTTAAAACAATAAAAATAGCAATACATCTAGACCGTTCAACATGAAAAAATGCAAATTCTTGAATTTACTATAAAAACTCCTGCTTTTGAATTCAGAATTCTTCTATTAAATCTTAAACTAAAACTTACCAAATTAGACTCGCTTAGGAGTAACTGCTTTTACTTGTTTGTTTTTAATTGTCACACGAATTATTGTCTTAATCACTGTAAATGCTCATTTGTATTCTAATCATAAGTAAAGCACCCTGAATTGCACTGTGTTGAAAGTGTGCTATACAAGCAAAACTGCCCTGGCGCGCCTTCTTTTTGATTAAGACTAATTTAAATGTTATCAAGTATTTGTCTTAATAGTATTTCTTAATCCCCCCTTTACCAAGCTTCTATTTTTTTTTTAATAAAATATTAAATCCAAATTAAACAAGACAAATCCACATTTATTTAAGTTTGACAAGGTAGCTGTTTGCGTAATTATTTAATCTCTTATGAGTTACTCCTGGTCGTTTTCAAGAGGCGTTTCCAACCTTAAATCGCTCCTCCGAGCTGTTTTTTCTATTTTTTTTTTCTTTTGTATCTATTTTTTCATTCACAATTGATCTTAAGAGTGAATGCCCCAAGCCGAAGCTTAGTAAAGTTAAAAGGATTTATAAACTGATGTTTAGCTTCTTATCAAGTTATTTTTATTCAGAGATTTATCAAAAAACCAAGAGTCTTGAACAGAATCCGCTCGCTGCGAGCTATCCCAGCAATTCAGCCTACGGTCTGGTGCTAACGTTAGCCCCTTTCGGCTAACGTCGCTTAAAACAGTTAAACTCTACCACGAAACTACTCAACAAAATAGCAACATACCCTTCGGTAAATAGAGAACTCCACACCTCAATTTCAATTCCCATCAGCGTAATTCACACCACCTTTTCCAGATTTCAATGTGGCACAAAATTAGACGTATCCGTCACAAATTCAGCACGGACTGAAACGCGTACCCAACATCAGTTCCGCTATCTATATATTCTAGAGTGTTTAATTTCTCTTATCCATTCATATATTCTTATCCATTCATATATTCTTATATAATAGTTTATACTCGAGTTTTACTAATGATAGTCCTGTTTTAACACGAACCCAAAAGTTCAGCTCACCTCTCAACCTCCTGCTTTCATACAAAGTTGAAATCTCACACACACACACACACACAGCGCTGAGATCTCTCTCACACACACCTTCTCCTCTCTTTTTCTCTCCTCTCTGTGATTCTATTTTCTTAAAACACCCTTTTACTCACGTTTTTGGGACTTGAACCCTCAACACTATATTAAAATTCTACTCGTATCACCCACTTCTAGATAATTTATAAACCTCAGTTACTTGAAGTCTGGACACAATAAGATTTTTGGTCAAATCCAATGAGCAGAAGAAAAGGTCTGCTTACCTTCTTTTGCGTGCACGCCTTTGTGTCAGTCTCCTTTCGCCTCGGTCAGTTTCAAATCAGCTCCAAAGAATCCTTTTTAGGATCCCTTCTCTTTTATTTCAAAATAGAATTTTGGAGATCCTACCTCCAGGGGCTCAAAACCCAGCTCTATAACCCGGTTATAGTACTTTTCTCGTCAGAAAAATATTAGGACGCCACTCCAAGATAAAACATTTATCAGACCCCTGGCCTGCCGTAACCCGGTTACGTTTCTAACCTTTATCAGACCCCTGGCCTGGTGCAACCCGGTTGCTTTTCTCAATGCAGTATTCCTCCCGGAGGATTTAAGTGTGTAACCCGGTTACCACACAACTCTATGTTCAGTAACCCTGTTACTTTATCTCATACCTCGTTTTTCTCCACTGCAGTAAATTTAGGAACTCCAGGTACTTGAAGTCTGACACAAAAAACTTTTTTGAACAAAGCCAATGAGCAGAACAAAGGGTCTGCTTACCTTATGAAATTGCCGGCATGATTTGTGTCAGTCTCCGTTCGCTTTGGTCCGGTCCAAATGGTCTCCAATACTCCTTTTCTGTGACGAAAATCCGGGTCACGGCACCAATTGTCGTGGTCTCAAACCACCCCCGCGTTCAGGAGTTCGTTGGAGCTTCAAATCTTCAGTAGAGAAAAACCTGGCTGAGACTTAATTTAGTTTCACCTCTGCAGAGCGTGGAGAAGACCTGTCCCCAGCAGGCTGGGTCCCAAGGCGTTCTGAAGCTCTGCTGCAGGCCGGCTCGTTTTATTCATTCAACAGGGAGTGGCTCATAGCACATACACACCAATACATTTGCTGGTTATTTTACCCACACACACATTCAGTTACATCTTGCGAGATAACAGGGTACCTGGTGGTGCCTGATGGTGCCTGATCCTGCAGCTTCTGCTCTGAAAAACAACTCCATATATGGTACAGCACATCTCATATCAGATACTACTTCCTCTTAGGCCTTTAGCTACTTTCAGCAAGCATAAAACATTTAATCACATTAAAAATCCTCATTGGCGCCCTGTTAAATCCAGAATAGAGGTTAAGATCCTCCTCCTTACTTGTGAAGCCCTTAATAATCAAGCTCCATCGTACATCAGAGAGGATTGTTTCATATGTTCCTAACAGAGCACTTTGTTCTCAGAATGCAGGTCTACTGGTAGTTCTAGGATTTCTAAAAGTAGAATGGGAGGCAGATCTTTTATTTGGCTTAGGACCAAAGTATGACCTGTTGTCATTATACCTAAATCCCAGACCACTTAGGTCCCCTAATTCCAGTCTACTCAACAAACCTAGAATCAGAGCCAAAAATGGAGAAGCAGCTTTCAGTTTCTATGCTCCCCTTATCTGGAACAAACTTCCAGATGACTACAAAAACGCTAAAACACTGAGTTCCTTTGACTCAAAGCTAAAAAAAACTTCTGCTTAGAGCTGCCTTCGATTAATAGATTATAAATTGGAACGTTGCAATTGTAGTATGTTGTTTATGTCTATAATGTTGTGTTTTCTGTTTTATTGCTGCTTTTATTTTTTTCCACTCATCACCCAAAGCACCTTGAATTGCCTTGTTACTGAAAGTGTACTATACAAATATTTTCCTCTCCTATATTTTTTTATGATTGGTGAACAGCCAACTTAAAGGAAATCACATACTGATGTCTGGGTTAGTCGGTTACTCCTACATTTCAAATCTTTAAAGTTACATATTAGATTCATCTAAGAAAATTAGAGTGGGAATTTCCCTAGTATTTATTTTAGATGTACTAACTGTAATATTTTGATTTAACATATATCTTTTGACCAATAGGGAAAACTGTACCAGTCAGCTTCTTCTTACACAATTGCATTAAACAATTACATTTTGGTCTGGTGCAGTAGCTATCATTTCCCATCACTATATATTAGGACACTGCGTCAATGCTGGAAGCAAACACTTAATTTACTGATGTCAGCATTTCTAGGTAATGAAACTATAATTTATCCATTACACCCATGCTTCTGATAGAGAACGTGAGAATCTTTATATGTAATGTATATTTGAATTTCATTTCACAAACTATTGGGAAGTTACTATTCAATGGAGCAAAACACACGAAACTCATGGCAGCAACTATCAGTGTAATTTCTGTAATAATATTTGCTTCTAAATGTAAAATAGAAAGCAAACAGAACTGCAGCACACGCGTACTTAACATTTTAGGATTGAGAGTAATACTGAATAATCTTGGGTGTCAAATACTAAACATTGAGGGCAAATAATAGAATTTTAGACAATGCTGGGGACCTGACCAGACAGTTGATAAAATTTCCCCGTAACATAAAAACGAACTACTATTAAAAAAACAGACTGCTTCAAATATGTGTTGCTGAACAGTACATAAAGAAGATGATGTTGGATTTATATGGTCAGAGAAATACATCGGAAACATCTGTGTGAACCTATCAAGAATCAGGTTGATTATTACTTTATGGTAATGTAAACACATTTTTGACAGAGGTAGCTGTCAATTAAATTTGCCTTTTGGAACATCTGGAGCTAATAAATAGAAGGAAAAAAAATAACTTTAATCCTACTTTTTCTACATGAAAAATGTTCTCCCCCCTCTATATGTCCTATATTTCTTTCTAACAAGAAATAGTATCAAAAGCCAAATCAACTTTACAGAAGCTGAAATTGAAATTTAGATGATATGGTGAAATAATGAGTTAAAAAAACTGAATGAATTACCTGCAAACTAAACTGCTCATGTTGTAGGATTTGTGTGTGAAAAAATAATTCCTCTATTAATGAAATAAATGCAACATAAGAAATACCATAAAATTGCGCAAGCCTTTGAGTCAGATTTTTTCACGGCATAGGAGCTTTGATCTGTTGCAGCTCTGACTTATGTTTAAAATGCATCTTAACCCATGTATAATAAAGCACCTGCATCTCCACTTCATCTCACCTTATTGCTAACCTCACAACTCCCCCTGGTGCTGACTGAGGATGCTCAATGAAGTGCAAGAAGTGAGGGTGCATTGTGAATGTCAGGTGGGTGGAAGGTTGCTTACATGTTGTGCAGGCAACAAAAGAGCTCCTCTGATGTAATAGATGAGTTTGTGAAAGACGGAGACTGTGGAGACGAGCTCCTTAAAGAGGCACTAAGTGAAATTTGCACTGTCAATGGTACTGATTATTTCCAAAGCACAATGCCAGCCTCTACATGAAGTTTTACATTTTTTCCAGACATCCTCTTAGCTAAACGAAGCAAATACTGGATAACTTTGTGAGATGGGCAAGCACCCAAAAACAGCCCTGCAGTAGTATAAAAAACAGAGATTTACTACATACCCTCAGGAGAAGCTTAGAATCCCTTAGAGGAATATTGTATCTGGAATAAGAGTCAGTTCTGTCCTAATTAGGCAGTTTGATTCAAATGGATCAGATGGGTAGAGGTGAATTGGCTATGGATAATGATTGTTGTGTATTCCGCCAGCAGGCCTGCAGGGGTTCTGCAGAGTGAAAAAAAGTAATTATCTGAGTAATCAGATTCAAACTAGTGGGTTTAAAATGAGCAATGAATTGGACCTTTATTCCCCTACTATCCTATGGAATCCAAATAAATACATTTTGCCAATCAAGGGGCAAAAGGAGAGTAACGACAGCTACATCTCTCTCTGGTAAATCTCTGAAACAACTTCCCCAAAAATTATCTGATTTTTTTTAATTTAAACTGTGAGCATTTCATCATTTTTTAAATTTCAACAAACTTTTGATCTGGCAAAAAACAAACAAACAAGGAAATCAAAAGAGCAAATGTGGCAAAATTAATGATACTAGCTATACTGATATATTAGTATTTAAAACCTTAATTGGTTTTCAATAGTAGAGCAAGGTTTGACTAATTAATTCCTAAGTCCGTTAATTTGTTAGCCTGACAGTTGTGTTACAATCACCAAGCCTGTGCATATGCCTCAAACAAATCTGTTTATTTCAGATCACTTTTCTCCGATTGATAAAGGAATTAAAGCCAGTTCTTTTTCTGTAACACAGACTTTTAACTCTTCAAATAATTCACATGAGCAGAAAGTCAACTGTAATTCACAGCTCGCTTTTATCCAAGGGGACAAATATGGCTTTTGTTTGTTGCTGTTATTTTTTATTTATTTATTTTTGGTTGGGTTAGTTGGAATTTTAAAGTATAGTTCTCAACTCAGTGCATAGAAAGTATATTGATACTGCTCACAATCTAGAATTGTTTTTAGTGTTGTATGATGTTCATCCTCTAGTGAAATGCAGACATTACTGCATTTTTCTCTACTTCTTTTCCCACTAAATTACTGTTTTTCCGTTTTTTTTAAATGGGTTGAACATTCGAATCAAAACTGAAATACTTTGAATAGAGTTTAATTTTAAATTTGTCTGATACATTTTTTTGGGAAAAATCAATATTTTTCTTGACTTCAAATAATCTAACCTGTAGCCTTGCAAAACGATATCTATGCCTGGAACTTTTATACATTTTCTCATGACCCAACCAGACTTCAGTGTGTTGACAATGAGCATTTATGTGAAAGACCAACACAAAATAGGACAGAGTTTTTAATTATATGTTTTTAAAATACCAAATATAAATACACATTTGAAAAGTGTGATGTCCTTTTGTATTCTGTCCCTATTAACTCTGATACCCGAAATAAAATCTAGTGCAACCTGTCCTATGATCCCAATAAAATCATGTGACGTTTGTCGTAATATAATAAGGAGTAAAAAATTTAAAGTTTTACAAATAATGTGAAAGATACTAATATTCTATATTTCAGGCCAATACAAGTTCTTATTTTCTAATATTGGTATTGGTTATTTGACCAAAACCATGAACCGATGCTTAAAATGTGAAAAAGCTGCAATAATTTAACACAAAAGTTCTATTTTTCACTGGAAATTGTCAGTTTTTTAAATCATTTTTATTAATATTTTATTTGATCTAATTCACCATCATTTGTTGTAACAAACAGAGAAGAAAATAGAACCTGTATTTTAATATATACATTTTTTTAATGTGGTAGCAGTATCGGCGTTGGTATCGGCAAGTACTCATATCCAAGTATTGGGATCTGGTTTGAAAAAAGTGGTATCGTTGCATCCCAACATGTGATATTTCATTTTCAAGCATCGCTCGATATTACCCAAGTCTTGTGGTATTTTAAACTTGCATGCACCAAAAAAACTGCCAGATTTGACTACTGAATCCAGCTGGATTTTTTTACTTCCAATTGAGTCATATCACTTTCTAAACAGGTGATATTCCCATTAGACTGCTCTATTAATTATTCACCGAAGGCAAGGCACAAACAGTGGGCAATATCAGTGTTTACTCCCAGAGGTAATGCTAATGTATGCAAAGATTTTTCAAGTTTTAAAACACTGAACTAACCTGCACTGGGATTGCAAAGAAAATGATACAACAGATATAAGAACATGATCACAGTTTGTTGAAATTCTACAAAACAACAGCTATATTTAAAGATAATCTAAACTATATGCACATTGCTTTAAACCTTACAATAAGGACACCTTTAAGATCTTGTAAATATTATAAAAATATATTATTTTATGAAGCCATCTCTATAAATAACGAATTAACAATTGTAAGTTAGCTATAGGAGATGTTTCATGCATTGATGCAGAAGCCGTTTTTGCAAAAGAATAGTAAATTCATTTACCCTTGAAACGACACACCAAAGCTCTTTGTGGGTTTACGAGAGTTTGCAGTTTTATTAAAAGCTATTTTATACTATTTCTGTCATAGTGGTCCCTCAATATATTTGTAATCAACACCATTTAAAGATAAAGCCCAATTGGGAAGAATATCTGGGGGTCAAGTTAAATACTGGAATACAGATGAATACCTGAAAACTAACTGGTGCCAGAGAGATTATGGTACATTTTTAGCCTACTGATAAAAATGAACATTACACCATACAACCCCCCCTCATTTCGTAGGAATGAACGTAAAGAGTCGCATAACTTTATATAGGGAAGACACTGGTTGCGACCTGATCAAGGACAGAGCAAGGCTCAGCTGAGGCTGCAGCACGGCGCGCATTGACCGGCTGCATCCACTGGGGGAGGACCGAGATCCGCCTGCATGCGCTGCGGTACAGGAACGACTTTCTCACTAAGACTCTCCATCATCACACACAATGGGAGGGATAGAGGAGTATAGGTAGGGCTACAGCGGCAGACAGACAGATGTGTGATGTTCAGACCCAACCATGGGGCCATGTACCCTCGCCTGTGGCAATGTAAACTTTTATCCACCCTCCTTTCTATTGGCCTCTTTCGGGTGGAACTGTCTTTGATGTCAACTCGCTGCTGGCACACCTGGATTTGCTTTTTTTTTCTTTTCTTTTTTTTTCTTGTCATGATTGTTCCAGCCGGTATGTCAGGAGCGATGCAGCAAAAACGGGGGCTCAAGTGCGAGTAGATCCTGTTGAATTGAGACAAGGCGTCGAGACGCAGCCCCACAAAAAAAGTGTCCTCCTCAGAGTGCGTCAGAGCACGGATGTATATCCTGGATGTAGATGTGGATATGGTCGTCCGCTGGATACGGCCAGGGATTTGTGATATTACACCCCAAAATCCAGAAGGGGATTTGAGCACAGACGGAAAGCAGCATCCTCACCCAGCATTTCTCCTCCTCCTCCTCTTCTTCCATCACATTTGTTTGTAGGGGGTGGAGGGGGGTGAGGGGACAGAGGCGATTTATTTTGGACCCTTTACCAACGTAAGTATGGAGGAAAGAGAGATACTTTATTAAATTGATTTCGTGCGCAATTATATTGTAATATATATTTTTCATTTAGCAAGTTTGTTTACCCAAATCCAATAATAATAATAATAATAATAATAATAACAATAAAGCGATGAATAATTTCCGTAGCATCGTAGACAATGTATTCACCAAAACATCAACCACATTACCATACCCCCCCCCCCCCACACACACACACACACAATTTTTTTTTTTGCATTAAGCAATTGGTGTTTCTCCTTTTTTTTTTCTCGCAGCTTCTGAGCGCATCGGAGGAACAAAGTCCTTCAGATTCATCGGAGCTCCAAAACATAAGAGCGACGACCCATTCAAAGAAATCTCATCTCTTAAAACGGCTACCATGGGTGACCACGGAGGATCAAAAGACGTTTTTTTTTGGGAGGCTGAGGAATTGACCACCTGATGGGCACCAAAGAGAGACTGTTTGGGTGTCGCTTGTTGACTCGGTGATGTATTATGCTGAGGATAAAAGGGGCGCTGCAAGTTTGACACATCGTCTGCGTAACAGGCTACTCCACCGGCCCTGGTGTTTTTTTGAACATGGTAATGATGTCATGAAATAGACACTGGACAACATAAGCTAATCGGTGTGTTTTTTTTAACATGTAAGTAGCAACGCAGACTCCAGACAACAGGCCCCTTGAGGTGTGTTTGTTAATCGGACTTTCTAAACGGTTGATGCCTCATTCTCTCTGTGTCTGCGCGACAGAGCTGCAACTTTTATCCTCTGATCTGCATCCTCCTTGAAGAGGGTTCTGTAGCCTTTACGTACCGAACCTCCTCGGCTTTAAAAAAATGGAGTTTGCCATGGTCGGTGCGGACGGCGGGTGCAACAGTCACCTGCCGTACGGATATGCCCAAGCCCGCGCCCGGGAGAGGGAGCGCGAGAGGGAGCGTCATGCTGCCCAGTCGAGAGCGGCGGCGGCTGCAGCATCCGACGGTGGCTCCGGTTCGGAGGGAAGCGCGGTGGGGGGCACCTCCGCCACCTCCTCGGGCGCTCATCTCCTTAACAACCGCCAACATCCGTCTCGCGCCGCCTCCTCCTCCTCCTTAGCCAACATCAGCAGCAGCGCCGCCTTGCGCCCCTCCTCCTCCTCCTCGCAGCAGGAGCCCGAGCAGCAACAGCAGCACAGAGTTGTCAGGGAGCGGAAAAAGCAGCGCGGCGTCGGTCGGTGGAGGCGCAACCGGAGCACTCTCGGCGGGGACCTGCGCCACTCGGAGCTGGCGCTGCTCGGATCCGAGGAGGACATCATGATTGAGGAAGAGGCCGAGGGAGCGGAGGAAGAGGAGGAGGAGGAGGAGGAAGTGGAAGAAGCGGCGGAGGGCGGCCGGGGGAGCAAGAGGTCGAGCTTTCTGTGCAACATGGATGATGAGGAGGATACCGCGTCCATCACCGACAGGCGTCCCCAGCCCGGATACGAGAACGTTTACGGCGAGTCCGGCTGTTGCGAGAGGGTCGTCATCAATGTGTCGGGGCTGAAGTTTGAAACTCAGCTAAAAACTCTCACTCAGTTCCCGGACACCCTACTGGGAGACCCCGACAAGCGAATCAGGTACTTTGACCCGCTGAGGAATGAATATTTCTTCGATCGGAACCGGCCAAGTTTTGACGCTATTCTTTACTATTACCAGTCAGGGGGGCGGTTAAAAAGACCCGTCAACGTCCCGTTTGACATATTTTCCGAGGAGGTAAAGTTTTATGAACTCGGCGAGGAGGCGATCCTGAAGTTTCGGGAGGATGAGGGGTTTGTGAAAGAGGAGGAGAAGCCTCTGCCGGAGGACGAGTTCAAGCGGCAGATCTGGCTCCTTTTTGAGTATCCGGAGAGTTCGAGTCCTGCCAGGGGCATAGCAGTGGTGTCTGTCCTAGTTATAGTCATTTCTATTGTCATTTTCTGTCTGGAGACGCTGCCCGAGTTCAGGGATGAAAAAGAGTATCTGCAGCCACGACAGAACTCCTCTCAGCCTGACCACGGATTTACACCTTTCAACGACCCGTTTTTCATCGTGGAAACAGTGTGCATCATCTGGTTCTCATTTGAAATTATAGTTCGCTTCTTTGCCTGTCCGAGCAAGACCGCCTTCTTTAAAAATATAATGAACTCCATAGACATCGTGTCCATTTTGCCTTACTTCATTACCCTCGGCACGGACCTGGCGCAGCACCAGGGCAACGGGCAGCAGGCGATGAGCTTCGCCATCCTGAGAATAATCCGCCTGGTCAGGGTGTTCCGCATCTTCAAGCTGTCCAGACACTCCAAGGGGCTGCAGATCCTGGGACACACTTTACGCGCCAGCATGCGGGAGTTGGCCCTCCTCATTTTTTTCCTAGTCATAGGCGTCATCCTGTTCTCCAGCGCGGTGTACTTCGCCGAGGCGGACGAACCCACCTCACAGTTCACGAGCATCCCCGACGCTTTCTGGTGGGCCGTGGTTACCATGACGACGGTGGGCTACGGTGACATGAAGCCAATCACTGTCGGTGGGAAGATAGTGGGCTCCCTCTGCGCGATCGCTGGCGTGTTGACCATCGCGCTCCCGGTTCCCGTTATAGTGTCCAACTTTAATTACTTTTATCACCGGGAGACGGACAACGAGGACCAGTCACCCGTGGTGGAGAGCATGCCGCCGGGCTGCCCGTACTTCCCAGACTTTCTCAGGAAGTTCAAAGGCTCGCCCTCTGGCTCCTCGTTGGGTGATAAAGGAGAGTACATGGAGATGGAGGAGGGGGTGACGGAGTCTCTCTGCGGGCTGGACAAGAGCCCTAGTAAAGGAAATGGCACAGACATAAGCAGAAAAAACAGCACTATCTCGAAATCAATTCAGACTGACGTGTGACTAAAAGTTTTACTTTGTTTTCTAAACGAGAAAAACATCCGATTAAAGACTCTTTCTGCCCAAAAGCAGCTGAATCCTACCCCTCTATAGGCATATGTTTTACGCACGCCTCAAAGCCCAATCACACACGCACGCACACACGGATTTACGCTCATAAAGCACCAATTGACACCTTACGAACACCCATGCCTAAATTTGCCTGATAGACAGATATATCAGTTTATCCAGAGTGGGCTTCCAAATCTGACATGGAATAAGAATTAGACAACAGGCTATGCATTCGCACTTTATGACTTTAATCTGTCACACGTAGGGACGGTCGTTTTTTGCTGTTATGCAATAAAGTTCAAATTTGTTTGCACTATAACATAAAATTTGCGCTGGGTTAGAGACAGTAACTGTAGGCCATGCAGATGGCAACGACGCAGTCCTCCTCTGCTCACCTGGATACAGAATGTATGAGTAGAGAAAAGGGGAAACTATTTAATATAGTCTGCGAGAAAGAAAATAGAAAACTGAGCTCTATAACAGAAAAATCATGAGAGAGAAGACTTTTATCATTGTTCATTTAATATACTCCAACAAAAATTATCCACACATTGATGTGAAATGTCATAAAGTACCAGTAGGCATTCAATGAACCAGGGCTATAATTGAATAAGCTTTTCCTTTAGAGGCCAAATATATATATAAAAAAAGACCCACCATGAGAGCTAAGCACAGGAGTGATCATTGTTTAAATGTCTGGAGAAGTCAGCCCAGGTTTTCTACGGACACTCTTAAAGCCTCGGCTGCAACATTTTTTCATTAAAAGCACCTCACAATGACAATATCCCTTTACAAAGACGAAGATGGAAAGTTAAAAAGACTGACATGGAAACTCTTCAAAAGGAGATATGTTCTCTCCTTTTTGCCTGACTCAGTGCACAAAAAGATATATGCCTATATATATTTTTTTTTTTGCTCAAGAGGACTTTGATTATCTCAGAGCACAGAAGATAATCGGGATGCAGATGTCTTCCAAGGTATGTAGTATTTCATTTCTGTGTAAAGTTAACTTTTTATTGAATAGTGATAGACTGTTGGTTTTTGATATAGGCTATGCGGCTCACTGTGGCACAGTCGAACATATAAGCAGTGACATATTTATCTGTTAATTGTAAACCAAACAATTTTCCTTTTGGTTATTGCAAGTTCAGTCAACAAGAAGTAAGCTTATGTGCTGTACACAGTAAATAGTGTAAAAGATATGGCCCTATACAGTGAATGGGTAAAAAAAAAAGCTGTAGTTGCGATCTGATTCTTAGTTCCCATTTCCGTGCTATATTAAAGGGCTACTTTGTTTTGTAAGGACATTGCTTACCACCTTAAAATTTAATATATCTCTTAAAACAAACGGTTTCTTATAGAAGGTAAATATATTGCGTTGTACATGTACATATGAGACTGTACTTAAAAGAGAACATGAAGAGCTTGAACTCATTTTTCTGCCATCATCAGTTAATGGTTCTCCTTTACAACATTTAAGCCTTCCAGGGATCTAATTATATATTTGATCAATTAATCAAAACTGCCGTTATCTCATTCAAGGTGACATCAGGTCAGCCTCCTCAGAACTTGTGCCAAATGTTTTTGGAAAGTTTCCAGCCTAGAATTTTCCCCTTTCATATAATCAAATTTTATTTTACTTCTAATTAAATTCAGCAGGATATTGAAAGCTATTTTTTAACAACTCTTAATAAAGTGTTGAAGTATTCCAGAATTTCCTTCCTTTCGCTGCTGGACAGTTTTTACATAAACAGCATATTTATAAGACTTGTCAGGTCTTGACTTTCCAGTTCCTTTACTGCATGCATTTTCACTCCAAATAGCAGATGTAGCAGGAGGAAACTAAAACATGAATATCTGGTGTGTAAACTCCCTGTTTTAGTATAGCTTTCTTGCATACTAAATCTAACCATGACTAAAAGTTGAAAGCCTTGGACCAGGGAAAAAGTGGGCGTTGGATGTGTAATGCTTGCAGTTGTGTTATTGCTGAGCAGCATTTGGCACTAGCAAGACAGTTTTACAACCAGGGAAAAATTCTCTCTGTTTACTCTAAAGCTCTCAATTAAGAGTGTACAGTGGAGCAGAACTCCATGACATCAGCTAGCTTGAAAGCTGAATATATTCCTCTCATACAAAATGGAAAGTGTTCAGCCTTCAGTGTAGTTTATTCTCAGAATGAATTTATAGTCCTGGGCATCTGAATTTCACCCCTAGTCCTATTATCCTAATTATTCTGACCTGAATGAATGCAGTGGTCCCCACTATAACTAGGTATACCTTTCACAGCATTTTTGTTTCACAGATTTGTTCACAGTACAATGACACATGCTTTCTTTACAGCATACTAACGTGCATTGTGTTCTGCGTCTTAATTGATTGGAGACAACTGTCAGTCTCCTCCGTGTCGTGTCTCCTGCGCTTGCCTAATTTGTCATGTCTGGTTGCAAAACTCTTCTCGTCCAGAAGAAAAAAACTGCTCAAACAACTCTCGGAAAAAAACACCCGCTCCGAGACCTTCAGTGGAAAAAGACTGAGGCGGAGACACCTCGTTATATTAATACTTTTATGTTTTAAAATCTAGGAAGGTTTGAGCTTTCAGAGTATTTTAACTAGTCAGGAATGTGAGTAAATCTTAATGCATGTCTAAAAGAATGTGTAAAGTGTGTGGGGAGGAGTTTTACAGCCATAAAACATCTATAATAATTGTAAAAAAAAAAACAGAGATGACTACTTTGCAGATTTTGCCTCTTGCAGCTTATTTTTCAGAACGTAAACCCCACAATAAAAAAGAGAAAACTTAACACCTCATAATACCATCAAAAAGATACCAGGGCTCGAGAATCCAAACAGAATCACAGGTAGCCTACATGTTACATCACCGTTAATATAGGCTGGTAAAGCGACACAATATTTCTGTGGAGAATCAATAAGCTCACATTCACGAAGAAACTAGGATATTAAGATCACATAAAAGCCGATTTTAAGAGATTAGTCGAAGTTTTTATACATTCAATATAAGTAGTATAAGCCTTTGTTGTGAGTTTAAGCAAGTTTGTTCAATGAAATGCACATTGTGACCATTTCTTATAGTCACTAACGAGGTGATAACGAAACCAACAATTCAATTAAAATAAGGTAAAGAAAACACAATATTTGCATTCCTTGAAATGCAACAGCTGAACAGCTGTAAATGGTACCACAGCTGCGCCACGTTACTTTTTTACATAAATTGCAGTGGATTTTTATTTTATTTGTAGCATTTTTGTCATTTTATTTTGTTACCATTGACTGAATAGTAACAAAATAAAAGGACAAAAAAACTTATGAAATATTCAAATAAAATGCTTGCACTCACCAATGTGGATTTTTATCACGTCTTTTTATTTGAAAATAAAATCCGTCCTCTCTATTCAATTGACCTATCTCCCTATTTTTTCTTCACCTTTTCGTCGCAGAACTCCGCTTCCCTGCGTGCCTTCTTTTAGGGCTGCCTGTAGTATATTATGCAGCGTTTCTCTGAAGCTGTCATGCAACCAGATCTATGCCTTCTGCTTCAACCACTGTATATTAAAAAATACACAGCTACCTGTCGGTAGCTAACGAATGGAGGTTCAGATATTTTTAATATGCTGCGACATGACGACCTGATGTTAGTGTAATAGAGTCGAGAGCTGATTGGCTGACTGACATTCATGCTTTGTCAGACGGACTTTCCTATTTATCCCAAGTGGGATACCGATAACATGGGTGGAATTCCCCGTGGGTGCTCGGTATTCTCTGTGGGTGCTCGGGTCTTGAAGCACCCACAGAATTGGCGCCTAAGGTCCTGGGCCAACTTCTACATACTCTCATCATCAGCATATATCAAAATCATGTTAAATTTGGGTAAATAAGTTAATTTACAGTAAAAACAAGAATTGGGTGCTCAATTTCAAATGTGTTGTATGTTTTCTCAAATTCAATTTGGAGGCTCTTTGACCATCCTTCTTGGCAGAAATAGTGGCTACAGCTAATTTGGACACTGTTTTTAATTTTAAGCTGCACATTTGAAAATGGGGTTAAATAAGCGATTATTACAGAATATCCTCTTCTTTATTTCTCACCAGAAAAAGCTTTAGCTTGTGTTTGGTTCATTTTCCTGTTAAAACCTCCAATGATGTGAAAATGTTCGATGGTCTAGTTGCTGATTTTTCGGAAATCTGAAGAACTTAAATATTCTTAGGGGAATACTTAAATATTCCTCTTACATGCTACTGTAGTGAAAGACGGAGCATGATGCTAACACCGTCATACTTTTGGTGCAGACAGTTGGTACAGTGCTCTTAAAATGAATAATGTCCTTGACTCCCCTTAATGTACTTCTTGTCATTGTGACTAAACAGCTCAACCTTTGTCAATTCTGAAAATACAACTTTTTTTTATTGAAGGCATTTTGGAATTTTCATGTAGGAAGCTGTAAATATCAGTTGAGTATCAAAGTGTGTTGATTTTGGAGCAGTGGCTTCATTTTTTGGTTGGTACTTTCTCAGTCCATGTAATAATTTAGCTGGCTTCACTGTGGACAGTGACACTGGTGTTACAGCAGGTTCCATTGTATTATTGGCTGAAACCTTGTTGCTCTGAACCTTCCTAACTAATGTCTTTCTTCGGAGAGTAAATGTTTGGGCCTAATTGTTTAAACTTTAAGACAATTGAGTATTCCAACAGAATAATGATGCAAAATACACATAGGTTTTATTTGTATAGCACACCTTCAAAACAAAACAATTCAAGGTGCTTTACATGATTTGGTGGTAAAGAAACCAAAAATATGATAAAAGTATGAAAATAAAAATCTGAATCAATAAAATAAAACATTTTGCATTTGATAAAAAACAACAATTCAGGAAAAGCATAAAAAGAAAATTTAAGTTAAAGTATGAAAATTAAAGAAAAAGAAAACACGTGAATTGATTTACGAAAACATTTAGCATTTGAAAAAAAGTTTTTGGAAAGAATAAAGGAGGCTAACATTAAGCTTATGGAATCAGCCTGACTTAACCATTACTGAAAATCTATGGCTATGCCTATACATTAAGCCTGTATTAGGAAGCCCTTTACATTTAAATGAGCTTTGCTAATTCTACCTACGAAAGTTTTTCACATATTCATTCTGTCAGAATTATTATGTGAGAAGTTTTGGCTTCTGTAAAGCCCAAAATTATTTAAAGCCCCGGCAGAGGTACATTTAAAGTGATCTTTTAATTTGACCTCAATGTTACTCATGACTGGAAATGATGTTAACATTTTTAAGTGACCTATTCAGAGTCCTGACTTAAATCTTAAAGATAATCTATTAAGGGCATAAAGATTGAAGTAATGGCAGGACATCCTTTCAACCACAAACATGTGATGCCCATTCCCAAAGATAAATGGTCAACATGGATTTGATTGGTGCAGTCCCAATGAACATTTGTCAGATTATTGAAAAGTCTATAAATAAATGTCTGAATGCGATTATTTTATTAAAATGTATATAAAAATATGATTTTGTTTTTTAAACGAAACCCCTCTTAAATTGTTTTGCTATCTACTGCATCTAGAGATGTTGCAGTAGCTTATTATCAGAAACAAAACCTGTTAATACGTTTCTTACCCTGAATTTGCAATAGTGCGAATTTCAAATTTATAGACATTATTATGAGTTTGCAGACCGATTCAGCCATTACACATTACATCTGTGCATCTCACAACACAATCAAGGCACAGCTGCATAATAATTTGTTGCAATCTGAGTTTATATCCTCGTAGGAGCTATTCATACAAGATATTTTTAACACCTACACCCACATCCAAACATCCACAGCACCATGCTGGCACCCAGCCAGCTCCTGACACTTCACATTCTGCACTTACATAATGTGGCTTACAGCAAGAGGCACAATCCAAAACATTTTTCAGCAAAGTGTGCGTAGTTCAGGCATAATCTTGAGGCTTGTGTATGCTGAGCTGACTGTGAAAAACAGCCTGTATCATCTTCAGCCACGGAGGTGCTGTGAATCCCACTGTCACGTGCCGGCTGATTGTTTGTAGTGCAGAAAGCAGCCATATGTCATGGTACGAGAAAAGAAAATCTGAGTTATTTATTGGTATATCTCCAAAAGTATATTGAGCCTGTCAAAGGACATAGAGAAAAGGAAATACATTGAGTATAGATAATGTCACACTAGGTTATGTAACAATAGGGTATAGTCCAGATTAGTCTGGCTGGGCAACATAAAGTTAAATGGCAGTTCTGCTAATTAGATAATTGCCTAAGACAATTAATCTGTAATACTGAGCTGGTCTGAGGAGCTTAGAGGTTTTACTGAAAGAAAAGTAGAAAAAATACATTCTGAATTAGATTTTTAGAGAAAATTGGCTAATAAAAATACAACCCTAGGATGTATTAATACATCTGTAAGAAGTTCTAACTACTGATAAATGTATGCTTCTTTCTAGTTAACTGCAGCAAATCATGTCCTTTAGAAGGAAGTCTTGAGGTCATGTTTGTAGGATATATAACCAAAGTCAGAGAGAGGTCGGTGTGCAGGGCCCTGAAAGATTTCCATGTGGCACGAACTGATTTAGCTAATTACAAATGTGTGTGATAAGTCACAACCTTCGAACAAAAGTCTATGAAAAGCTGATCAAGTTCTTGTAGGCTTTTTTTGTTTTGTTATATTACTTCTGTAAAAAGCAAACTGGTCCACTGCCCATTATAATATTAGCATGGGCCTTTTCCATTTAATGCATTGGTAGTTTTGTACCTTTGTCAATTCAAGTACTTTTTAATCTAGCTGTAGTCCAGGTGTTTCAGTCATCTGTTATAATTTCTGTTTTGGTAGACCACATATTCCTACATTTTAGCTGACTAAAATGTATTCCAAAGTTTTTCAGACTAATATATTGTTGACTTGCACAGTTCTTCTGGTTGGAATCTTAAATCTTTAAGAAAAAATATTTCTTGAATTATTTATCCAAGGGCAAAATAAACTTAAAGTTTTATTGAGCAAAAGTTCAATTTGAAAAACACTTTATTAGGATTTGCTTTGTAGATTAGTGTCAAAAAGATCCAAAATATTCTGTTTTGTACAACCTGTTTTTTATTAAATAAGTTAGTTAAGTTAGTTGTTTTTTTTAACCTGAAAATAAGTTTGAGCAAATATTATGTTCAAATACTCACCCAGACAAATTGAAGCTACTTGGAGACGTTCAGGAGGAGTTTATATCGAGTCAGCGTATATCCAATCAATCAGGGCAGGAGTTCACCGCCTGTGATAAGGTATTATCTGCTCCAAAACTCCTTCATTTAACCATTCTTTGATATTAAACCTTAGCAGGACTCTCCTCTGAGTTCAGAACGTCTCAGGTGTGTTTATTTGTTCTGTTCCAGGGTGATTTAGAGGCAAAAATACTACTACACTATTGCACGATTAGAATGACATCACTCCCATGCGCCATCTTGGTTTAGTCTGACTTGGGACTTGACTCAGACTTGAACCTAATTACTGGAAAAGACTTGCTGTTTTACCCAATGATTATAGATTAAAAGATCTATTATTTCAAAATTCCACTTTTATGTCATTTCACTCAGCCCGAGGCGCAGATCCTGTCTTAAAGTGCAACTCGCCCCTAAATCAACTTTTTTTGTTGATAACCTCTATAAATTAGTCTATATAATAGTACTATCTACATGTCCGGGCCTTATTTTATGTATTTTAGTACATTTTAGTAAAAATATAGTTTAGTGCCCAAAGTGGTTAAACAATTACACTGCACTGAAATTCACTAGAATTGTAGGCCTTTGCTTATTGGTCCTCTTGAAAAACTGGGGGAAAAGAAGAGAGTTGGACTCCCTAGTTTATGGGCAGGAAATGAAAGCTTGTAGAGGCGAAATGTCGAAGTGTAGGTACAAGGTGAGGCCATCAATTGGTGAGGCCCAAAAAATACACCAAACACAGATAGTTACTGCTTTGTAATCCAGAAAATAAGAGGTATAGAGGACTGTAAGGAGAAGTAAAGGGCTACATTACTTGCTAAATATACTTTTTGATCTCTGAGATGGAAACGTCCTTAACTAGGGTGTAATTTACTCATGCAGAGGAATGTTTAGATGATGATGTTTTCATAATAATTTAGTGTTCAATCAGCTCAAGTTTAAAATATGGCCTCATTTAGTTCTGCATTCTTTCTGTGTAGCTTCATAATTGCAGCCTCATTTCATAATGTTTCTATTTTAACAGTCTCAGGTTATCTTTGCCCTGTCTGCTTCAACTATTGTGTCAATGAATTAGGCCCCGCAAATTCTGCAGTCTGTGTTTTAGTGACTCCTTCAGACCTGCTCTGCATAGCGGATACCAAATTGTGCTGACAGCCCAAAGGTCAAAGTCACATCTGACCCTGCTCAATTTAGTGGTTGAGAAAATGACTCCCACCTGCAGCCAACACACCCATCCATCTTCTGCATCTGGGTGGACGTGCTCAGGGTCACAAAGGGCTGGAGTCCATCCCAGATTACATCAGGCGAGACGGGGGACATTTCGATGGGACATTGTAGAGACAGATAAAAAATTAAAATAAATGCATCGAAACTCAGCAATTGCTCAAACTACTGCAGTTTAATACAATGGTACTGAGATCCATTAGTTCTCTAAAAAGGATCTCTGAGAGGTGTTGATTTGCCTATACAATTATCTAGAACAAGGTAATGTGTGCTAAAGCCTTCTCTTGAGGATTTAAATAGCTTTTCTGCCCCTTAGAGGCAGACTGCAGTCGATAGTGCAAACGCCTATCGGTATAACAACACCCTTTAATGTGGGCATAAAACAGAATAGTTTCCCGTATGAAACAGCTTTTAGATAATGTTTGATTCTCATCAGATAAGCTTTCAGTTACAAAGCAGTTATAGTCCATTTTTTTGTTATTTGTTATGGTAGTATATAATAACAACGGAAGTTCAGTTTTGATGATAAACATGGAAATAGAATGCTGTCTCTAAAATGGGAAGCTGATAGTAAACCTTTGCAACAGATTAGGATTTTGAAGGCAATAACAACGGTGTGTTTTAGTGGTACTTTTGCTTGTTTTGAATGCAAAATGTGCATAGAATATCTACAAAACAAGTTGTCATTGGGCAGGAGGTGGGAATCACCCTGAAAATGTACCCAGTTGAGTGCAGGGCAAAACAAAAACACACAATTTTAAAAGACGGAATACACTAACAGTCATGCTTTTGGACCATGCAGATAGAGGAAAAACATGCAAATTCAATGCAGAACGAACCCACTCTTGGATTTGAACCTAGGATTTTCTTACTACAAGGCAAGAGTGCTACAACTGCACCAATGTGCAGCCCAGTTTGATTGTTTCATAAAAAATTTGGAAATTTAAATAAATCTTAGTTTACTTTCATTCCCTTTTTGAACATATTTGGGAAATCTATAATTTTTTTCACTTTCATTGTTTAGCAGGAGGGGCTGAAGTGGCTCCTTTAACTGAAAAGGAGGCTGGTATCTCCAGCAATCATCAGGATAGAAGCGAGGTACACACTGGACAGGTTGCCAGGCCATAGCACAACAGTAGGACTTTCCACAAAACTCAAAATAGGTTGTCTTTTGTGATGATCCCAAACATATGGCCTAAGCAATGCTCACGAGACAAAATTAATCTCCTTCTAAGGCAGTGTACATCCTAAGACCCAAAAACTTTAGTGACGAGAGCTCAATGGGGAAAACAGCACACTGTGCAATCCAGGGGAATGGTCTGTCTTTTTTTAGGATGGGATTTTTTCCCCTATTGAACAATTGCTCTCAATAGTAAATATTGGAATTTTCTTTTTTCAATAATATCATGCTGCTGCAAACATCTAAATTTAGTTCAAATTTAATGCAAAAACGTCTTTCAAAAAGTTAACAAAGTTCTTATTTGTTAGCTGTGCCTTATGTACTCATGTTTTTATACATTCTTAGTCTTCCCTCCATTTTGCTGATGCAAACTTTTCTATTTTGGCTACGTAACCACTGGCTAAAAAGCAGAGGAATTGTGGAAAGTTTTGTCATTGCGGTTGCCATGCTCTTGTGCATGCACACTAGTGTCTCTTTGCATTTGTGGCTGACAGAAAGAAAAGTTGGATGTCAGAAGTTACCCTGCAGCTGTCAAAATCTCTGCAGAGTAACAGTAATAATAGAGAAGCTCTGAATGGTCAAACAAGTTTTGTGTAGCTGCCCGATATGGAAGTGGTTGGATAGTGCCAGTAATTAGAAATGAAGAGCTTTGTTGGTAAAAATCTCTGGATCTTTAATGTGGTCTGAACAGTGTTAATTGCATCCATAAGTTATTTTGTTGTTTACCTTAGTTACTAAAATAAAAAAAGAACTTCTATCCAAAACACCACAGTTCACTAGAGGTCAATCAGTGCAAAAGGATTAGAAAACCATCTTGAAATCACATTACAATTAAAAAGTCAAGTGATCTTTAGTGGTAACTCAGAAAACACCTTTTCTGATCTTGTGGTGCAGCAAAGTGAATTACTCTATAAATTGAAAAATTCCACCAATCTTGATGTGCAAGGTTTCTCAAATAAAGCTACATGTTCAATGCCAGGAATGCTCAGAAGGAACCATTGACAGCCAGCAAAATTAGGTTAGGAAGAAATTTCTTAACCGGCAATAAAACTGATGGTGGATTTTGTAGTGGTCAACATGAATGGATATTACTGTACAAACAGACTGCAGTAAGATCTGTAAATGTTAATTTATCAAATTTTCAGAGCAGCATAAAAACTTGCCGCCAAGAGAGTGACATTGGTATTTTGTCTTCTTCAAGATCATTGTACAGTTATGTTTTACGTTACCTGATGGAAATCAAACTCGGTGGATACAGATTCAAAGAAATTGTACACAAAATCTACAGACATTTACATTCCAATAGTAATATTTGTCTGAATGTTTTTTCATCATTAACATTTCAATTGCATTTATATGCCGTTTGATGATTTCAGTCTGAGCCAAATTAAGAATCAACTTCAAAACTTTCCATCAAACCTCTTCTGTTCTATGTGGTTTTGAGGAAATAAATAGCCATCATCTGGTGATGTTATAAAATGTGTAGCTGTTATTGAAAAGTGAAAAGGGTAAAAGTAAAATAGTCATATTGATTGATATCGATAATTATCGATAAAAAAAATCACATAATGTAAAAACTATAATTTAAGTGCCCAGTCATTTTGTTATTCTTCATTGAACTAATTTTAACTAAGCATTAAATTAATTAAATTTTCAAACACTTCTTTTTATCATAAGTAAGTTTGTAAGACAGAAACAAACCAAGAGACCTGAGTAACATCAGTAAATACAAAGAAAAGTAATATTATTGAACATTATATATATATATATATATATAAATATTTTTTAAATCATGTTAGTAATTAAAATTATAGTCTTATTTTTATTCTTTTTAATGTTTTAAACATTTATGACACTTTATAATATTAATGAATGAAACCCTTAAAGTAGCTTTTCAATAAAGTTTAGTCAAATTTTCTTCAGCTGTAGGCTAAAGCTAACTAGCTACTCACCAGTGTTGATGGGCTCCAACACTGCAGCTCAGTCACTGAGAGCTGAAGCCAGCAGGTCTATCCAACCCCTGTTGTGTTTTTTAAGCGTTTTTTCGCTTCTGAGGACCGGGAGCAGAACCGAGGGGACATTTTAAAAGCCACAGAGATAGCAATGCGACGCGACCTGGGTACGTTTCCTGTGTCTCTGTAAGAGATTCGTAGCGAGCTGGAGAGGGAAGTCCTGCTTAAAACAGCTGATCGTAGTTTTAGTTTTCGTTCATTATTGCTACGTTTAGTGTTTTAGTGCATCGAGGATCGGTTCAAAACGGGACTTTACCTTTACTGGAGCCACTGAAACATTTATCCTCTACTGCTTCTTTGTTGTTACGTCTGAGCGCGCCGAAGCTACAGTTAAATTCTGTTTCAGCTCAAATTATTTCATCCTTTTTATGGTTTGAAAGGAGAGAGGGTGGCTGGCAGAGCTGCGTGGGCCATTGTTAATGATTCGTTTGGAATAAGTAATGATTGTTGTATTAAGCTGCCTGATGGGGTATAATGAAAAAACGAGGGGGACATTTTTTTTTCTATCGAACTTTTTTATCGATCCCCTTTTTTTTTCTATCGCACATATATTGCTATCGAATTATCGCCCAGCCCTACTTTGATGTATGTCCCAAGGTTTATCTCTTGTGTGTTTAATCCTTATAGATAAAGTCCAACTTGCACAAATTGAAACTACCATTGATTGTGGGGACATCATCTAAGCTTTAGCTCACAAAAGTTAATGTCTTCACAGCTTAATTAATGTTAATGTCGGCCCGGGGGCCCTCGGACGCTGGCGGTGCCTGGGGCGTCTCTTATTGGCGGGGAGGCTTTTTACCATCTAGCACAGGCGCTCTTTTTAACGGGGTGCGCTTGGGACGGGAGGGGGGAGGGCGTTGAGGGTGAGGGGGGGCTACACTCAACCTGGGTGTCTAGTGGCATGTGTTTTGTTAGCAGTGTGAATGTTGGGGAGGATTTAGGTATGCCCCTGGCATGGGGGCTGGTGAATTGCCGGGGCCCCCATGGGGCTCGGCGGTACCGCTGCCGTGGGCCCCGACTGGACGTGCTGGGGCCTCCCACCCCTGGTGGATCGGGCCGAACGGGGGTGCCTATTGGAGTCAGCAGGGGAGCTGGCTCCCTGGGGTTGGCAATGGTCACCCCAGTTATTTTCTCCCCATCCCCATGCCTCTGTCCACCTGCTCCTTCATTCTACCATTCACAAGGCCTTGGGACGTGGGCACGTCACTGGGGTGCGGGATGGAGCTTCCGTCTTCGCTACCCGGTGGCGGCCTGGGTCCCGATTTTATTGAGCAATTTAGACACTACACTTGCAACATTTACAGGGAACGCACATGTAGGGACATGGCGGTGTGGCGCCAAGGGCACCACCCCCAGTGGGTCCCAGTGCTGGCACCCACTGGGTAAACGCATCTAGACACTGAGGGCCCGGGGGGGGAGATGGGGGTACCCGGCAGTATTCCCATGTCCCCCCCCTCTGTTTTAAGTGCACATTAGAACAACACGCAACAACACCACATTGAGCTGGGGGAGAGAGGCTGGGGGGTCTTTCCACACCCCTGTTCGTTGGACCATCAGGGGTGGGAGCCCGGATAGAACATCACGCCGTCTGGTCGGGGTCTTGGGCTGGTGGGCTGCTCTTGCCGGTGTGGGGGCCTTGGCGGTCTACTTGTCCCCGTCCTGGTGGGCAAAGGGGTCTGTCTCCTGGGTGCAGGGGCAGGGTTCTCTACTGGGGCGTCTGTCCCTGGGCCTGGGAGTATGGAGTATAGTGTACGTATGGGGGGTATGAATGAGGGTATAGCGTCCTTTTTTCGTATGTCCTGTATTTGTAAGAATGTGTACACATGAGAGGGAGGGTACGTATGAGTGTCTCTGTCTGTCTATGTCTACCTGTCAGGTTGGGTGTTTGGCTGCTCTCTGGCCTGATGCATCTTCTTCCCTCCCCGTCACTCCCCGTCGGTGATGGTTGCTCCTGCCCGCTGGTTGATGATGACTCTCGATGCATGGGGCTGGGGGTCCCGGTTGCGGCCCGGCTCGGTCCTGGTGCATGTCGGGCGGGTCCTGGGTGGTCCGGTGTGTCGGGCGGCCGCTGTTTCGGGCTGATGTCCTCCTTGGATTGACTGGGGCACCTCTTATGGGGGTGCCGGGGTTGTAGAATAGGTTGGTGCCGTCCGGTGGATCGGTGGGGACCGTGCCTGGCGCCCAGTCCTCCTGCCGGTTCCAGGACTTCAGCTGGCTGGTCTGTTCACCTGGTGGGGCTGTCCGGCATTGGCTGGGCCCCTGATCTTGGCGCCCCACGTGGGGCGGGATCTGGACCCTGGAGCTGGAAGATCTGGATGTCCAGGTGCCGGCTGGGCGCGGCCTGGGGAGGGCGTACATCCGCTGTGGCTCTTGCTGTGGCTCCCTGGCGTGTGGATGTGTGGAGGCGGGCCGGGTTGTTGGCGGTGGGTATTGGTCCGGGGTGGCGGCGGCGTGTGTTGTCCGTCGGTTGGCTGCGGGTCCTCCTTGCCTGCGGCGGCGGGGGGCCCTTGTCGGCTGGTCCCTGGTTGGGGCCCCCTGGGGGGCGGGGTGCCCCTGGTCCCCGTGGCCTCCGGTTCCTGGTCCGGGCCCGCCCTGGCGTAGCCGGTTACCGGCGGAGCCCGTGGGCTCGTCACTGCGATCTCTCGGGCCCCAGCATCGCGGCTGGTGGGTGTTCCCCTGGGACTTCCATCTGTTCCTCTCTTGGTGGGTGATCGACCCTGCGCTGATCCGCCTGTGGACTCTGTACTCTGTGGGACCCTGGATGCATACATCTCTTGCCTCCTCCATGTCTGTGCCGATTCCTGTAGGACGGATTGACGGTTCCTTACACCAGCTATCAATCACTTGCATGGGGAAACCTTATTCAGACCTGCATGCTCGCACACACATAGGTGTGGGGACATAGGTGAGGACGGACATATCTTAAGCTGAGGTTATCATCATTAGTTAGTTGTTCACAGGAGCTTACCAGAAACATTTGTATTATGTTCATTAATCAATGCTTGTGTGTAGTGAATGTGTAATTCTTTGTTTATTCTACTAGATCCGAACTATTGGTTTGGTTCTGTACAGTTTGTTGTTTTTGTTTTGTATTACTGTTTCTCTGCCGTCCGGCAGAGGTGGAGGACTGGGATGTTTTCTTGTTTTCTTTATTTGCCTCCCTGTCTTGTGTCGTCGGTTCGCCCCTCTGTTGGTCCGGTTTCTTTTCTTCACCTTCTTCCTTTCTCCCTTCTTGTCTCAGTTTAATGTCCATGACGTCAGGAAATTGAACCCACAGTAATCACTAATAAAGATTTTTCATACATATACATCAAGTGGCGTACTACAGCGAAGCTGTAATACTCTGCTTGGGAAAGTAAAACTGTTGGGCTTGTACTTGGTACTCAGACACCAATTCTGAGTAGCATACTGCTAGACAGGACACGTTAAAAAAAAAAAAAAAAATGTCTTCACAGCTGTTCATAACCGCACAAACAATGTTTGTGTAGCTGTTTTCAGGCTGGTCTAACTGTTTTTTTTTTCACTTCAGCATAAGTGATGTTTTTGTGTAAAATCACATAACTCGGAACAATGTTGGGTTTTTTTATTCATAAAAAGAACTTCAAGTGTACTGTTTTAGGTAATTACTGTGATTATGAATTGCATGAGCTATGATGTCCACCTGATAAAATATTTTCCTTGGAAGTAACCAAAATAACAGGAACAACAACATAATCAAATTAGGAATTTCATTAGGTCAGAATGTCTAAGCATTTGTCTGGGTTTCAAATACATTAATCAGGCCAACCAGCTTGCTGTATTGCCAAAATACACAACAAACAAACTCAGCTTTTCTTGTTGCGGGAGCCCTTATCTCAGTGGCTAAAAAAAAGTCAATTTGTTGAAGAAGTTCAGTAAGAGCAGGAATATTCCATATGTTAAGCTCAGATTTCCTTTCAGCTGAATCTTCAGGTCTAAGAAAACTGACAGACCTAGTGAGACAAAATTGACTAGATTAAGCAGAGTGAAGCATGTGTTATCTACATAGGGAAGCATCTTCAGCATTGCCACTGCTTCTTTTGGGTCAGCTCACCAACCACTGAAGTAGCTCCAGGTCAGAACAGCAGCTCTATCACGGTTTGGATCTAAAGGATGTGAATACTTTCTCAAAAAATAATTAAAAGAATCAGGAATGGAAAAGTAAGCTTGTCTGATGTCAATATTTGAATAGTTGCAGAAAAATACACTGTACAATTAAAAAAAGGTTACATATCTGTTTGGTAGTCCTTGATCTACTGCTATAAGGCCAGTGTTCAGTACAATCAGATGTTAAACTAACAGAAGCAGAAGTTACATTCCTTTATGGGTATATTTATCCTGGTCCAGCTGCAGGACTGAAACAACTCACAGCATAGCTTTTAGGTTTTCCCTTACTCTGGTTAAAAGTTAAACAAACTGAAAGTATGAGCTAAAAAAAGTGGCTCAACATACTGGCATATTAAAATTTTAAGCTTATTTAAGATTGAAACCCTTTCTCACCAATGATGTGCAAATTCTTTTCCTCACATTATTTTAGCGATGCATTATGTGCAAAGGATCCTGACCTTATGCTTCAGTATTCCTTTCCGTCTCTATCTTTTTGTTACTTATTGTGTTTTTCACCATCAATCATAACGTTTATACATAAACTAGAAAAACAAAACACTAATTTCTACCCATGATTAACTGTTCCTTTCCAATTTCAGCCGTGAGTGCACCGTTTTTGCAGCTATCTACTACCTTTAAGCATATTTCTGGCTGAATAGTTGACGGCTCTTCGTTTAACTTGGATAATTTCTGGGCACTGGTTCAGCTTTTAAGCATAGCCCCCAGTTGCTTTTAATAGGGTTGAGCTAGCATGTTTGCAAAAGGTATTCCAGAAGCCTTATCTTAACCTATTTGATCAAATCCAAAAATCATTGTCCTGTTGGAAAACAAAATGTTACAACAATCTAGCTGTTGATTTTAGTTGAAGATGCAGAATCTGAAGGTAGTCCACCTTTTTATTCAAATCTACAATGTGCATTGCACCAGCACCACTGGCAGTAGCTCCACAGCATAATGTTTCATTCACAGGACTTAACAGTTACCCTTAGGGTTAAGAGCATGGGGTTGAAATATATTATGAAATATATTTCTTGTTGTTATGGTCAAATAGTTAATTTCGGTCTCATCTGGCTATAGCAGTTTTCTCCCAAATGCATTTGTCTTGTCGAGATGAACAGGAGCATTATGAGATTCAGTTTGAGCTTGAAGGTGTCAGTTTTGGAACAGGGCCTTCTCTGGTCAGGCCCCCCTCAGTCAATGTTGATGTAAAACTGCCTTCTCTGTGGACTCTGGGGTCCCATAAGTTTCAAGGTCATGACAGTGGTTCCTTCACCAGAAAGTAGGACTTTGGAATAAAATGTTTAAACTGATTTTACCTTGGAAGTAGCCGGTGCCCAGACATAGCTCCGAACACCTGTCCTAACTTTTAAATGTATAATTATTTCCAGGATTGTATTGGTCCATAACAGTAACATGAAGTAACAAAGCTTGGCTGCTTTTCTTTCATTTAAAATACATTCTAGAGCTTTCACCCCCCCCTCATCCCCCTCCATTTTGTTGTGCCTCTTCCTGTTTTTAATTAATCTTACACAATGTTAGGAATGTTATTTAAAAAAAGTTATAAGTTAGTTACACACTACTTGTTCCAAAAGAATAAGTAACCGAGTTAGTACTATATAATAAAAGTAACTACTTAACAGGGAACGTAACTATGTTACTGAGCAGTTTTCAGAAGTTAGTTGAAATGACTAGAAGAGATGGGTAGCCTACTTGTTCATAACTTTTTATATTGCCCATCAACAGGCAGCAAGAGGTTTATCCTGCTGCTCAAGTATCATCTTTGTAATTAAAAAAAAGCAATTAGTAAAACAATATAAAGTGCATTTAACTCTGTAGTCCAGGGGTCATATTAACCCAATATTTCAACATCTTTGTTTAAAAAAAATCGGACACCTTTGGTCACTTGGTGCAAACGCACAGACGTTTTTAACTTTCTGCAGAGAGTAAAGGTAACTAAATAAAGAGAAACTTCCCATGAGACGCAGCCAGAAACGCACCCGTTCACTGAGTCTTGCCTAGTTCAGATCACTTCAATTGGAAAAATGTTTCCTGATTTCAAAACTTGGGTTGAAGGGGAGCTTCAGTCCGTATTACACACACAGGGAGGAAAGGTCAGCTCTTTGCGGAGCGTTCGGAGTGCGCAGTTTATTATATCAGTAATCGGTATATATCAGTTATATCAGCAACGCATTTACTTGTATCATTTAACATTCAGTAACGGTAAAGCCGTTGTAACCGCAGAAACAGTAGTTATTTAGATGACCCCCGTTACTGATAAAAGAATGCTGTTACATAACCAACACTGGTCTTATATAATCATTCTACGCTGAGAAAGGGCCGTTTTAAATAAATCACGGGAAACCTAAAATTAATATCATTCATGCAAACAATGATTGTCCTACATTCACATTTGGTAGCTGAATACATTTTTACATGCTTTCCAAGAGCAAACTTTTGAGGTCTCTGTAAATTCCAACTTTCATCCAGTTCCCCCTTCCAACATAAACATGACATCCTCATGGAACAACTGCAGCTAGTAAAGCCACCCAGGGATTAAAGCCCCAATGTAAGTGGATACCATCCTGTGGTTTGCATGTAGCATCCATCTTTTGATAGAAAGAAACCCAATTCTTTGCACCCATCCCTGTAGCTCTGCTTTTTAATTAGCGGCTTTAATCAAAATGTATCTCAGGCTTCAGTGCATTACTTTATTCTAGATGTGTAGATTGTGTTTCAAATCACACATGGCTCTGTATTGGGTTTCAACAGCCGCAGATAAATCAGCTGCTCCTTATAGTATTTTCTTTTGTCTGAATCTTACAGTTTATCCAACTTGATAAAACATGTAAGTATATATAGATAAGGCCTGAAAGTTTACAATAGCTAAAAGAAATCAATGTTTAAAGTATGATGATAGACTGCATCTCAGCCAGTTTACTGGCAGAATACACAGAGGTATGATTGGTCTAAATGTTGATTAAGTGTGCCGATGAACACAGACAATCTGGGGCAAAAGAGGATTATAGATTTATCGGAAAAGGTAAGCATTTCAAAGATTTGTCATATCAAGTTAAACCCCCCCCCCCCCTTCATTTTCCAGAGTACAAACTAAACCCCCATGGTGCTGCCACTTTCTATGAAGAGGCTTGAGATTTGATTAAATGGAGCAGCTGCTCAACCATAGAGAACATTTTCTCTCCTGCTCTCTGTGAAGATGAGCAGGGGTGCAGAGGACAGGTGTCCTGCTGGTGCTGCAGACTTTGGAGGGGCCGCAGATGCTGATCACTAAGTCTGATGCTCAAATAAAGCACACACGAGGATGAATCCACAAAACTGCTTAAATTTGCGATTAACAGCCATGTGTATGTTCCAGGAGCCATTCTAGCGTATTGAATTGTAGAATACTTTTCTAAGAATACATGTATGAACTTGTAATGAATTTGCCTTTTTCCTAAACACTAAAAATTGCTGTAACAAGGGGCGTTGTGTGGCCTAGTGGTTTGTGCGGTCTCACCCCATGTGATGAGGCCTCAGTCTTTGACACGACGGTCCCAGGTTCAAGTCCTGTCCTGGTTGACCCTTGCTGCATGTCCTTGACCACTTCTCTCCCCCCTCAAGTATTCTGTCCACTGTTGAAAAATGGCCAAAAACATAAAAAGAAAAATTGCTGCAACATGAGATACATATTAATAAAATACCATATTGGGGTCATGCACAACAGTTTTGCAATGCAGATTCTTTTTTTCCTTCTGAGTATTTTTTTTTAGCTTTAGACATTATACTATTAATGAGTCATTGTTTCAGTAATTCTTATGTCATAAGGGGAGTCTCTGGCATAATAGCCCAGTTCGTTCTTGAAAACCTTATGCCATCCAATGTTTACTATTTCTTGCACTGTATTTTCACGTATAGCAGTCCTGCTCATTTGTAACCTGTTATGCACCTCCAGCAGGGGTGGATATAGAAAAATATTTCTGGGGTGGCAACATATGCTAGTATATATACATAATAATGCATCTAACTTATATAGCGCTTTTCTGGACACTCAAAGACACTTTCCAAATTCCATTATTTCATTCACTCTGACATTCACACACTGGTGGAAGCAAGCTACAATTGTAGCCACAGCTGCCCTGGGGCAGACTGACAGAAGCGAGGCTACCATATCGCGCCATCGGCCCCTCTGGCCAACACCAGTAGGCAGTAGGTGAAGTGTCTTGCCCAAGGACACAACGACTGAGACAGATGGATCTGGGGGCTCTGGGGCTCAAACCAGCCACCCTCTATATATATATACATATATACCTGGTTGTTGTTGTTGAGCCCTCAGACGGGAAGGAAAAACCAGCAGTCAGGAAATGTACCATATGATGAAAAAGACAAGCAGTAACAGGTCGCAGTGGTATTGATTGTGAAGTTAAAAACAATATTCTATTAGTCTCTCCTTTTATTTCATGAAAAAAGCGTTTCAACAACTCCCTTTACACAAAAATGTTTTAGGGTTTTTAGTCATATTTAGGAATGTTAATTAGTCCGGATTAATTCACACCTAACCTGTAATTAATTAGGGTTAAAAAAATTATCGTTTGACAACCCTAATATCTATCCATCGTCATAGCACTGTTGGAGAAAATTCAGTGTGAGGATGAATACTTTTTTTATGTTTGTTTTTTTATTCCTTTAACTTTTTTTTAACTTCATAATACTCAAAAATCTGTATTTTCTAATATAAAGTAAACTTGGTAATTAGGATAAATTAATTTAAATATATTTTTTGCAGACATTTGAGCAAAACTTCCTAAAATGTTCAGTCTGGAACAGAACAGAAATATAATTTAATGTCTCACAGGGGGCGTGTTCCTAAAAAAGAAAAGTTTATCAAAATACCAATTTATTCTAAAATAAGATGTAAAACAGTATGCTGTGTTTCCCTACCATGTGGACTAACTCGACTGGATGTGCTTGGTGCTGTCTCAGACTCTGTCCTGTTGTCATTGGCTGAGCCCTCCATGTTGCCCCTTCTTTCTCTTTCTCCCTCCTCATCTCGGTGATTCTCTCTCTCTCCTCCGCCTCCTCTCTGATGTGCCGTTCTAGCATTCTGTCCTGTCCCTGATCTCGTCCTTCCCCTCTATCACTTTTCTGTCGCTCCTCTCTCTCTTCTTCCATCATCTCCTCCGTCCACTTTACTCACCAGGTTACTCCCCGTTTTTCTAACCTTTGTCTTTGGTGAGAAAAAAACAGAGATGCTTTCGTGTCGCTTCATTTCTGTAGAATTTAAATTATTTTTACCTTTTTTTCTGGACAAACGTAAAGATTTCACCTGCTCTGACTTAGTTTACATGTTGCAAAAATGATGATTTTCAATTTTTATTGCCTGAAATAGTTTCACAACTATCAACATTGAGCTAGAAATGATATTCTATTTTGTAAGACGGCATAGTTTCCTCTTCCCTGGTGTGCTCCTGCCTTCTGTGTGCAGGTCGGCTTCTCTCTCACTTCCCGTCTCTCAGAAGCGTCTGGAGTATACAGTGTATGGTCCGGTTACGTCATGCTGCATTCAATGTTGTCGGAAAAAGGACTTTGTGCGCTTAACGTCTGATTTTACACAACAATTTATTGATTTCATAGCTGCTGGCTGGGGTTGCAGCTGGGGTGGCAAGGCTTTCTTTTAAGGTGGCAACTGCCACCCTATGCCACCCCAGTAGATCCGCCCCTGACCTGCAGAAATGGAATGCTTGCTTTTATGCTTTGCAATATGAGATCATTAAAACTGTTAGGCATCCTGCCGAGATGTTCACAAATCATGTTCCCAAGTCTATTCTCTACTCTCTAATGAGTCAATAACTGCCTTGTTGCAGGTTAGACTTGTAGTGTTTGTAGAGGCTTCAGACCGGGTTTAGAGTAATTTACTTCTGGGGCATAAAGATTCAGCATAGTAATATTTAAACATGCATGTTTAAACAATTTAATTCTATCGATTTCAAACCCTGTATCAAACTTCTCTGTAACCAAGCAAAGATGCAATTATTTGGCAAAAACTTATGATGTTGCATCTTCTTCTCAAAAGATCATATTCAGCGATCCATACCTTGTTGTTATTGTTGTGTGCATGTGTGTGTGTTTGTGTGCGTTTGTGTGTGCATGTTGTCACCTATCTCTAGTCTCTCAGGGGTCACTGGAAAAGAGATGGCGTACACCCTGGACAGTGCAATGAATGTGCATTCATCTTTTATTGTCCATTTCTCTATTGCTAGTTTGTTTTCTTCAGTCTTGTAAACATTAAGCAGAAACTGCTGCTTATTAAGCTTAGAATTTTTACATACTTTGATGTTTTGCTTTGGTGTAAAATTTATACAATACTTCAACTTCACAGCTCTCGTCAGTCACTTTTTGAGTAAACATCAAACGTTGAAAACTCTTTCTTCCTTTGTTTTTTTGTTCTTGTTTTTTTTTCCAAACTAGGAAGTACGTTAAAGAAAGATTTTGGACAGAAAAAAAAAAAACGACCGAAAAAGAAACATCTGTCTCATGCTTGAGCCAAGAATTTCTTGGATAATTTCACTGTGCTGCCAGAAAGCAGTATATCACCATTTTCCTGCAGACCTTTCAAATGCACACTGTATTACTCACTTGTGATGCATTTTTAGCTCAGACAATCGAGGCTTGAATGCAGATCAGATTAGATTAATAAGTGAATCTGAATACAAACCTCTTTTCCACATGGCTTTTTCACTACTTTTGACTGGCCTGTCAGCTATAAATGCTAAACACTAATCAGTAATATCTAGTTATATAAGTGCAACGTGTGCAGTCAGCATCAATTATAGTCAGAACATCTCCTCCTGTGGTGAGTCTAGCTCATAGAAACCATAGATCCCAGTTGTGACTGGATCAGGGGGGCGTCTTCGCTTGTATTGATCGCTGTTTTGCAAACCTGAGACTTGCTGTCCAAGTTTAAACCTCTCTAGGTTTCTGTTCTGACCGAGCGCTGCTTTTACAGTAGATGTTGGGAAATGGCTGCCACGGCCAAACCTCTACAGATCTCCTCTCCCACTTGTTCTCTCGGCTCCCCTGCTTTGGAGCAACTACATGCTTTTATGTGGAGTGACTAATGCTCACTCTGAAGGGCCTAGGGTATATCTCGCCGGGTGTGCACGTGCCTGGTTGATGCGGTGGTGTGTGTGCACATGCGTGTGAACACCGCACACAACCAATCGACGTAGCAGGACCCAACTCGCTTACATGAAAGTGAGTCACTTTCATGGTCAGTGAAGACCAAGATCTTCCTTCCCTGACAAACACACACACGCACACACACACACACTTCAGCTCGATCCTTGCAAATGGTTTGATTTGCAAATGTGCAGAAGAGTTACTGTGTACCATGATGCCATAGTGCCAATCCAAGCGCATGTAAGGACAGTAAGATGAGTTACAGTGAGATGGTGCAGGACAGGCTGATGAGAATGAACAATAAGTATCAGTTTATGTCTGGTTTGTAGTGTTTAGGAGGCAAGATACAAAGTTATTCAATTTTAGAAAAACAGACAAAATCAAGATCTTAGACT
Source organism: Apricaphanius iberus (assembly GCA_028564705.1). Lineage (NCBI taxonomy): Eukaryota > Metazoa > Chordata > Actinopteri > Cyprinodontiformes > Aphaniidae > Apricaphanius > Apricaphanius iberus. Next base: position 283,635 of record JAPXFQ010000493.1, on the reverse strand, counting down.
GAAATAGCTTTTAAGTTGCTTTTTAGTGTGAACTTTAAAAAAACAACAACTCTTCAATCTAAATGTTTTCACTTACGTTATGCCGATATATAAGATGCCAAAGAAGATTACAAGAAAAAGTACAGAACCAACAAAGAAAAAAGTGAATAAGAAACAGATAATTCATAAACATGCTCCTAAAGATTATACTATTTTTATTGGCAAAATTAATAAATATTTATGCTGTTGCCTTGTTTCAGATAAATAGCTACAGTGTCAATAATGCTAACATTTATGGAGACATGATGGCACACATCTATGGGTTTTGGTGTAAGCTTTTCAATTTGGGTTAATTTTAGATTACCACATTTGTTAGAGCTTTGTATTTCCTTGTGGCCATGAATGTCAGTAATTTTGGACTTTCAATTATTTAATGCAGTCTTAGTCAAGGCAAGACAAAAGGAAGGAAAAAGGTTTTCAAAAGGAAGAATTAAATGTAAAGTATGAATTTATTTTTCTCTATTCCACCCAGGGTAGGAATTATGCAATATCAAATGTATAAACTGTAATAAATATAAAATTAGATATCAGTTATCTTAACCACATATGTTTTGTTCCAAACAACCAATTTTCTTATATAAATCTGGAATTATTATTCATAGTAAGGACTTATAGCGATACCTTTAGTTGGTATATTACCTAGCCTACACCCATTTTATTTATTTAAACCATCATCCACAAATTTTAATTAGGATTCTTGATCAGGGCTTATTAATGCCATGCTAGACGATTAATGTTAACATGCTTTATCCAAGTTTTGATATGTACTGTCTTGTAGGATTTGCCAGTTGTGTTTGGAGGTTAAATCATCCAGTCTGTGCAATGCACCATTACAAGTGGCAAACAATCCCTGCCCAGAGCATGATGCTACCACCATCTTTTCTCCTTAAGAAATTTGCTTCAAAGGCAGCAAATTTCAGTCTTAGATAATATGAAAAGTAGTTTCTGCTTCATTGTTCTTGAACAACCTGATCAATTCACTTTCATATGTCAGAATTTGTTTGCATCTCCTTTCAGACCCTCTCAAAGTTGTGACACCTACTTGTTGCTACATTTTATTTAAAACAGGTTTTTTATTTATTTAACACAGGTATTCTTGGATTCAACAGAAATGGTCAACACGTGCAAAACTACAGTTCTTCAAAAAAGTTTTTCAAACTACAGCATATTATGTGGAAACAGAGATTATATTAATCAGGTCAAATTTTCCTGAACACCTGCAGTTGAAGTTGTATACTCTTATATGATATTAGCAGGTCTAATGCTTAAAGAGTGAAGAGCCTCATACTGTTTTTATCCTAATAGATTTTCTTCTTTTGTGTGCTACATCAACAAAGTGTGGAGAAACATTTCACCAATATGTACTTATTTACAATTGGCCATCATCTTAATAGCCAGCACAACAGCAAGTAATGCAGTAGGGTCATTATATGAAAAATAAAAAAATAAATCAAGGTATTGGTTATCTATAAAGAATAATTTTGCCTTAAATCTTAATTATTAATTCTGATCACGTTTGGTATTACAGCAATATCATATTTACAGGCTGCATAAACTTAATATAACCATACAAAACAAGTAGTTCTGTGAGCAATTAGACATTGAGCAGCGCCTTATTGTCAAAAGGGTATGATGTTTGTTTAACCTGCAAAGATCCGAGCTTGAGATTGGTATTGATTATCAGGCTCCGCATATCAATGCATCAAATCTTCGACTATTTAGGATCAACCCTCATCCCAAGTAATATTCTGATATTTAACTACCGCTGAATGTACTCAAGGTCTTATAAGCCAAAAATTATGATATTTTTCAATGTAAAACTGTATATTTTTAGAATAAACAATAATAAAAGGAGGTAATTGAAGCATAGGAATCTAAACCTTATGTTTTTTTAAACTCTTTGAATGAGATTATTGAAAAACTGCCTTAGACAGATGACTTCTCATGGGTGTTTAGATTTTTTGTTCTGAAGTTGTTCTGAATTTGTGTAAAGTTATGTTTATTAATATATCTGTACCAAGTGGTGCAAATAGTGGTGTGAATACTAATCTGTCAAAATGATGGATAGCCTTAGGATTTTTCCATCACCGTCCTAAAAAAAAGATCAAATATGAAAGGAAAGGTTTCCCAGTTTTAGAACTTGCTAAATTAGCTTCTTATAAACAAGCTAAAAAGGACCACTTTGATTGTGTGTTGTGTGCAATAAACATACTAACATGTAGTTAACTGAACAAGAAGCTGACACGTACATGACCTGAAGTAAAATGACAAATTGTTCTGAGATCTTGGTGTTATTTTAGTGTGGTATCCAGCATTTCGTCTATGAGCAATTTACCTGTTACCTCCGGGCTGAATCAAGTGAGCTGTTTGGCCTGTTTTCAGGCATTATGCAATCACCCAAAAATCACTGATGGCAGTTGAGTCATGAGAGTGGGATTAGTCTTTGTAACTCACTGTACAGGAAATCAAAGTACCGTATTTGCCAAAATATGAAAAATAATTCCTTAAAAAGATTGTAGCAGCTACTGGCTCTGACATTGCTAAACCATTTACCATATAACACATCCATCTCGCACAGCGTATACAGTGGTTTGCGAAAGTATTCACTTCTTTTGAATTTTTCATGTTACAACTACAAACAATGAAGTAGGAATAGGATGCATCCTTCTTGCGCATTTCTCCTTTGCAACATATTTCAAGCTCAGGAATACAGAATGGGGATTGTCTGTGGACAACAACTTTCAAGGCTTGCCACAGATTTTTATTTGATTTAACTAAACCGACGGGACGGTTTTAGCAGAGTAAAATGAACTGATCTAAACTATCCACATGTTTAGACGCTTTGCCGGAACTGTTCGCTGCCTCTCCTCCAGCAGGGCTCTATATTTAGCTTCATCCAGCTTCCAGTTCCCTCTCACTGACTCCCACATTGCTGTTGACATAAGCCAGCCACCTAGCATGATGCTACCACCACTATGTTTCTCCAAGACAAAAAAAAAAAAAAACACTTAACAGTGTGTTTTTGTTTTTTTTGTCTTATTATTCCACTTTAATGAAGTCAATGACTGATAGATTAACTGTAGAAAATGCATTTCAACTGACTCCTACATTTCTGCAATTTTGGCAAACTATAGGTTTCTCGGCTGTTTCTGTAATCAAACATCTTGCCCGGCCTGTCATTTTATGCTGGGTGGGCACGTCGTATTCAATTTCCAGTGGTGTCATACTCTTTCCATTATTGGATTAGGGATTTAACAGTGCTCTGTGAGGTGCTCAAAGGTCAGGGTATTGTTTTATGACCAAGCCCTCTTTAAATCGTTTACATTGTTATCCTTGAGTTGTCTGGTGTGCTCCTTGGTCACCAGGTAAACAGTTCAATATTTTATTTGAACTTTCTTGTGCAACAGAGAAATCCCCACCCACTGACATGACGCGCTGACACTTACTACAGTTGTGCAAAGTGTGCAAGCAGCTGGTTTAATTTTTAAAGCATCACCTTTCGTCCGTTTTAGCTTTTTGGTGCCTGGACACGATGGCCGGTGTGAACGCGGCTTCAGACTATATACGTTTACTAAAATTTAGAAAAGTGTAATATTTTAGCCTTAGAAGGAGTTTAACACCCAGTCTAGGTTTCATTCCCAAGCAAGACCAGACCGCGACGCGACAGGGCCGTTACCAGCTTCACACTGAGCCTCGAGCCAGAGCTACACCGTTTTATGGTCTATTTTTTTTCTCTAACTGATGCATGGAATGCAGCATGCTTATACAACTCAGAATCACAGACTGTATTTGAAAAAAACATATTTTCATGATTTTCAGTGAAGAAGATCTTTAATGTATACATTGGTGGGCAGATAAAAATAATTAAGCTTTTGGGTTGATTAATAAATACTTTAATCTTATTTCATTTTAAGGAATATTTATATGCTGTTGTGATAAAATCATGAGTCCGATTAAGAAATTGGTTGTGTAAATGTCAGCTAAACTGTGAAGTTAAATCAATAGCAAGAAGAGGCCTCTTCATAGAGCAGCTCAGCGGTTAACTTAAGCTTCTTCTGGTCGTCGTTTCTTTTCTCTCCTGGTTGCTTGACAGTTTGACTCAGCAGCAAATCGTAGCCTCTCTCCTTTGCTCCCTGTTCCCTTCTTTGATACACCCTACACTAACACTCTCCCACTGCCATCCAATTTTCTCCCTGTTTGTCTTCCCGCTAACTGACTAATTTGGCTTTAATTAACAGAAATCTTAATGTTTGATTTTTAAGGTAGAAACTGGTTATTTCCTGTGTGCTTTGCACATGAAATATGATTAATATATACACATTGTGTTGCTGTAAGATGGGTGCAATAGATATTTTGAGTGGTAAAATGTAGGAAAGGGATGTATATGTATTTGTTATGATTTAATTACTTCAAGATTTCCAGTCAAAACATTGTAAACATAAATTTACTCAAAATTAAACCGTTTCTGCATATGTGCATGAAGCATATATGTCTAAAGTGCTAATAAACATATAGTTTTTTGTTTTTTTTCCAAGGCTGTGGAATGTTATTAAGATTATGTGGAAATACTTCTCCCAGCAGCCAACTGGCCAACTACTTCCAGTTTTGGCTTTGCTCATACCTCCGAGGCTGAAAACGTCTTTATGTTCAAGGGATTTTTCTTGGAACGGCTTCGTGCTGCTATTTTGGTTTGCTGTAACTGACGTCTATTGGGTTATGCGGGGGAACCACAAAGTCCTCTTTTAGGAGTTTTGTTTTATTTCTCTTGCCACTAACAGTTCATCCTCTGTGCCTCCAGCCAGCTCCTGGCTTCATGCAGTCATGTTTTTTTGTCTCTCTGTTAGGACATTAGGTTCTGCAGGTGGTAGATTTTAACAAGCAGCACAGGCTAAATGGAAAAAAATCAGTTATTTCTTACTGTAAAAAAAAAGAGTCATTTTGGTCTTTTGTTTGGCTTTTGCAGAAACAGCTATCAATTTATGATTTTGGGGATGATACCGAGATTAAAATATACAGAAAAAATCTTTAATTGTTCAAAAATAAAGAGAATAAGAAAAAAGAGTTGCAATGCACATACCTCTTCCAAATTATTGGCATCCCTGTTAAGCCTCAAAATCAACATTTATGGAGACTTGATTACCTGAAGATTCCATGCTTTGCAGCAGCTAACATTGAGCTATGGAGGTTTTTTAACTTCTCTACTATCCTTACTTTACTGTGTGTGCTGTCAAGATACCCCTGGGATCCACCACCAGTTGTTTCAGACTTTTTATTTAGCTGATTGTAGATAATGGCAAGTTTTGGAAAATAGCTATTTTCTTACATATGGAGACAAACTTGCTTTTGCCTTATTTGAATAGTATGTTTTCTTGTCATATCTTTTCCATTTTGGAGAGTAGTTACTAGAAATGGGCCTCTTGCCATATAATTTTTCTGCCTATGGAAACAGAAGGTCGTGGCTTGCTTAATATTTCTTGACACTCTGATAAAACTTAATTGATTAAAAAATGCATTCAAAACATGCTCCTTGTTTTATGGGAATCTTAAAGGATGCCAAAAACTGTAGCATCTTTGAATTTGCACTGGAGGATTAGACTTTTTTTAACCTCTGAATAAATGTACTTTAAATAAATATTGTTTTTTTTTTATTTTCTTAATAGAAACTTTATTCTACCAAAATAAAAATCCCTAATTCCCAAGAGGGCTTATTGTAAAAGGGTGGAGTATATTCCTTCCTTTCAGAAAAGCTTTTCATCCAGTTATATTAGGTTTCTTTTGTGGTCTTTATCTTGAGTTTTGAATTTTGGCCAAATCATTTTTTATAGGACTGCAAGATTACAGCATACTGTTTTTACCTTCAATAGTTAGTATAGATTATTTTCTGCAAAACGTTATTTGGCAATGAAGAAAATAGTTGGATTTATTTACTAAATGAAACTGAACTAAATCAGAAGGTTCGCACACACTGCTAGCCTACATGAACATTATTTAATAGGAAATATTAACCAACACTGGATGTTTATCTGTAAGTTAAATGGACTTTTATAGGAAGTCGGAAAGGAAGTAGGGAACATTCTTCCAATCCGAGCAGCTTCCTTGGATTCCCATATTTTCAACTTCCCTGAGGAATGTGTTTTCTTTTTTAATAAATGTCAATGCACCCTGTGCTTCTTTTAAGCTACCAGGTATATCTTGCATATCTAAAACAAATCACATTAAAATAATAAGCAGATGTTAGAAAAAGAAATTTGGAGGTAAGACAAAAAAGAAAAAGGTTTATTTCAATCTTGTTTTTTTTAAAGGGCAAAATGATATCCAGCAATCCGAAGAAATATTAAAACTAGCAAGCTAATAACTAGTAAAAGTTGCATTTCCTGCTAAAACGCAGTGTGAATGCTGTAAGATGAATTTATGTGCAGAAATTTTGCTTAAGTATTGGAATTCAACTGCATAAGTCTTGCTGAAGTGTAATAAGCAGAATCAGAAACAAAAAAAGAAAAAAAAGAAAGAAAAAGAGTCAGTCAACCTTACCACACAGCAAAATTATCAAGATTAGCTAAAATGCCAGTGTTAATTAAGATGAGCTAATTTTCAAATGCTAACTAAAACAGTAGTGGTAGCATGTTGGCAAACAATATTTGTCAAAAAACAAAACTTAATGCATTCAGTAACATAGCAATAAGGTATACACCTAAAATTAGCTAAAATGCTAGTGTTAGCTTAAAGGCTAGTGGAAGCATAGATGTTCAAACACAGATATCTTGGTTAACAATAATCATATCCAATAATAATATTTAAAATGGTCCTAAACGAAATGTTATCTAATAAAACGCTGAAATGGAATTGCTAGCTAAAATTCTAGTTATGCCATGTTGGAAACCACTAACATGCCAGTTAATTAAAAAATTATCCATTTGTTATATTAAACTGCTAAAAAAATTAGCCCAAATATTTATATAAGCTGAAATGCTAATGTTATCTTATTGGGAGCCTAAGTCACGCCCTTCTACTTCCTGTCCATGGGTCCCCAAATGCCAAAAAAAATGAATGAGAGTCAATGGAGCGATAAAAGTTATTTTCTGATTCTGACATATGATGTCCGTGAATTAAAAAAAACATTTTGATAAACAGAAAACGCTGATTTTCGACCGGAGGTAAAAGTTACTTTAGGTTTTGTGTAAAACACTTAGCAGACTACAACTGCAGAAGAAGAAGGAGAGTGATGGCCGTAGCCTCCAGGATGAAGGAAGGAGTATTAAACACGGAGAAAACCTCTATAAATCTGACCATGTAGAAAGTAGAAGCTATGTCGGGGATAAAGCAGTCGGTGGAGTGAGAGCCAGCATGGAGGAGAAGCTCTAGGTGATTGTTTTACGTGCTATATCAAATGCAAATTTTTACAATCAAATGAATCCCAAATCACTGGACAAACACAGTCGAAACGTACATCGTTAGTTATCATTTAAATCGAAGTAGAACATATGTGTGATTCAGGACGTAAGACAAAGCGGACCAGAAAATAACTTTTAATCGCTCCATTGACTTCCATTCATTATTTTTTCAGTTTGAGGACCCATGGGCCGACCGGAAGGGGAGGAGACTTAGGCTCCCCATTTACTAGAAGTAGCATGCTTTCAAACACCTACATGGTTGTTAGCTCAATTTATTCAGTGTGATACAAGTGTGCAACAATGCAAATTTTAGCTCAAATTAGCCTAAATGCTAATGCTAGCTTAAATGTTAATGTGATCTTAAATTCTCAAGATAGCATGTTGCCAAACATTATAATGTTGGTTAACAGTAACTCAATCTATCTATTATTTTACTTTAGCTGTTGAGTTAAAATGATCTAAACATTTTAATTTTTGTTCAAATTAGCTAAATTGCTATGGTTAGTTAAAATGCAATTAGTAGCATGTTGAGAAGCACTAAACTATTTGTTAACAGTAACGAAATCTGTTTAGAATGTTAAAAGTATATGTTATCTTAAATGAACCAAAATGCTAAGCTAAAATCCTAGTGTAGCTTAAAAGACACAATAGCATGTAGGCAAACATGCAAGTTGGTTAACAATATCTTTTAATGCCTATGATTGCCAAAACATATAAGTTTAATTCAATTTTCAATTCAGTTTATTTATATAGCGCCATTTCACAACAGATGTCATCTCAAGGCACTTTACAAAAAGAGTTATTACAATACAATGTTTAGTGTAGAAATTACAGAACCACAGAAGATTGCGTCGTGGAATTCTCAGCAATCCCTCATACTGAGCAAGCATGCAGCGACAGTGGGAAGGAAAAACTCCCTTTTAACAGGAAGAAACCTCCGGCAGAACCAGGCTCAGCACAAGCGGTTATCTGGTTATCTCAGTTTAAGTAACTTTCCTTAAATTTAAGCATCGTTTTCAGGTGTTGGAACAGTAAAATGGCCACTGTTCCCTACCTGGTAAACTGCAAAAACAGATGTGTTAAAAATTACACATGTCCTGAGTGTGATTAGAGACTACATATACTGAGGTCATTTTAAAGCAACACCAAATACTTTTTGCTGTCCGGTCCCCCTACAGGTCAGAAGCGGAATTGTCCATTACCGTTGTTGTAAATAATTAAGCCTACCGTCGCGTTACACGGACGTTATTTGTTTGGAGGCTATCCTGGACCGGCTTTGTAAATAATGATGTCGAGTAATAAGGAAGAATATGTTGCATGACTTAATGAAAGTATGAAAACGAAATAAAACATAATTACATCTGTTTGCTATTTATTTTTGTGTGAAACGGACATACTTTTGAAACGGTCTAGAATTAGCCAGAAAGGTTTACACAAGGATTAAGAAGAAAGAAAAAAACGTATTGCCTAACAGTTTAGTATGTAATATCCAATTGCATTGTCTGTGAAAAGCTTGAGAATGTTAATGTAAAAAAGGTTCAAAGACCGTTTTAATGGCTGCATTGTTACAATATTAGTGGAATAGTTGGCTAAATCTACACCGTTATGTTCCATGTTAATTTTTTTGTTGTGACTAAAGTTCTAAATTACGATTCATGCCTACAAGTATTTGACACTCATACAGATACTGTAATAAGTTCATAATTTATTTCAAGATTCCTCTCCTTCCTCAATGTATCATACACAGATCTATGCACATTGTTGGGGTGAAAAAAAGATTATTTCTTACAAGTCCAGCAGCAACAAAGCCAAGCGACCATCAGTATCGCATCTTGTAGCCTCCCTCAAGTCTCGCCAACAAGTGAAAGCCGGTCCAATGTTGACTCCAGTTCGAGCTCTTTCTCTATCACGCTCCCGTTTTCTTTTTTTTTTCGCCTCCTCCGACATACTCTTCCTTTTCTTTGCAGGCTCAGTCATGATGAGAATTGTTCAAGCTACCTGCGGCTAGGTATCTTCTATTTATATGTACATGCCGAGTATGCTCCACCCAGAGAGCCTTGCAGGATGCTCCACTGACCGTACTTTGTGAAGCTGTAGTCTCGCATTTGTAGTCTCATTTGAACTACAAAATCGCTACCCTGGCGTAGCCGGTTTCCGGCGGAGCCCGTGGGCTCGTCACTGCGATCTCTCGGGCCCCAGCATTGCGGGTGGTGGGTGTTCCCCAGGGGCTTCCATCTGTTCCTCTCTTGGTGGGTGATCGGCCCAGCGCTGGTCCGCCTGCGGCTCGTGCGCTCTGTGGGACTCTGGATGAATGCGTCTCCTGCCTCCTTCATGTCTGTGTCGATTCCTGTAGGACGGATTGACGGTTCCTTACACCAGCTATTAATCACTTGCATGGGGAAACCTGATTCACACCTGCATGCTCGCACACACACATAGGTGTAGGGATATTGGTGAGTACGGACATATCTTGAGCTGAGGTTATCGTCATTAGTTAGTTGTTACCAGGAGCTTACCAGAAACATTAGTATTGTGTTCATTAATCCATGCTTGTGTGTAGTGAATGTGTAATTCTTAGTTTATATTACTGGATCTGAACTATTGGTGTTGTTCTGTTCAGTTCTTTGTTTTTGTTTGTTTTACCGCTTCTCTGCCATCCGGCAGAGGTGGAGGACTGGGATGTTTTCTTGGTTCCTTTGTTTGCCTCCCTGTCTTGTGTCGTTGGTTCGCGCTTCTGCTGGTCCTGTTTCTCTTCTTCACCTTCTTCCTTTCTTCCTTCTTGTCTCGGTTTCGTGTCCATGACTTCAGGAAACTGAACCCACAGTAATCACTAATAAAGATTTTTCATACATATATATCAAATGGAGCGAAGCTGTATTACTCTGCTTGGGAAAGTAAATCTGTTGGGCTGGTACTTGGTACTCAGACACCAATTCTGAGTAGCAAACTGCTAGACAGAACACGTAAAAAAAAAAAAAAAAATTGCTACCGGACAACCCAAACCTACATAGTCAGGTTACGGCCGATAGAGGGCCTCAAAGCGAATGCGGAAGTACCGTTTCACCCTGTTCTGAGTTGATGAACCACTCAAACGAGTTCGGAAACATTATTTTAAGGTTAAAAAAACTCTTTGGTGTTGTTTTCACACATTGTATGTGTGAGACATTTTATGACTATGCCTGCTGCTGTACATGCAGAAGCTGTAAATCCGATCCAGACATCTGCTTCTAATTTATTTAATCATTAAACCTGCTAGATGACTGCATGTTTCTCCAAGACTGAATAAAAAAAATAACTAAGTTCTGATATTCAGTTTTTTTGCCAGAGACCAGACGCAGACAACATGGAGTCGGCTTGCAGCATTTCATCAGTCTGATGAGCATGTATCGACATTGAGCATCATGGCGCCTGTGACTGGCAGTGCCGCGGCTCGTCTCCTGCTGTATAGCTTTCAAATGGTCATTTTCTCCACATGTGTGATGATATCAGCCCGCATTTCATATGGATGTGTCTCAGCTTTACGGATCTATGATCGGGACGCTTTGTTTCGTATCAAAGAGTCTATGGAGGGCATGTTTGAAACTTGGGGCAGGTACAAACAAGCGTTTCCTCCTCCCTTCTTCATCAACCCTGACTCACCTGAGCTCTGGCTGCTTTGTCGTGCTCCGGGCCCAGTCCGTAAGAAATTAAGGAGGAGAGGCTCGCGCTCTGGTGTCCAGGTGAAGCAACGACGCGCTGCAGCACGCCTGGGCTCTGCCGCCGTTGGCCATGGACAACGTGTAAGGTGTCTGCGCCGGGTCCCTCTCCTCAATGTGTGCGATAGCACATTCGTGCTTTCGTCTGCTTGGACCACAAGGACAGTCTTGGAGCCTGCACAGCCCTGGAGTAGTGGTCAATGGTCCTCATCGCCTCCACGCTCTTCCGTGTTTACGCCGGCTCCCGCAAAGTCCAGCTGGAGGCCACGTGACCGCTGGTTGTGCCTTCGACCAATCCCGATGCGCTCTGTGGACACTGCCTCCCTGTCGTCAGCGACCCTGCATATCGGCCTGTTGAATGCCCGGTCTATTGCAAATAAATCCTTCTCTCTGAACGATCTTTTCACAAGAGAAAAGCTGGATTTAATGTGTATTTCGGAGACATGGCAGAGAGAGGAAGAGTTTATTCATCTTAATGAACTTTGTCCAGTTGGCTGTTCTGTTGTCGGGAAACCCCGCCCCTGCCGTCGCGCGGGGGGTCTGGCCGTTATATATAAGGACAGTTCCACATGCAAAATGACACAGACCCAGGATTTTACCTCATTTGAGTCCCAAATGGTCATGGTGGGATCTTCAAATCCATTCTGCTGTGTGCTGATCTACCGTCCCCCTGGTCCTGCTGCTGTGTTTCTGAAGGATTTTAGTGACTTTTTATACGCCATAATAAAGTTGGAATCTGTTCTTATCCTTGGAGATTTTAACCTTCATGTTGATGATGGCTCATCTTGCTCCGCAAAGGAACTTTTATCATTGACCGAAGCTTTTAATTTGAGCAACATGTTTCTGAGCCCGCACACCAGAAAGGCCACATCTTAGACTTAGTTTTTACCCTTGGACTAGACATTTCAAATGTGTCTGTACAGGACGTCCAGCTCAGTGATCATTGTCTTGTTCTGTTTGATCTCCACTTCAGCCCTGAGCCTAAGCCCATAGAAGCTAGGTCTCAGAGGCGTGTTATCTCTGCTAATACTGCAGACAGTTTCTCTGCTATGTTTGACCCTCTTCTGTTTATGGACTGTCTTGATGTGGACAATTTTGCTCAGTGTTTTACCAATCACTGTGTCAAAATTCTGGATCAGGTGGCACCTGTTAAATCAAGCTGGTCAGTTCAGAAAAAAGTGTGCCCTTGGATAAATGAAGACACCATGAGTCTAAGGAGACTTTGTCGTAAGACTGAACGTCTGTGGAAATCCACCAACCTTGAGGTGCACAGACTCCATCTCAGGGATTTTGTGGCCTCATACAATGAGATGGTGGAAAATGCCAGATCAGACTTTATTCGTCAACTGGTAACAGCTAATAAGAAAAATCCCAAAGTGCTGTTTAACACAATCAATTCTCTTGTATGTCCTGCTGCGCCAGTTATTCCTGTTTTTTGTGAAGCGGACAGCAATGCATTATTGAGATTTTTTACTGACAAAATTAAGTTGATCAAGGAGAAAATCCCCCCCCCCCCTTTTGTGTGGAACCCCTGCTGTCGCTGAGCCTGTCTCCAGCTTGTGGTCCTCTTTTAGATCTGTGACTCTTGCTGATATCTCAGCACTGGTGACCAAGATGAAACTCTCCTCTTGCTCATCGGATGTCCTTCCGTGTAGGCTTTTGGTGAAAGTGTTTGAGGTAATTGGCTACTGGGTTACCAAAATGGTTAACCTTTCTCTGTCCTCCGGTGTGTTTCCCAATGCATTTAAGCATGCTATAGTGGAGCCTTTACTCAAAAAGACAGGCTTAGACCCGACTGTCCTCAGTAACTTCAGGCCGATCTCTAAGCTACCAATCTTGTCCAAGATCCTAGAAAAGGTGGTCTCTGAGCAGCTGTCATTATTCCTGGATCACAAAAAACATCCATGAGACATTTCAGTCTGGTTTCCGCAAACATCACTCTACGGAGACAGCCTTGCTGAAAGTGTCCAGTGACATTATGATGTCTGCTGATTCGGGAAAGTGCACTGTTCTAGTTCTCTTAGATCTGTCCTCAGCCTTTGACACTGTCAACCACCAAATCCTGATGAGAAGGCTGAGGGAGGAAGTAGGACTGTCAGTTTCAGTTCTTCATTGGTTCTCGTCATACCTCTCTGGGCGCAGCTTTAGTGTCATAGCTAACCAAATAAGGTCTGGATCAGCAGATCTGTTGTGTGGAGTCCCCCAAGGTTCTGTTTTGGGTCCTCTATTATTTTTGTTGTACTTGATCCCCTTGGTAAAAATCATCCAGAGATTTCCTGATGTCTCCTACCACATGTTTGCGGATGATATTCAGCTGTACTGCTCTTTTAAGTCTTCTGAGCTCCACAGGCTAAATTCCTTAGTTTATTGCTTGGTGGAGATTAATCAATGGCTAAGTGTGAACACCTTGCAGCTAAACGTGGACAAAACTGAAACCCTGGTTATTGCCCCTGATGGCTCCATTCCTGGGATTAACCAGTATTTGGGTGACTGTCTGTTAAACCGAGCCTAAGAAACCTGGGTGTTGTGTTCGACAAAGACATGTCATTAGTGCAACACTGCAAACAGTTGACAAGGAATTGCTTCTTTCATCTGAGGAATATTTCTAAACTCAGGAAAAGTTTGTCGAAAAATGATTTGGAGCTGGTCATTCACGCATTTGTGTCTTCGCGTTTGGACTATTGTAATAGTTTGTTCTCTTGTCTAAACAAGAAGGAGCTGTCTCGCCTGCAGCTGGTGCAAAACTCCGCAGCAAGAATTCTGACCCACTCTAATAGGAGGTCACACATAACCCCTATTCTCAAAGCTTTTCATTGGCTGCCAGTTTCTTTTAGGATCAATTTTAAAATTCTGGTTTTAACTTTTAGAGCTTTGCATGGTCAGGCCCCACCCTACATCAGCGATCTGATCCAGCCGTACACCCCAGCTCGGGCGCTGAGGTCTGTGGATCAGAATCTGCTGATGGTTTCTCGTACTCGCTTCCGGACCAGAGGAGACCGATCCTTCCAGGCCGTTGCCCCCAGGCTTTGGAACGATCTTCCGCTCTCTCTGCGTTCCATGGAGTCTGTAGACTCCTTCAAAAGGCAACTAAAGACCTTTTTATTTGTACAGGCTTTTGCCTAATTGGTTTGGGGCTGTTATGATTGTAAATGTGTTGTCTTGAGCTTTTAACTTGTATGTATCTCTTACTGTGTTTTTATTGTAACTGTGAAGTGCTCTGTGACCATGGTCTGTGAAGGGCGCTGTATAAATAAACTTTACTTACTTACTTACTAACATAACTTATACAACAGCATAAATAGATAAATCAATGGACCCTGTAAGAACTGTGGTGGAGAGGCAGATGAGGAGGATAATACTAAACATCCCCTTCATGGAATCCTGACCAGCCAGAGAAGAAGCTGCAGTGAAAGATTGATCTCTTTGAGATGCAGGACTGAGATGTTCAGGAGATCGTTTGTTCCTGCAGCCATGAGACTGTTCAACAGAGACAGCTTTCACATATCTAAAAGGGGCTTTAATAACTTCTATTTCACCGCCAATAGAGAGTTTAAGTTTCTCTCTAAAGCTCTCCCATTTTTCAGATGTTATAGTAGTTATATATCAGGGATTTCACCCGCTAACTCTCTTGGAAGTGTTTGTTGTGTCTCTATAGCCGTTGTTCATTGTGTTTGTTTTCTGCCACCCGTGCGCAAAAAGATGTCAACAAAGATCCTCCTATAGCTCCCTCCAGAGCTCCCTCCTCTTCATGAAAGGCCTGTAATTTTTTGACCAATCAGAGACCAGCTGCCATTGCAGCAGACAGGGACTCAAAAGAATGACACTGTTGCCTCTTAACTTTTCAGTCGTTTTAACAGGTGACACAGCTTCCGAACAACTCAGAACCGTAAGGCCTATGGATATCATCAATGGAACGTTTTTATTGGAACGGATAGGGGAACACTCTCAACCAAATCAATTTATTGAAAATATAATATTACAGCCGTAAATTGATGTGAAATATGTGAGTAAAAAGTGAGAAAAACTGAAAACTATCCGTGTTTGGTCCCAAACTACTTCCTCTAACTCGGAAACTGTAAGGGCTATCTAAATTATTCTTTCACTTTAAGTATCAGCTAGCTTTGATGAAAAATCATACTTCGTTTGTGTGTTTTTTTTCACACTCAAACAAGGAAAATATATGGAGAAACGGTAACAAGTATCATAAAAGTTGTCCGATCATGAGTTTCAGGAAGGTCTGAAGTTATAATGGCACAATAGCACATCGCATCTTTTCTGAGACATGACTTTCTTAATATGGGTCAGAATCAAGCTGTCCTACTCTGAATTTTTGTGCTGTCTCAATACATTTTATAATTCATGTGAGGCTTCCACCGTTTTGCTTTGGGTATGTTTTCCAAAAATCTGTGTCTGTCACATTCATTTTGGTAACATTTCCTAAATCCAGAACCCCATACCTAGGTTTTAAGGTAGAATATGTGCCGAAAGAGTGAAATATGAAAGAGTGGGCAGAAGTTGTTCTCAGATCTGAGAAATGTGAAAAATTTCAATTCAGCTAGATTGTGTCGCTAGCTTAATTGCCTAGTGACCATAGCAACACAAAGGGTATCACTATGTTTTATGATTTGAATGTTGTTTCTAAGTGGAAGTATGTGGAAGTAGTTAGGTTTGCAAAACAAGCAAAAATGTTATGAATTTTTGAGGTTTTCCATTCATTTCAATGGGAGCAAAAAATATAAAAAGCTGAATATTATAAAAAGTATGAAAGCTATGAAAACCAAGAGCTGAATAGTTGAAAAGTTGAATGGTTAAATTAGGACAAAGTATGCAGAAGTACTTGTATCTCACAAAACGTACGGAAGCAACTACAAGAAAGTAAGAGAATAAAGAGAAACAGGAACACAAGAGTTAGAATTCAAGAATTAAGAATTAAAGAAGAAAGGTCCAAAAACAGAATGCTAAATAAAGAACGAGTGGGGGGGGGGGGGGGGGGGGGGGGGGGGGGGGGTTATGAAAAATGAAGCCATAGGTGTGAAAGAAGGCTTTAAGTGGGTCAGTCATTGGGGAATTTGTGAATGGGTCAGTCAGTGTGTGAATGGGGGGAAAAAAGCTCAGTGGAGTCACTTAATGAGTCCAATTACCAGAGGTGGGACCAAGTTATAACTTTGCAAGTCTCAATTAAGTCTTAAATTGTTACCCTCAAGTCTATAGTCAAGTCTCAAATAAATACAGACAAGTCTGAGTCAAGTCTCAAGCCAAGGCATACAAGTTTCAAGTCAAGTCCAAAGTCTTAAACTTCAAACTTCAAGTCATTTCAAGTCATTTAAAAAGAAAAGGTTGCAATTTAATTTTTATTATTTCATTTTTAATATAAATCGTAAACCATTTGTTCTTTTAAAAATCTCTATTTATTTGAATACCTGATGAAACAAGTAAAACTGAACTTAGAAAATTTAGAACAAGTTTTTACTGAACTCGCGCTGCTCTGACTGTTTGAGAAAAACAGGCTGAGCCTTATCCCGACCTGGAGTCCGAGAGTGAATTTGAAGTGCACCACGTACCACAATGAAACTGTGTTATATTAAAGGCAAGGTATACGATTGTTGGAGCGCTCCTCAAGAGGGTGTTATTGCAAAATATAAAGTCTCACCCCTTCATGCTAAACCACGCCTCAATAACACAGGCACGCACAGCCAGCATGGTCTCGTTGCATCTCCGCCTCAGTCAACAACTCGCAGGACACATTTCAACCATTGTCACAAAACATATTGTGATCTTACCTGTCCGGTAGAAAATCAGCAATCAACGCATCGATTAGCAAGCCCTTAGCTTCCTTGAGTTGACGCCACTGTATATATGCAGCAGCTCCGATGCAGATTTGGCTTTTTGGCACGCTCTTCGTCTGCTTTCTTCTTTCTCGTTTGGGAAGCTAATCTGCACTAACTTCGAACTAAATGCTTCACCAAACAAACACGTTGCTGCAGCTGACGCCATCAATTTATCTGTTGGTGAGGTAGTGCAAGCTCACTTCCTCTTTACAGGCCAGAACGAGCGTTGCGTGCACATGAAGGGGACGCGCAGACGGGGAGGTGCTGGAACACAGAAGTTTTGCTTACAAGCCTCTTATCCTGGACGGACCGTGGAAGTTGATTGGATGAGGTTTTTCCCAGGGTTTTTCGCTGTAGAAAGAATGAAAAATTACTCAGTCAAGTTTAAGAACTCCTAACTTATAGGTTGCTAGTGGTATATGAAGAGATCACATAAGCTGTTTGATAAATGGCTAACACAAATAAGCGTGTAGCTACCTACTTCTCTGTCCAATCCATCGGGCAGCTGCTGTTTTTTAGGAATGTAGAATAAAGAGAGAGAGAGAAGGGGGAGGGTGTGTTTGAACTCTACCAGAGGTAAGCTACTGTCTAGGAGTTTTCTGCAGGGGCAGCGCCAACACCTCTAGCACTTCCGAATGGTAGTATAGTGATATAAAATATGTCACACTGGTTTTCCAGAAGAGGGCGGTGCAGCTGCTCAGTGAGAAGGATTTAGGAGGATTACTCAGAAATGCGTGAATTAAGCTAGAAACCAATTTGGCTGGGTTTTTGATGAGAAAATTGGACTACCAGATGGTTGAGAACTCCAAAAACTTAATTTTGTATGATATAAGCACTTTAAAGAGATTTTGCAAAAGAGTATGGGTGATGTAATTTTCAAGATGATATTTAGATTTTTAAGAGTCAAGGGTATTTACTTAACAAGCAACTCACCCCTTTCCAGAGTCTTACCCGACCTACATTTCTGGTTTGAAAAATGCGGCAAAAGGAGGTGTTTCCTACTGTATAGAGCAGACAGCAGGTTATGATGTCTTCATTTTTTAAATCTAGTAATGTGATTGGCTGGTCTGCATCCCTCACACACATGCATACACAGAGATAGTCCCCTATTGTTAAGATAAGATCAGTGCCACGGAATGAATAAAATTACATAAAAGTGCATAACTTTTAAATAACAGGCGTTTAAAACTATATCATTGGATCAAATATCAAGTCTGTTTAAGTAAATAGGTTCAAGTCTGAGTCAAGTCCCAAGTCATTGGTGTGGAAGTCCTAGTCAAGTCAAAGTCTTCTAACATTTTTTGAAGTCAAGTCACAAAATGAATTACTCAAGTCTGAAGTTCAAGTCATGTGACTCCACACCTCTGTCAATTACAGAGGTGACAACTAAAACCTTATCTTATGCATGAATAATTTTTTTTCATATTTTTTGGTAAAAACTACTATAAATTGGGATCTTCAGAAAATGCAAATATACAAAAAAGAATGGAAATCTGTTACACTAGATCTTAATGTGCAAAATGATATAAATGTGACCAAAACTACACTAAAATCTCAGAATTTCACTTAACTGTCTGAAAGTATGTTCTATCTAGACATGTTGTTTCTTCTTCCTTGTGGCACAGCATGTCAGCTGGAGGGGGAAGACGTATTATTAGTTATCTCAGTGTTGTCCTCTGTGGGTTTTCCTGTGAGCTAATTGAAGTCCTCCCATGTGTCCCAGCTGAAAAAACTGCATGTTTGCAGATAAAAATAGGTACAGCATTTCCTGCTCCTACAATATTTGTCTCACAGACTCCACCTTTGTGCTGCTTGTTTTTCCACTGGTAGCTATCTGCTGCATTGGAAATGGGGAATTAAGATGCACATGCCAATAAAAAAAATAAAACATTTATCAGAATGCTTCCATTGAAGTATGTAATGCAATACACATTTAAACAGATAGTGATGACATTTCTGGGGGGGGGGGGGGGGGGGGGGGGGGGGGGGGGGGGGGTTATTACTGAAAATATTTTTAAAGAGCCCATGTTACAAGCTGCTGCAGGTTTGGCTTTGTTAGCTGCACCTAGCATCTGTTAGCTTCTGAGCTAGACCTTAGTGTAGAGTGACAGTATTGATTTCCAAAAAAAGAGGAGACTTTGCCCATCTGAAAACACATTCGAGACTGGGCTAAGACTTTTTAACATATTTAAAGTGTGTATCTCCATGTGGTTAGAATGAACTCTTAAATAACCAACTTAAGACAGGCTTTGACAAGTCTGCAAGTACAAAAATGACTTTAAGATCTTTGAAGGTCAACTAATAATATAAATAATTACTCTTCTGACTTTATTCCGAATTTACCAGGAACATTAGGCCTAATACTTAACCTTTTAAGTAGGGATGTCCTGATCAGCATTTTGGGCCCTCGATCCCCATCCGATATTTTAACCTAAAATCTGATCCAATTTTGCGTCCCGATCCGATATTTTGCCTTTAGTATTGAAATGTATTTAACTGAAATAAGACTAAATTTTTCTTTTCACAAAAAAAAAATAGTTTTATGTTAATTGTTATTAATATTAATATTTGCTGGAAAAAAACAGAGGAGAAAATAAAACCTGTCTTGCAACTCATTGACATTTTTTATCTGACAGAAGTATCGGTTTTGGTACTAGTTATTGGCAAGTACTAAGATCCAAGTATCAGTATCGTATCAGCTTTTAAAAAAAGGGGTATTGTTGCATCTCTAATCTGAACATAATATTCAGAGAAAGCATTTTATAGATGAACCCTCACTTTGCACAACATTATTATAGTTTTTGTGTCCATGTAGATCTGCTGGATCTTTGCCACTTTTGCCACACACAGAAACAGATGCCAGCTCTGTTCTGTAAAGCTTGCACTTTGATACCCTGCCAGTAGCAGCAATGCCACGCATGCAAAATGGCGCAGGGAAGAGGCGAAAAACATTGCAGTACACCCCGCTTTCTGTTCCATCTATGAACACATCAGAACCATCAACTAGGTAGCAAGTCGGGGAGGAAATCAGATAAGAGAAAGGCATGCAGGGCACCAGTAGGATTATTGGTCTCAAGTAGGATTATTGGTCTCCTTAAAAACGATGAAAAACCGAGCATTTTCATTAGTCCATGAAATCTCCCCCTCCCCCAACCTCGGACAGCAGGTGAAAAGTAGACATGTCTGAGGAAAAGAATGACGACTGTTCACCCTTTCTTTTTGACTTTTTTTTTTACTTGTTTAGCAAAGTATAGATACTCATGTTAGCCCTTTTGTGCACAATTTAATAGTATTTGTCAGTAGTTCATTGATCATTAATGTAGAAAATCTATTATTTGCCCTAATATGATACATGACAGTAAATCATAATGAGCTCTGACCTTATAAAAAATATCAAATTAAACTTGAACAACTTGATTTTTTTATGGCTCACCAATCAGACCTTTCCTTATCCAAAATTAAGAAAATAAAGTAAATTTTTTAAAAAGGCAACCTAAAATTGTCATATACAACTACTAAAGGTCTTCAGTAAACATGGCTCTCGCTCTTTTGAGGGAGGAGTTTGCAGGGAGTAGTTTGCAGAAGCTTGCTCTTGTTTGTGTTGTTGATCATTCGGTTCATGTTCTTGCTATTTCTGGAATTTTGTACAGACAAGAGTTGGGAGAAGGGCTTTTCTAAAGTTTCATAAACTGTGTGCCTTGTATTGAACATTACAGTTATTATCAACCAGTGTTACAGCAGTATTCTGTGCTGTGCTCAAGGTTTTCCCAGACAGCTTTAGGTCCGACTGTCCGCTGACCAGGTCATATCACTGACAGACAAACAGGATTGCTAACCACCCGCACTCTTTAACATTCCACGTTTTAATATGTTCAGTCCGATGATAAGTTACACGTTTTCAGCATTTTGGACTTTATGCAGCCTGAGGATATTAAGAACTATTGGCTCATGCCAGCACATATTTGCATCTGTAGAGGGTTTTCAACTGACACGGTTCCAGTGCTAAAGTGCTGCTAGCAGCGATGCCAATACAAATAAATTGGCCCTACAATCTTCAAAGGGGGAAGATTAAATATTTACTGAAAGAAGAGTTTTATTGATGCAGTGACTTGGCTTCAAGCTGGCTCTCTGTCTGTGGAAAACAAAACAGTTTGTTTGATTTGTTTTAATGGATCCAATTAAGAACTCGCTCCAAGGTGCTGAAACCACATTGGAAAAATTGTGGTAAAATATAGATGTGAATAGCTGCAAATGATCAAATAGTTCCTGTTTGGTCCAGATAGAAGTTAGCTGACTGTTACGGACTGTACACCAGAGGAACTTTTTTCTTAGAGCTGATTTTCATTTAGAAATATATATTTTGAAATATATTCAAAAAGTCCCAGTGTGTGTGTGTGTGTGTGAGTATGGCTGATGGGTTGGGTTGGGAGGGGGTTGTATTTGCATTGATGATTTTATTTTTGAAGGGGGGGTTGTGGGGTTAATTTAAATCTGTAAAGCACTTTGAGTAACTTTGTTTGTTTGAAAAGCGCTTTACAAATAAAGTTTGATTGATTGATTGATTGCTAAAAAAACTGGGAAAGCATGTTTTGTACAGAAAAAAAGTAATTGTTAAATTGGGTAGAAAAGATAAAATAAGAGGTAGCTTGACTACTCATCATGTCACTACACCAGAGTTGTATTGTGTCTTGCACTCTCAATTCACGTGTGTTAAATTCTCTTGCACTCTGTTCACATACTGTATCTTCCTACTACCAAAGTGCCGCTAAGACTGCTGTTTTTCCTTTTTCTGACACCAGATGGTAAGACAAAGTTAATGAAGCCTGAATCACTCAAACAATCTATCAAAGTCTCAAAGGCTGCACCTCTACTTCCTCCTCTCCCTCGTGTTGTTTTCTGTATACTGAGATTGGCACCCCACGGTTGGATCGTTCTACTGTAGGCAGGCAGCGTGCGGGAAGAACTCAGAAAAAACAATTGAAATGGGGTAGAAGTGTGATCGCTCACTACCTCTCAGTCTCTTTATCACACGACACACTGTAACTGTACTATATCGCAAGATTATGTTGGGGACTTTCTTCTCCAAAGATAAATACAGTTTATTTTGTAGAAAGTCACCAGGAATGTTTTCATTTTAAAATTTCCCATGCATCCATGCATTCTTTCCTCCTATAGTGACAGACTGCCCAAGTCCACCATGGCTATTTGTGACTCTGGTGAGAGCACTTATAGCAGAGGTTTATTATTAGCTGGTTTGCAGGAAGATCTGCGGGCTGTCAGTACAGATCGTACCTTACAGTTTAGAGTCTGTCAGAATTTATCCATCATAGTCCTAATCTTTAATAAATCGTGTTTTTCTTTCCAAATGTCTGACTTTGAATGTAAATATGTTCGCTGTCCTTGTTGCACATACACATAAGAAGGTGCATCCACATTGCTTTAAAAACATATGTGCATAATTACACAGATTTCTTTGCTTCTTTTCCTTGTACTTGAATGTTTCAGGTTAGTAGACAAATGTTAATATTTCAGGCACACTGTGTTGTTTTTGAGCAGAAATGCAGCATGGGCTCATTCTACACCACCTCAGTCCCGGCAGCTCTAAAACCTTTATTTTATCATTCAGGGGTGGACTTGCTGGTGTGCGTTGGATAATCGCCCCGCTGCATAACCCAAAGTTTTTTGATATAGAGCAGAGTTAATAATTCAGTCAGTTAAGACAAATAATCCAAGTCCTAAAAAAGCAAAGTAGTCTCAAACCATCAACCTACTCCCACCATGCTTGGCTTTTATTACAATGGTCTTTTTCAGAAATACAGAGACCCAGACCTCAGAAATCTGATTGTTATGTCTCTTTATGTCTTGCCCTTCCACAGAATATTTTCCCAAAAGACATTCGGTCCTCGAGATAATTTTTGTCCTTGACCTTGAAACTCCCCCTCGGCTTCCATTTTTGCCCTGTCTCATTGCTCGTTCATGAACTCTGATCTTAACTAAGTCAAGTGAGCTTTAGATATTGTTCTTGGCTTCACTGGAGTCCCAAAGCAATTTCTTTAGATTGAGAAATAATCTGCTGTTTTTTGTGATCTTTCACTCGACTTCATGCTGTCAGACAGGTTTGGTTTCAGTAATTCTTGATTGTACAGATCTGACAGTACAATCTTGTTGTAGCTAGGCAAATTGACCACTGATTTCAAACAACAAGGAGATTAAGTTCTGCATTCTCCTTCACCTCTCCAGTTTGGCATTATTTGCTGTTATTTAAACTTTTCACTTTATGTTCTCTTTCTCATTTTTTGTCTTTGTAGAAGCTTCTGTCTGGCATTCTGTATAGCCATGTCACCTTCCTGTGTCACAAATACCGAGCAATGTGTACAAATCCCACCAATCACGTTTCCCAATTAAGTTAATGAACAGTTTAATGACAGTTTTGTTTAAGACTTTGTGGTGCCAAGGAATAAAACAATTATTGTTATCTAGCATTGACCCATTTCTGAAAAATCTAATAGCTGAAAAAGAAAGTATCTCGAACATTTTTTCCAAAGCCATTACACCATAAACCTAAAATTCTGCACTGGTAGAGGGACACGGTGCTTTAGGCAGTCGTGAATCAATGAAAACAATCCGTTTAAGCCCCTTTTGAATAAATGATTCACAAGATGAATGGCTCTTCTGGATTCTGTAACTCTGCGGGCAATGCTTGAAGGAAAGAATATTCAAATATTCTTATGCCTAGGTAGACCGTTTCATTGAACTAATCTAATTCAAAGCAATCTGCCCATTCCCATATATCAACCCATAATCTTGTTTTACGTCCAAAAAGCATTTCTTCCTTTGCAGGCCCATTCAATTTCAGCATTTGATGTGCTGTTATCTGTTTGCTGCCTTGTTTCATTTGATTTTAAGCACTACACATCTCAAAAAAACGGATTTCCTTTTACTTTTTTGTTGGTGACAGACTTTTTCTCACTCATGATATAATTAGCGATGTGTATCACTGAGAAATGCAGTTGCTTTCATATTAAAATTGTAAAATATTGACCCTGTTTAAAACCAGATATGTAACATTAAACCATAGAAAATGCTCAGTTGTAGAAGGTAGGAATTTTGGAGTATGTTTGTTTTATTTACTTTATTCCTACTGTAATCACCAAATTGAATTTGTCTTTGCAAGATTTTCCTGTCAAATTTGATCAATTAGTCTTATGCTGGAGGACTGCATTGCTATACATTATGCTGAACAAATATCCCACAGGATAGGGTGGAGGGCACCTTAAGTCATAACTAAGAAACTAGTGTTTGGGCTAAATGTAATTATTCTCATGGCAACTGGGGCTGGAATCTCTGATAGAGGCTATTTGTCTATGGAAAACAATATTCTCATGAGTCTGTGAGTGTGCCACACACACACACACGCACACAAACATCTGTGTGTTTTGGATGGCCGAGTGCCCCCCCCCCCAAACAAACCACCGGAAAACACGAGGACCTACATAAAAGAAGTGCCTTTTTTGTGTCAGTCGATGTGCTGCTGCTTCAGGAGTGAAATTCAACTTTTGAACAGTCAAAAAGGAGCCTTATGATATCAGTAGCAGCTTAGGGTGTCGGCTGTTGCTCTACATGCTGTTTTTAAGTGACTCTGTGTAACAGCTGGGGAGTGGAGTTTAATCCACAGTGCAGGACTGAATAATGCATTATACTGTGAATGTTACACCGTGTCTATTTAAATGCAGTGCTTGTTGTGTTTCTCAGTCTGCACCATTTCCGAAGCTCCTGGGATGTGTGAGAATAACAAAAAAAGTAGTAGTCAATATATGCAGTGTTTTCCTTGTACCTTTTTAATTATATTTTTACTGTTTTTTTATAAATAAATGGACTTGGTTTATTTAATAATCTTTAAATACCCTTAACAGTGAGGGAATATTACACTATCTGCAAGAACAGTGTGTTTGTTGAGGCCCAAATGATTTTAGTCATTAATCTACTTTTATACAGGAATTTTTTGCTTTTCGTGTATAATACCTGTTCCCTTTTTGGGAAGTATATACAGTAAAGTAACAACCATATTTTTTTATTATGGACACAGTTTCAAAATATAAGGAGATAATTTTTGATAAGTGCTTGTCATTTAAATCAGACTAAACTTTTCCTGTTTTTGGTGAGTTAGAATTGTCAGGAATATACGGACCAGTATGTGAATGTTAGAGTGAATCAATAATGGAATTGTAATGTGTTTTGAGTGTCTCAAAAAGCACTATATTGATGCAATTCATTATTATTATTATTATTATTAGATGTCAAAATAATAAAAAAATTTACTCATTTTCCTTTTAGTGGACCAACATTTCCTCACCATTTTGCAGAACTGCCTTTTAAGCTCTGTAACTTATGTCAAACATTTTGGGCTCAGCATCGGTTCACATGCTGCTCACAAAAGTTTTTGTTCCATCCCTCCTGAAATAAATGGCATAACTGGTCCCGGTTCGTAGGCCGCATTCGCCACAAAAACATTTTCGGCTCTACCCACTCATTTCCTATGTTACTCACACCAGGGCTTAGTAATTGTGGCTCCAAAACATTGACTTTGTTCCCATCAAGGCACTTAATAACTAATTTGGCAACTTTTCTTTAGGATGTTACATGATGTCACAAGGACATCTGTTTTTAACTGCATGCATTAAGGAATCATTTTATTCTATTTTATAGCAACATAAAAAGCTATAACAAATATGACTGCAGACTTATTGCAGTTCCATAGAATAAATATTTGTGATTCCAAATTTGGTGCAAATAATGGGAACCTCCTAGAGTAACAGGTAAAAAAATCCTATAAAAGTCTCAAAAATGCTAAAGCTAAAAACGGAAGTGCTGTCACATTGGTCTAAACAAAAGTCAAGTAGTGCACTTTACAAAAGCCTATCAAGTATAAATTATTTATATTGTTAATGATCCATATTTGTTACATGTTTGTAACAGGATAGTGGATATAAATTCACAGTATTCTGCACATAAAGACAGAATAAGGCATTCTTTGTTACTATTTTGCTGTTTCATTCTTTTTTCATGTCTACTGATTGCCTCATCTAATGAAAGAAGGGAAGCAGAAATTCTGGAATGAACTAGGGGATATGATGGAGTGTATCCCCAGAGTTGAGAAAGTGGTGTTTGGTGAAGACTTAAATGGACATGTTGGTGAAGGGAACAGAGGTGATGAGGAAGTGATGGGCAGGTTTGGTCTCCAGGATAGAAACGAAGATGGACAAATGGTGGTAGACTTTGCAAAAAGGAGGGAAATTGCTGTTGAATACTTTCTTCTAGAAGAGGCAGGGACATACGTTTATTTCAAAAGAAAATGCCGACATCAGTGAGCCTTTTGGTCATTCAGAAGTGGCCAGCCTGTGGCAGCATTGAAGCATGATGAGGTGTTTTTTACAATGTGTTTTTGCATTTTAAGTGCTGTTGTTGGCTGGGGCTCAGCGCTCATTCCACACATCATCAGGAGATCACCCTCTGTTGCAGCAAGGCTGATCTTCATTCGTAAGTCCAGAATCGCAGGAATATTGTGGTAATATTACTATCAAGCAAAACACACCCTGGCTGCTGGCAATAGTACTATTATATGCTACCACGGTGTCTCTTTTGAAAACACTTAAAGAGTGGAGGTAGTACTCAGGTGGACTACGTCTTACGTAGACATAGTGCTCTGAGGGAGATTAGTGCCTACAAGGTAGTGGTAGCCAAGAGTTTAGCTAGACAGCAAAGGATGGTGGTCTGTAAAATAAAACTGATAGTTGGGAAGGTGAAGAGAACAAAGACAGAGCAGAGGACCAAGTGGTGGAAACTGTAGAAATTAGAGTGCTGTGAGATTTACTGGGAGAAGTTGAGACAGGCTCTTGGTGGTCAGGAGGAGCTCCTTGATGACTGGACAGCTACAGCTAATTTGATTAGGGAGACAGGTAGAAGGATACTGGAAGGAGGAAAGTAGATAAGGAGACTTGGTGGACAATGAAGACCAAGAAAATATACAGAGAAAGAAGTCAGTTAAAAAAGAAGGGTCACAGAGGACTGTGGAGAGTACAGGGAGATGCATCACATGGTAAAGGTAGTGGTGGCCAAGTTTAAACAAAGGCTGTATGATGATATGCTAGGTTGGACAGTAAGGAGGGAGTGGATGATTTGTACAGGTTTGTTAGGCAGGGAGATAAAGATTACAAGGTGCAACAGGTTAGCAT
The DNA here is from genome assembly GCA_028564705.1 of Apricaphanius iberus. Classification (NCBI taxonomy): domain Eukaryota; kingdom Metazoa; phylum Chordata; class Actinopteri; order Cyprinodontiformes; family Aphaniidae; genus Apricaphanius; species Apricaphanius iberus. Next base: position 256,450 of record JAPXFQ010000493.1, on the reverse strand, counting down.
GATTAAGGATTTGGGTGGAAATGTGTGGACAGGTGCCAACAATGTGATGGGGTGATGGAAATAGTTTTTTGAAGAGCTGATGAATGAAGAAAATCAAAGAGAATGTAGAGTAGAAGAGGTGACTGTTGTGGATTAGGAAGTAGCTGGGATTAAAAAGGATGAAGTGAGGAAAGCTTTGAAGAGGTTGAAGAGGGGAAAGGCAGTCAGCCCTGATGACATACCTGGGGAGGTATAGAGGTGCCCAGGAGAGGTGGCAGTAGAGTTTTTGACTATGTTCTTCAATGAGATATTGAAAAGTTAGAAGATGCCCAGTGAATGAAGGAAAAGTGTTCTAGTGCTGATTTTTAGAACAAGGGAGATGTACAGAAGTGTGGCAACTCCAGAGGACTAAAGCTGATGAGTCATACAGTGTAGCTTTGGGAAAAAGTGGTGGGGCCAGGCTTCAGTCAGAAATGAGCATTTGAGAGCAGCAGTACGGTTTCATGCCAAGAAAAGATTGCTAAATTCAAAATGACATATGGACTCAAATAGTCAAATGTTCAACATCTTGCTTAGCCAAATAAGACAAGGACTTGTGGATCATAAATTTATCCAATTTTAGTTGAGAAAAACAATATTCCATTGTTGAGATCTTTAAAAGATTCAGAGTTCAAACAACTGTCTAAAAAGAGAACATCTAAAGCCAATTCATTTAATGACATAAACTAATTTCTAGTATTGGCAGGAATTACCATTTCAACTGAAAGAAGTTTTTTTCCTCTTCCTCTCTCAAACTCCAGTTGTTCTAGAGCTGAAAATCTTCTTTAACGTTGAAAAAGGATATGTTACGTTTTATTATTATTCACTGTATAAAAAGTTTAGTTTGGTTTATAGTGAAATTTAAAAATGATCAATTAAGGTAAAGAAAACAGATTAATGTCAACATTTTACAACAATGGATGAAACATATTCTGGGGTATAAAAAGCCAACTAAACCCTGTATTCAGGAGAAATTGAAAAATAAAATAAAAAGACTTATGTACTTATACAGTTAGGGTGTGACAGAGGTTTTTTTTTTAAAACAAGGTGAGGAGAATATTTGTTTGTACTGTGTGTGTGTACTGTTAAGTATTATTAATGTAAAAGTTAAGAAGTGACCCTGTAAAACATTTAAGAATTCACATGTAGCTTTGGAGTGGCCAGTTGAACAGCCCTGAATAAAGGTCACAGTTTCAGTGGCCGTTGCATGAAACACTTTGTCTCTCCAATATTCATCTTTTCAGTGTTATTGATGCATAAATCCAATTTGTTTTTCTTCCACAATAACAAGGAAAAGTACAAAGAATAGCTTCTTTCATCTCCAAACTTCACATCTGACGGGCAAATTCTTTTAACATTTCTTGGAGATCCCCTTTAGGATCGATGGGGTGACTTCTAAGCTGGAGATCATTGCATACCTCTGTGGCCAAAATTCGGGCAAAGACAAACATTTGTTATACAGATATTTAGTCAGACAATAAAGGAGCCGCTAGTGTGTTAGTTTACACAACCACCAAACAAACGTAAGTCGTTTTCATGTGGATGGATGGATGGAAGGGACATTAAACATGAATTCCAATACGTGTGATTATTAACAATGGTCAAACATTCTGTTGCTTTGGGTTTTCCAGTATATTTGTGTCTTTTAAAGTCATAATTTAATTCTAAAAATAATATTTGAGCTCGGTTCAATAGTTATGTAAAAGGATCTGTTGTATACTGTATAGCTTGTATAGATATATACCTACATCTATAAATCTGTGCTTCTCTGAATAACTTCAGATTTTAGGAATATGTTGGTATATCAGTTACAGTGCTGCAAAGCTGCAAATAGAGTTAATAAAATGCATGGCCAAGTTATGGAAAAAGATAAATCTCTGCTTCTAAATCAAAATATCTTCATGAAATGAGATCAGTGATGGAGGACAAAAAAAGGAAAAGCTCAAAAGCACTGAGGTGATTGGTTAGGAGCTGTGTATTCCTCAATTTAAAAAAGACAGAAGCCTTCCTGTGCACGTTCAGAAAAACATTTTTATTGAACCATGAAAGAATTAAATTAAGTTTCCACTACAAGAGACCGACAATTTGACAGGAGTGTCTTTGAGGAACTGGAGGATAATTGAGTATGCTCATTTCCTAAAGCAGAGCACATCCCAGGCACTTTCCCATTGCCGTGCAAAGGTAACTAAATTAATGAATTAATGAAGTGATGAATTCAGTTTTGACACCGCTTCTGTTGTGACTTTTGTATTTTGTTGACCCTTCTGGGCCATTGTAATTTATGACTATACCACAGCTTTATCAATGACCTGTCTGGGTTCCTCCTTGATTTTCATCATGGTTGTTGTTTACTAATGCTCTTTGAGAAACCTTGGAGGTCGTCTATTAGCCATGCATTCCAGAAATCTACCCCTCATGGAAGAGTGTAAAATATAAGACATCAGTAAAACAAATATTTTTAAACTCCTTTTAGTTGTTTGCCACAAGTCATTTAGGACACAGCAAACATTAAGGTATAAGGTTCTGGATAATTGCGAGCGATGTTGAATTTTTTTTTAGGGTGATATGCAAAGCGTTATTAGTAAAATAAAACTGTTCGGTTCTTTGGGTTACAAGTTAAAATATAATTGTAAAATAAATTAGTTTGAAATATTGATAACAATAGCATTTAAATTTGAAAAGGGTTTATTCTGAGTGAATTATATTTATTTTATAATTGTTGTTTTGTTACCTGATGGTCATTTCGGTCTGGGCATGCGCCGAAAACTTTATGAAAATGTAAGTGAGTAGCGGGCATCATTTAATCACCATCCATCGTCAGGAGCACACAGCCCGTTGGTATGTACCAAATTCATAACGTGAGAAGTGTATAACGTGAACTACAGTATGTTATACGTTACTTTAACATGTTTTAAGTCTAGTGCTTGGGCAGTTGTTCGTATTTGCTGCGCTAAGTCCGTACTGGGAGACTTAATTTGTTATTAAGTCAGCGCGCGTGGTGCTTTCTGATGACAAACACGAGTCATGCCATGTCTGCTGCCTGTCAGTAGCCCATTTGGATGGCTAAATATTTGAAAATATCCGAACAAAAACTATGCCTGTGCATCACTTCCCTCTGCAAAACACGACTGTGACAGCATCATGCTGTGGGAATGCTTTTCTTTGGCTTGAACATGTCGACCGATTTCTCTCTTGGGAAGATATTTGGGAGCTCAATACAGGAAGAAAACCTGTTAGAGACTCTCTTTAGACTTTGGAAATTGAATCAGGGGGTAAATAAAAATCTTTATAATGTTGATTTTGAATTAAAAAGCATGAATCATTTTTCTTTCACTTCATACTTATACACTACTTTGGATTAGCCGATCTCATTGTATCCCAATACAAAGAAGAAAAAAGAGAAGAAAAAACAAGTCCAACAGGATAGGAATACTTTATTGTTTAACAGTACATTTAAAATTATACAGCTAAGAAGTGTAATAACATTGGTTTATTAAAAATGTAAATATCCAAAACGTGAAGAAAAGTAACCAAGAAAGAATTATAAAGAGAGCAAGAATATTTTTCCTTTATTTATTGACATCCCTAAGCAGCTCTTGTCTTTGTATGGTGATAAAACATACATAAAAATATTAACACCAGCCTTTTTTCAAAGGTTACTAAATACGGAATTACAGTTATAGTATTTGTTCTGTTTCATTTATGTTTCATCAACTTTGAGTAGGACATTTTTGAATAGATTTAATACCGTTTGTACCACCAATGTGTTACTTGAAGGTTATAACTTACGTAGTCTTCAATGTACAATTGTTTTGAGTTAAAATCAGGATTTTGTTTAACTAAATCTAACTCAGGATTGACAAAAATGAAATGTAGAGTAAATACAATTATGGAACAAATAAGTCAAAGCTGCTACCATTACAAACTAAATGCTGAATGATTTCTCAGGCGTTAGTTTTTAATAACAGCATATGTCTAATGCTGCAGTACCTAAGGACTCACCCCATGTAGTAAAGGTTAAGTATCTAAATCTGTGACAGGGAGAAAGCATTTTTGGCTCAGCAGGTTCATTTACATTTGAACAGAAACCAAAACACTGTCAGGTTTCTTAAAATCTAAAGGATTCAAGGCTGTTGCACATTTGGCACTTCATTTTAGTTGAGAGGAAGCATATATTTTTGCATGGAGGGCTAAATAGAAAAAAAAATGCTTTCTGTGTGCATGTCAGCCTGCAACAGATTGAATAACGCCGAACTGTGACCTCCTGTGCATCACCGCTTCATTATTCATGCTTGCAAATTGCCAAGTGGACCGTTGAGTTGAGTGGAGTTGGGTTGAGTCAACCCAGGCAGGTAAACAGGGCCGCGGTGTGAGTCATTTTGCTCATTTCTCTGGGCAACTATACAGATTTATAATAACAATCATTTGTCTGATTACAGCTTTGCATCTGCTGCTCAACACAGCGCTCATTTGCTCATTAGTTTTAACACTGAAACGACCAAGAAACAGAAAATAAAGTATAACAATTTTCTCTTTAAATCACCCATACTTTGCATAATTTTGATTTATATTTTTTGTCAGCAGTGCTCAGTGTAATTGGATGGGGTAGTTCAGTGCAACATTAAAGCAGATCCAAGTATCGCACAGGAAACTGCCAGCATCAAAACAAATAAGGATAAATCATTTTACTAAATTTAGTTAATATAGTAAAAAAGAAGAAGACATTTCAATGTGTTACCAGAAAAATGATGGAATAATTAAACTGAAATACACAAACTTCTATAGAGGATAAAACCTCCAAAATTCAAAGTAAATAGAAATAAATGCATAAATAAAATAAAGAAAAAGAAGTTCAGAACACCATTAATTGTACCATTTATTTCATCAAGCAAAATTTGATTTGTATTCTTTAGCATTATGTTTTATCTTAGCTGCATGAAGAAAAATTAATGCAATATTATAGAAAGTTTACACAGGAAAACCCCCCAATTGAGCTGGCTAAGTTCACAAAATTATTATAACAATGAAAAGAAACATTGGACATTTCAGTTAAATATGCTAGCAGAATTATGCCTTAATAATTAACTCAAAGACACAAAAAGTTATAACTTTTTTCTCCAGTACTGAACATATTTGGATTTTGAGAGTCAGGACTCTGGAGGATTAAAGATATTGAAAATAATGATAAAATTGGACTTCACTTTATTTTAATTTACTTAGTATCATATGTTTGGGTGTGTAAACTTTTACCCATTTGTCTTGTCTTTTATTAAATTTATTAAAATAATTTTCTTACTTTTGATAGAGCTGCCAAAATTAAACATAAATACAGTAAATAACATACATAAAGTCCACAAAAGTTTAAAATAAATATTTTTGTAGAAATATTGCACAACATAGAGTGGCATACATTTATGTGTATTTTGTTTTCAACTTTACTAATTTATTCCTGTCCTTTTTAAAAGTTGATTTTATTTTTTAATAAAAACATTTATTGGTTTAATTGTTATATTCAAATCAATGATTTTTCTTCTAAAACATGGTTATTTCTAAATCTATATTTTACTTTTCCTACAGAATGAAACTGCTAAAAAGCGGAATTTATAGCACTCCTTAATTAAGCTAAAACTTCAGAGTGACACTGCTCATTATGAGTTTCTTTTGAAAGAAAGCAAATAAAGATTTTCAAAGCAAGACTTAAGCCAGACAGGACACACTCTGGGAGAAGTGATGGACAAACTAATTTAGCCGTTTGACAGGAGACTGTGCTGCTATCAAGATGTGCAAAGATAACAATGACGGAGCCAAATCAGGCTGTTTTTCACAGGTTTCACACAAGGTGAGAGATTCTAAGACTTCCCCTTGTATGAGATCACACAGCCTGTTGATTAGGCTCATGTGTTGGGTATTTAAGCTCAGCGGGGTCACCTTTGGTCTTTGAAGACAGTGGTTACTGCGGAAACATTTTAGTCAATGAAGCATTTAATGATCCATTATGTCTGGTTAAACTCAGCTGTGGTTTTTTGCATATGGCCCACCTTTAGCTTCGCCCTTGTCCCTTGAAATGAATGTGAACGTCGACAGGAGAGAATCTTGTATAAATTAATCAAAAGCTTATTGAAAGGGATTTTTTTAATGCTTAAATCAAGATCAATCAAACTATTTATTTTACTGACTTTTAACTGATACAGGTTAGCCCAACGGTGCAGATAGCAGCTGAGGTTATTTTGTTTTAGAAAGGTTACAGCAGGCATACATGCTTTCAGTTAAATTAAACTCTGAAAGTACTCATTATCTTAACTTTATCACTTAGAAATGAGACATACAACGTTGGGATTGGATCGATGACGTTTCATGGCAATTTATGCAAGTTGGTGTCTGGCAGCTTCTTGTGTGCTGGAGGACGAACATTGATGTCTACAGCCTCCAATGCACAAAAAAAAGACCACTCATAACGCAATATTTTATCAACAAAATAATCTGGGAAAAAAACTATATCTTGAGTGTAATTTGGGTTTGATGAAGGAAATAAGTTTCTTTTTGTCACTTTCCAGAAACACAACAATGAACTAATTTGTCTTGAATAATTACCAAAAAAGCACTAAAAAGCTCTTCTAGAGCACCAGACTGCTTGAAATGCCAAATTAATGAAATGAAGATTTTAAAGTGATTGCTTGGTATCATGCATTGAACAACTGCTGAGAAATCTAATTTGGTGCAGATCAAATTCTAAACCACAAAGAATTCATTAATCATTAATGTTGTTTGGGGAAGAAAGGCAGCCCCGTTAAACCATCCTCTGGGATTTTGAAACCAACATTAAATGTAACAATGACATATTTTCGTATAAATTCAGTAGTTATGAGGTATTTGTAACTATTCGATCCTGGCTAACACTTTCCAACTTTAGCTCTTTTTGTTAGTTTCTGCAAACCTCAGACTGAAATATTTTGCTCTCTTGCTGGTAAATGCTTCTCTAAATTCCCATTATTGGTTTTCATCTGGGATACTGTTTTGAGCCAAGAGGGCCAAAGTTATTATTTCTAACTCTTATTTTGTATTTATTAATGTATATTTTTAGAACAGCATTTTGTTGCACATAAGGAAGTTATTTAAAATAGAGTAATTTTTATTTTTATTCACCTATTTGCTTTGATTTGACTGAGAAATTACTGTCGTACAACTACGAGAAAAATGCAACATTTGAATTTGGATTAATTGAATTTTCCAAAGCACCCTCATTAATTAGTGCAATGCCTAAAGCAGGGGTGCTAAAACTTATTCCCTCCAAGGGCTAAAATAAAAATGTATTAGAGGGCGCCAGGCTAAATATAAAAATATTTTAAATGAAATACAAAGATAAATAATATAGTACTTTTATTTACTATAGCCTACTGTTATTTAACCTTTATTGACATTAAACAAAATGTGACAATATAGGCATTTAGAACTCATACTCAAACTTCAGTATTTGATTTATTTTGCATTGATTTCTTCCTCCCAGCATTTCTAAAAATGCCACTGATGATGCCGCTCCATGTTGATAATAGCTGCTTAAAGAGCAACTCACCCCCCTACCAGAGTGTTACTGTACCTACATTATGTGAAACATCTGGTAAAAGTGTGGGGAGACTGCAGGCCGGTCTCAACACTGTCTTGCTATTATGGAGGCGTGGCTGAGACTAGGGCTTGTTTTGTACTCCACAGCAGCAGGGACGTGGTTGTAACCTTAAGAGTCCACCACACTTAAAGTTGTGGTCGTAAAATGAATATTTTTACTAAATTGTACTAAAATACCAACAATAATAACTTGACGTGAAGACGGCACTCTTAGACTCCAATTTATAAAGTCTATCAATAAAAAAGGTGGACCCTGCAGGGTTTTTCCTGGCTCAAACTGAGGCAGAGGTGGTACCATCCTGACCATGCGCAAACAAATGCATGAATTCTGTTCATTCAACTGACTTACTTTTTTTAAAGGCAACATATTTTTTAGTTAAGGGTTCTAATAAGAATATGGCAATTATCATGTTAAAGCATTATTTTATTAAAACAATATACATACAAAAATAAGGAGCAACTTTAAACTGAAAGTGCATTAAATTGTAGGGATTTATCCACACATCTGGTAGCCAGACATGAACTATTATTAACTTTAATTATTTAATTATTAACTATTCATAGCCTATTATTATTCTCTTTCACGTTTCATCACAATAAGCACTGAAGGTATAAACAAGTGTGTAAAATCGCATCTTTATTCAATTAATAACAGTAGAAATCCAAAGGTGTTTTGTTTCTCAAATGGCAGACATTAAAAATCCACATATAGCACAAGGATGACAAATTCATACGTATTTGCCCCAGAAGAATATGCGCAACGATAAAATGCGTTACCTTTGCAACCTTTTTTTTTTTTTTTTTTTTTCGTTCTGTGCAAAGAAACTTCAATCTAAAATTTACAGATCAGAGTCCTGCAATAAAACAGGTACATGCGGGTAATCTGCTGTTTCAGGTGGACAAATCAAATCTCTCTCTGGGAACGCTGGATGCTGACATAGTGAAAATAATCTGCAATCAGCGCAAAATTGGGATGGGGAGTCAACCAAAAATATTATATTCATATTTTTTAACCCATCCACAGTAGAAACAAAATTCTGCCAGACCCATGGCATTCAGATTACGGTTGGTTTTTTTCATCTTGAAACTGTACCTGCAAAATTGCAGAACGTTTTTGGAGCAGAAAGGAGTCTGGAAAAATCTTGAAAGTAGCATCTGCGCAGAAAGAAAACATGACAGTGTGCGCGATAGTAGAGAGGAGTATTTACTGTTGAAATACACATATTTGTTTATCTACTCTTCACATTTAATAAATAAATTTTCTCTTTCTGTTTCCCAGTGAATTAGACAGGAGGAAAGCTCTCTATATTATCTCTATAATCTGTGAAGATCCATAAATATGATCGCATTTTTAATCTGCAGTACTTTATTTAGAAAAATTGCCTTTAGTATCACATGCTTGCAGCTTGTGTAAAAAGTGTAATATATATATATATATATATATATATATATATATATATATATATATATATATATATATTTATATATATCTCCAGATTGGCTGGATTTTACTAAAATGTTCCATTAGAAAGTGTTACTGCAATAAAATAAGCAATTATGAAGACTTTTACCTGTGGTGCTAACTATTGTCAAGGGTGCTGTGCAAGTAAATGGGCTATTAATGTTGATATTGTCAGCAGACCTTCAAACTCCCATATTACCATATTAAAGTTGCTTATAAAGCACTTTAAAACAACCACAGGTGAAACAAACTGCTGCATACTGTACATACATTAAAAGAAAAACATAATTAAATTGAAATATGGCATAAGATGATTACAATGAAACCAATTAAAACAATAAGGTCAAACTACATCTAACTGAGGTTGACCACAAAAATATTTTTTTTCTTACAGCATTTAAACAAGTATCAAGTTCTATACTTAAATTGTTCAACTATATAATAATATAAGCATATAAGCATAATTTCTCTGAATAAGAGAAGTAGTGGGGATGAATTTTTTTTTAATTAAATTCTAGGAATACAAAAAGTGCAAACCCTGCCTTAAGTTATATATTGCATTTTTATCAAATTAGCTCAATATACATTAATCTAGCTGCAATATTAAAGGCAAAAAGTGAAAAGAATGAATTGCAGTAAATGTATATCTTTTGTAGCTGGACAAAGAACGAAAGCATCCAGGAAATAGTTCCTACAATAATGTGCAAACCACAGTTTTGAAAACAACAATCGGCATTGCCTCTTTACAACCTTCTTTAAACAACTGTTTTAACTCTCAAGTAATATTCATAAAAAGTGACTTTGTGGCTCTTATGTACTGTAATCATCAAAGGAACAACTTCAGAGGTTACACTCCTCCACATCAGCATGCCTTGGAGAATAAATGTATTTAATAAAATATATCTAGAAATGCTGACTTGCAGTTGGTATTTATTTATCCCTCAAGCATTACAGTAGTCATTTATAGTATAAGTTTGCCTTATCTGCTAACAACTCCCTTCTGCTTAACAGTAAATAAAAACAACACCCTTTTGCAAGAGAAGATAAACCACCTGTGTATGCACTGTTTCACCAAGCATCAAAACAAATCAGTTTTGTTGGTCTGTGCAAAAATAGGACAGCTAATTAAAAATTAAAGGTATGGCATGCAATGCAATATTATAATGCTGCTAATTATTAATGACAGTAGCAAGTTTGTCTGCCTGTTAAATACTTCATAGAAAGCTCTTTTTTTTAGAAGATCTTTAAAGTTGTTGTAGGAGAGATAAGTGATGAAGCAATTTCTGAGACAATATACAATAAAATATCCAAAAACACAATTACAATGGGGCAAAATGAGATCTAGTTTGTAATTCAGTTTGTAAATTGGGGGATATATTGCCGGCAGCTTCCATTATCAAGGGAAACAACATGGTAATTATTATGCTTGGTAGCACAATTGGCAGGCATCTACATCTGCTGTTGATAAGTGATTGTAGGCGTTTCATTAAGTCACTGTTGCAATGCACATATGTGAGAAATGCCTGCGGAGGCCTGAGATAGAAGAGGCTGGTTTGGAGGTGGTGCGTTGTGATTGACACGGAGAAAAAGATAATGACAGTTTTTGTTCTGTGTAATGCTCCTCTCTCTTTTGTTTAGACAAAATATAAAACTGTGCTTAATTTACCAGAGCTGCAGTTAAAGACTATATATGTAATAAACACCAGTGAAGGAAATTAAAACATAGGATCTACAATATATGCAAAAACTGAATATTAGAGCTTTTAACACGGTATCCAGTGAATCCACCAGCTTAACAAATAATAACACCGGAACATCTGAACTGTACTTGTTGATAAGGAATGCCGGATACGACAGAACCCCTCTTCTAAGGCCCCATCCACACTACTGCGTTTTCGTTTAAAAACGGACACCTTTTGTTACGTTTGCACCTCCCATCCACACTAAAACAGCAAAAACGGAGACCCAAAACGGAGGACTTTAGAAACGATGACGCAGCAGATCACACTCGGCTCTATGATTGGGTGTCATCGTCATGGCGTATCCTTCCCTGATTCGTCAGCCACCATTCGTCAGTTAGAAACTGCAACATGGATAACGAATTACAAGCGTTACTGGCCTCATCATCGGTCCATGAAAAAAAATCTCTGGCCTTCGACATGTTTAGCAGGTACGTTAGCTTCGCTACTTTCATCAAATCTGAGGAATGGTCAATCTGTTTCCTGTTTATACCGGCGCGCGCTTGCCCAGTGTTGGAGAATGTGTAGAATGGTCACGTGATCTGCGTTTTCAGTCGTTTTAATGTGGACGGAGATCAATTCTGATACGCAGGGAAAACGCTAGTGTGGACAGAGATAGTTTTCGTTTTAACTCTCCGTTTCTAAAAGAAAACGCAGTAGTGTGGACGGGGCCTAAGTTTCACGAAAACCAGCTTGGTAGCTCTTAAGTACAGTGCTTTGCAAAAAAATGTATTTTCCTCAAAAATGTCTACATTTTTGGCCGTTTAAGTTGGGATTCTTTGAAACAGACCAACACAAAAAAGTCCATAATTATGAAGCTAAAGGAAAATGACATGTCTGGGGCAGAGGTCGAGCTAGATATCATACTGGGGTCATAGTCTGTTACATGTCAATATTTAAAACGATACAATATTCAATAATGTTTCTTTAATGCATTTTAAATAACATTCAATTTGAACAACCTGAACAGAGAACTAAATACAAACAATGAAATTAAGTGATTTTCCTAAAATACGAATAATCCACCTGTTGTGGCTTCTCACAAGTTGCAACTGCTCCAAATGGGACTGAAATGCGAACTCATTTTCAGAGTACAACAGAAAAAGACGGCAGCGGTGTTGTAGAAGGTATGTAAATGTCGCTTGTTTCCTGCTGCTTTTGCAGCCATACACTCCATGTACCAAATCTACCTTTTTGTTTAAGAAACTACAAAAATAGTAACGCCAAGTGGCTTGGGCAAGACATTTTCATTTGATTACTGATATGGAAATACCAACGAGTTAGATTAGTCGTTACTGAAAAAGTGGTCATATTTAGAGTAAGGGTCTACACTAAGGAACACGTTACCGGCATCACTGCTTATAAACTATCACTTCAGTGAAAGGAAATCCCACAGCATGCACCGGTTGTTGGCACGACACCGAGCTCTTGGGATCGAGGCGCTCCAAAGCCTCAGTAACGCTTCATTGCGTTGTCAGTTCCCAGTTAGTGAGGTGTAGTGTGTGGGTTGTCCAGGGCTTAGATGTTAAAAATGTCTGCACATTTGTAACAACTGGTCAGAGGTGTGAATTCAAATTTGTATTCAGATTTTTCTGTCACTGTTTAAAAAATTAGGGGTAGAATACGGAAAATAACAGGTTAATGCGATCCCTTTAAGAACAGGATTTCCTCATATCAAACTCGCTAAAAACTCTGCTCTCATTGTCATATTTTTTTCTTGCTAACAACCACACTCTGCCTTTTGCTGGATGTTTTCAACAAGAATTATCTTTCATTTGGCACAATCCAGCTTTACATCAACTATGACCAGTTTTACAAAGCATGATACTGTTCCGACCACAGGAAGGATGATGTTCAGTGTTGAGCTGCGTTCCCACCGGCCAGCGTGTCCAGGCAGCAGAACGCTCAAACGGACAAAAGTTGATGCGTTCAAATTAAAACCCAGCTGCTTGCACAATTTGTAGTCTGCGCCTTTGCGTCGGCGCATCACGTCAGTTTTTCAGGGGGTGAGCGGGTATTTTTCTGTTATTTCTGCACTATCCCTCCCTCTGCTCCACTCTACCTAGTAATTTGTATGGTGAGCGTTAACTAAAATAACAACTTAGTTAAAAGAAAATATGTAACTTATGCTTACCTCCACACTCCAATATCCTCCGATCGCTACATGATCACCTCCTTTTCAGTCTCTCCCACCCTGCACCCACCGCCGCTGGTCATCTCGCCCTCAGTCTCCCCCGCATTGAGGGCGCTTTCACATGGTACGGGAGTCCGTACTCGGGTACGGTATTTGGTCAAAATCCACTTATTTCGTACCATGTGAACACAGACTGTACCGTGCCAGAATACGGCCAGAGAGACCAGCCTTGGAGGTAGTATCCGAGTCCAGGTACGAGCGGCCACGTATCATGTGAACACAACCCGTACCCTGGCCGTACTCAAGACAATAGACGCGCTCCACGTGGAAATGACGACACCGCCGGCCGAAATTACAGAATCACCTCGCGACCATACAAATACCAAAACAACGCGATTCAAGCATCCCACAGCAACACAGCAGATTACAAAACGGTGGGTTTACTACAACACTCACCCTGTAGATGGCTTCAGGTAGCAGCTGACCAGTAGACCAGTTTGATTACATTCTAGCCTGTCGCTCGTTTTATGACGTCGGTACTTCTCACTCCCTTGTTTGTTGGAGAACTAAGACTTATTTGTATACCGCCACCTGCTGTTTATTTGTAGTAAAACACTAGATTCAAATACGGGCAGAGATCCGTGACATGTGAACAGAAAAAATTAGCATTTTCTCTGGCCGTTTTCTGGTACGGCCACACGTGAAAACGGCCTGAGTAGCTCTACTCGAATCTTGTCGCTGATTGGTTCCAGCCCCGAGTTTGCTGCGCAAAAGTTCCATTTTTCAGACTTCACGCAGTAGTTGCTTGGAGGCCTCGACGGACAGTCCGAGCATCAGCTGTCTGGAAGCGCTGATGCTCGCTGCGCTGACGTGCGTGGCTCGCTGCATGCCAGCGTCACGCCCACATGCTGCGTACGTACCATAGACTTTGTATGTGATCTAGCTGCCCTGCTGCCTGGATGCACAGGGCGGTGTGAACGTGCTTTAATGTAGATTGTTAGCTCTCTGCCAGTTGAGTGAATTATTCAATACCAAGTATACTAGCGTAATATATATAATTATGCTGTGGGTTTATGCCATGTTAAGGAAAACATATTAATCAAGACAAGAAAACTATTTTTGTTTCTCATGAATGGTTTTCACATGTGTAAAAAATATTTTTTTCCGCTCTTGAGTTTAGACCAGTTAATAAGAGACGACATCTCCAGCTGTTGATATTTTTAGTGCTGTGGTTCAGCAGTCCTTCAAGCCAAAGATGACTGTAGAGAACAAGGCTGCTCTAGGGAGGTCCTACTTCACTAGTTACAGATTTTGAATGGTGTGCAACCGTCAGCTGACTGACAGACACCACACCAGACCTTCAGATGAATTTTGCGGGTTATGGTTTTTATAGATTCATTCATTCCTTTCCTTCTTTCCCAAATGTCTTGCTAAATCTGACATTTTGGACAGTAAGCCCTTTTATTCTGTCAGTGAGTGTGTGAGCTAAAAGATTAGATAAGAGCTGATTTCTCATTTTGTCAAAGTGACAGAAAAAAAAAAACATCAAACTTTTTTTTTCCTACTCCTGACATGGAAATAATTGATGGTAACCCAGTTTTAAGCTACTTCTGCCATGTCATATCATGCAGGAAATATTGTCCATAGGTTATGCAACCAATGTTTGGAGACCATAATTGACTTGGTGAATGGAAACAACAAAGATGTAACTCAGTTCGGCTGCCTCCAGTCAGTCTAATTCCTGCCACTTCTGTCACCCACAGGTCTTGCTTGTGGTGAACCGGAGCACTTTGGCATTAACATTTTTTTTTTTTTTTCCCTGATGCCTGCCTCCGTTTTTATTCCAGCTTTAATTCGTTGTGATAGACTGTCATGGTGTAATGTGACGTGTTGCGTTGCACATGTGCTTTCCAAACGGCACACTTCTCACACTCAGATGGAGGCACAAACAAAACGCGCACCACCTGAAGCTTTGGCAGGTCAAGCAGCAGCAGACAAATGTAACAAGTACGGTGGCGGCACCGCTTGTATCTGGGCTCAAGGACAAGACGGCCTTAATAAAAATGATCAGATAAGCAGATGTGAATTTTTTTTTTTCCACACAACATATTGCTGACAGAGGGCTTGCTGGCAGAGTTGACATATACACAGTGTGCGTTACGTCCCCAATGTAGGTTTTGGTGCGCATGTACCCATTCTTTGCCGGAATATTTATAGTCTATCGTGTTCATCTGTGTATGTTTGTGTGTGAGTGAGAAATAGTGTGGATCTAAGAGCCCTGCAGGGGTGTGAGGCAAGAAGCAGCAAGAGGCAGAAAATTCCCGCTGCCTTTGGATTAATGTCAGCAAACAGGAAACCAGGCATCATGGTATAGATGCATCTGCACTATGCAGAAGTCAGTCTCAGATGAACTGCAATTTAGTTTGTCAATTTAGATGTAAATGTCTTTTTCACTGGATTTAAAGATTGACCCTAACTGAGTGAGGGGATGCCTGCTGTGCTTTGCTCTGGTTGGTTATTTTATCACTCCCTGGATGTTTCATTGACAGGCTTGTGCAGCAACTTTTGTAGCCCATTCACTCCTGTGAAGGTTCACTGCTGCCTCATGTTTTATCTAGTTGTGGTCACTGATTTTTATTGTGATTTCACTGTAGTCCCAAAGCCTAAGACATGGTTTGTAACAGTTTGTTTAACATCTATTAGATTTATGTTAGATCATGGCATGATGTGTTGTCGTTTAGCCTACCTCATGTTGTCATGCAGGTGCCATTGAAGCAGTTTAGAGATTCTGCAAATCATAAAGGGATCAGGTCTGGTTGTGGCTAACTTTAACTTGGTATCCAAAAAACTTTATTGACTCCAACTTATTTGTATTCAAGAAGGGGAAAATTTCTGTTATTCAATATATATATATATAATCTGTAGCCCAGGGTCTTTCTGTGTGACCCTGTGTATGCGTGGGTTGTGCATACCCAGGCCCTCCGGCTCCCTCCTACAGTCCAAAAGCATGAGTGTCGGGCCTTAAGTATTTGTGCGTCCTATCTATCTCTATTTAGCCCTGCGACTAATGACCTGTCAATGGTGTACCCCACCTCCTGCCCGTTGAAGGCCCCCTGTGACCCTTCGAGGACAAGCAGTTTGGTAAATGGACTGAACTTATATAGCGCTTTTCTAGTCTTTACATTGAAGACTAGCGCTCTTAGCTTACTTTTAGGGATTTGTCCTACGTAAAAATAGCTCTTAGTGCATTTGTGAATAGGTTTTAGATGACAACTCCTACATAAGACCTTTTAGCGCGAGTTAGGAGTAACACCTAGCGGTAAGATAAAAGCCTTTGTGAATACGGCCCCTGGTGTTCAGCAGGCGCTAAAATTAAGAAAGTGAACCTTGACCTAATAGTATGGCACAGCAATAATGAAGCTAAATTGCAAATTGTGTGAAAAATAGTATTTACAATTCAACAACTTCCTGTGTCTTTAACAGCACTTAGTTATTCTTCTTTTCCGTTTAATCCATTGTTTTGTTTGCTCATCTTTGTAACAACTTTGTTTTTATCTTGAGACAGAGTTCTAAGATCTTAGATTATGCAGCAATGGTCACTCTGTGGAGGAGAGTTATGAAAATGAGAATCAGAATTTAAATTAAAAAAATATTTAGATTCTTGTCTTTTTTTGGCATGAAATGATAGTTGTTACATCTTACATTTTAAGCTTCTGACGCTGTTAAAGAAAACAACCAACTGCTCCATCTGTTCCTTTTACTTCCTCCTGAACATGTTCGCACGAAACTCTGACCCAGTACACAAGCTATCAGTGTACAGGCCTGGAAGGAAAAGGGCCTGCATGTCCCTCTTTCCATAGCCTGATATTGATGCATTGTTTTATTATTAAAATTTATATTCCAAACCAACATTTGGCTTGGTCTGACGGACGTTTTTTTGCTGTGAATTTAAGAGTATTTACAGAATGTGCTTGTGTAGTTGTGCGTTTTAAAAGTAAAAAAAATATTTCCAAGAAGTTGCCAGAATATAAACTGTGGGTATAAAACAGATGCGTACACAATATCAATATAGCTGAGATTTAAGAAGAAAACAAACCTGTGAACACAGTAGAATGTGGGTACATTGTCAGCAATAACTGAGTAATTTAAGCTTTGCTTCGCTTGGTTCCCCAAAATTAATCTTGGCTCAAGGGAGAAATGTATGTAGTAACTGTCCTCCACATGCATTTATGTCTACTTCTTGTAAGTCGTCTGGACCTAAATATATAAGTACTCAGAAAAACTGCATCAACATTAGCTGTGATCATATGCGCCATGCAAGTCTGCAAGGTATAAAGGATATCCCATAGAAATACCTTCTGCAATAAATGCTGCTTTGACACAGTGCTTTGCCAGTTTTATTTTTTTAGTTTTTTTTTACATTCCCCCATATTACGACCACAAACTTTATTATAGTTGATCATGATTTTATATGGCAGAACAAATAAGAAGTGGAAAGATGAATACTTTGCAGAGTTATGCACTGTTAGTAAAGATCTATTTTTTTTTTTATCCTTCTTTACTTTGTTATTCCTAAATAAACTGCAGTGCAACCTTGTTCGAATGTAATCCAAGATTTATTGTATTAATATTATGTAAAGGGAAGCTCTAATTTTGTCTGCTTGGAAGAAACGGGATATTTGAGTGGATGTTTGTTTGACAGAGAAATAAATGAATCAAGAAATGCATCTGAAGAGGTTTACCTGCCCCGAGTTGCTATAATAAGACTTTCCCACTTTTGTCTATCGTATAATATGGCGTCTATACCCTTCTCTCTTTGGTTGACATCTCAAATTTTTGTTTTTAGCAGCTGCATTTTTGTTGAGCTACAGAGATTCTACTGTTGTGTTTCTTTCTTTTAAAGGTCCAGAAGACATATTCACAACTAAGACTGTTGTAAAATATAAACTGAAAGCTACCATTTTCCTTTCACTGGAAAATAATACCACTGAAATGAATGGGTTGTTTATATATTAACTGAAAAACAGCTGACATCACCTAGCACTTCTTTGAAAATGTATGTTTCGATTAAATAAACATTTAACTCATTTTTAAGTGCTCAGAAGAAATGCTCTGATTTGGATTTAGTTTACGAGACACGCAGCACAGCAATATGTACTAAATGATCCAAAATACAAAAAACGGCAACATTTAAAATAGGGACCAGATGGGACAAGCGTTGGCATAACGTGATGGTGTTCAGCATTTTGCAAAGCATCTAGTCAGTCAAAACCATGGGTGAAGGTTAGCAGACACATTGGATGTAGATGCATTGTTATTTGCACAAGACTGTTCAGTTTCTATTATGCAAATCTGCTGCAACAGATATGAAGAAAATTTATAGAAAAGGTTTAATATCACATACATGATTTAACTGTATATAGTTGCATGATGATTTTATATTACAAGTTTTTTCATTTACAGTAGTTTTGAACATTGTTTGGACCATCTCACACTTAACCTTGGTTTATGCTTGCCGCGTCCGCACGGCTCCACGCGGCCAAATTACGTCATTTTAGCAACCACGCCTCTCCGCGCGGCCTCCTCCCGCCCCAAGATTTCCGCGCCGCGCACCTAGGAAAATTTGTAACTACGCGGACGGTCAAACGGAAAAACCCGGCGGACTGGCAAGAGCTCATATTGCCGGAGGTTTGTAAATAGACATCTTTATGATTCGGCCGATAGCGATCACTTTGATCAACTGTGTTTTAATGGAAGAGAGGACGGTCTCCTTTTTTTGTCTTTTTTCCTAATAAATAGCATAAAAGTTCTGCTTTGTTTAAGCTCACATGTATCACCATCTTGTAAACAACAGTGATTACTACTTCTACTATGGTGTAGTGTTGTATGCATGTCGTAGAGCCCTACGCCGCCCCCTACAGTCTTCAATAATATTGGCTCTCAGCAGGGACAAGCCACAAAAAGTATAAACGCTGCAAGAAGGCGTCTCGGCCGGTTCCACACGTCTCGTTTCCGCGCGGAATGTTCATGCGTCAAGCATAAACCAAGCTTTAGGATATGAGAGATATATATTATATAATAACTGCTGGTAGATATCATAAATAAATTTGACCACGTTCTTCTAAAGCACATTGTGAGCAGATAATAAAAAAAGTATTTCAGATTATCGGTTGTCAAAGTGAGTCATGAAAAGTTGACTACATGGCTACAAAAAGATGGGTACAAATTGAGTCAGAAATGTTAAAGGGGCTATATCATGCAAAATCAAGTTTTTGGAGTTTTCAACCATATGGCAATGCAATTTTCTCATAGCTGAAGCTTAGCACTGTATGTTTCAGTTTGATCTGCTTCCGGCTGTGCAGCACGGCGGAGCGTAGTGTTGAGGTGCAGGAGGCGGGTTTATCGAGAAACAAGCCTTTTCACTTTGTGGTCTAACATTAACTACAGGATACAAGTTAAATTTCAGGACAAATTAATACTGTATAACACCAACGGTAAAATTTTATCATATATATGTCTATCCCAGAAGTTGAAAGCTGTGAAATAGCATGATATAGTCCTTTAAAGTCTAATGTACTGTGGAACAAAATGAACGATACATGTTAAACAATCTCTTAACTGAAGCAAACAATTATAACGTCTACAGAGAAGGTTTTTCATACGTTTGTAAAACAAATATTGATTCATTAAAATGTACAACAGTCTGTAGCAATTCTGCAGCAATAGAATTTGTGTTTCTTTAAAGTATATGGAATAATAGATATCTGTGATGGTGCAGTAAACTACACCCAAGCTTGTCACAGTTTTTTTGTCATGGCTTTAATGAAGCTTCTAATCATAGATTTTTTTTTTTTATGGTGCGCATGTTAGTGGCCCGAATAACAAAACTAAATGAATTAGTAAAAAAACATCAATAGCGAGTTTGAGGTTTGAATGAAGTTGAACTCAATCTGCACGGAAAATAAAACGTATAGTAATTGGTTTGAAGATGGCTTGATTTAAATTCAGACAATCAAAGTCTGCTTGTCCCTAAACTGCAAAGTGATTTCCAAAAATCAGGTGAAATAGCTGTTGAGTCATTTGGTTTAATAATTCAATCAACCGCCTGCAGTTTTGTTTGTTAGTATCATTTTATGCTTTGAGGCTATAATAAACTCCCCACATCATTTTCCTACCTGCAGGATCTCTTTCCTGTAGTCTCGGCTGTCTCCTTTCTGCAAACACTATAATCGTTTTGAATCCAGTCCCATGGAAAAACAGCTGCCGGGCCCCTGAATTGTGAATAGGGAGGATTTCTTGGCAGAGAGGAGTTTTTGTAGATCCTAACAGGTCCAATGTGTTGCTCTCAGCTTCGCCTTGAGCAGACAGTGTCATAATGTGACAATAAAAAAAGAGCACTGGCTTCTTTTTGCCACCGAAGTGAACAGGTTCAAGGTTTTACACTCCATCCATGCACATCCACACACAACATAGTCTCTGCATTCCTGTGTTTGCTTTTAAAACCATATGAAAGCTTAGGTGTGGAAAGACGAAAACATCTTAATACAGATGAAACAGATTATAAGTTCTCTACTATCTCTAAAAATATTTTTTTGCATACATTTATATTTAAAAAAGCCTAAAATAAAGTATTTCTTTCAACACCTGCACTGAGATTTGTTGGAAGTAATGCTGATCTCAAACAGGCTGTGCATGTTCAAAATCCCTTCAGTGTGGCAGAATTCAGTAAATTCTACAAATAAAAGTTGGCTTAGATTAGTTAGGTTAATTGTTAGGTTTAGGATCTTTACTTGTATACATAGGACTCTGGTTTGACTAACCTTTCACGGATGAATAAAATCTTTTTTTAATATTAGAATTTCACTGATGGTGAAACGAGTCACTCTGACAATAAAATAAAATAAACCCACAATATTAGAAAAATCTTGGTTAGGTTGGAAACGGAACATGAGCATGGTAGCGACATCTAGGTTATCTAGGTTGCAGTTACAACAATAAAAACATCATTCCAGCTGTTGGGTTGTTTGATTCGCTGCCAATATGCCCAGTGACCAACCTGAACTGCGTCCGGTGAGGAATGTATTTTAGAGGTTTAACTAACAGCTAACGTTAGCCACGTTAGCATGTGAGTTGGCTGTTTTATGTGCGTCCTTCTAGTGTAGGCTTCACCTAAATGTACTCTAGTTTCTGCTCTTCTCCTGTCACTCATCTCCTGAGGTGGATAACGATACCTCCAGGGCTCTGAAGCATAGACTGTATAAAACAATGGACTAACCTTCCGATACGTCCCCCATAGGTTTCTGAATAGCAAAAATGAGGCCAGTTGGGCGGTTCCCACCGCCGCCATCTTGTCCGCGTCACTCGCCTCGTCACTCTCAGAAACTCCAAAAATGGGCAAAGAGGTGGAGCTGACAGTGGCGCTGTGAGGCTCGGGGCGGAGGGTTAACGCTCCGAGCCGACGTAGCTACAAGCTAGTCAGAAGCTAGTCGGCAGCTAACTGAAGCTAACATAGGCTGCAGCCAGTTTCAGCCAGAAGAACGCGGTTGAGAGACTTTTACCCCGTTTTTCAACAACGATCCCTTTAGACGCAGAAACTTCTCGAGTAGAGAAAACAGATCAATATAATAAGACCAAAATGGGTCAGATCAATACGGCCTGATGTTGTGTTATTTCCATTACCATCGGTGGAGGGTGAGGACTTAGTCGGCTTATCTTAACAACACATCCAGCTAAAAGTAGTCACAAAGTCATCATGAAAATTCAGATCCCCTAAAAAAAAATAAAAGGCTTTTGACTTACCTCACATCAGACATCCATTAGTTTATGCCTCCAGCTGTGTTCCTCACACCAGTACTGATCTAACCAGCGATCATCCAGTCTGTCTAGAGTCCAACTCTGTAGTCTTCCAGCCTGATGTTACCGTCTCCCGCTCTTGAGTCTCGAGGTGCTGTACCTGACCGGGTCTGCCGCGGCGTCCCAGTCCTGCCGACTTTGCTGCTCTGCTGCTACCCGACCGATCGCCTGCTCCAACTCGCGTGTAGAAAGAGATAAAAACTCCGACCAGAACAGTATTCCTCTCTGCCGCCTGACAGAGACCCTCCAAGCTCGTTAAGCTTCAGCTGGTATGAAGTATAAACTTCTTGGACGGTCTGTTACTGTAATCAAAACCCCAGCAAGCCATCTTTGCCCAATAATTGCATATTAACATCCAAAACCAAATAAAAACTGCAGATGCAACTGATAGTGGAGTTCAGAAACACCAAATGACTGAAGTCTTTGCGTTAGTCCCAGGCTGTGAAGAGCTCTGCAAGCAGACTACGGAGCAGCTATTAGCTACAGTTAGCCACCATTAGCCACCAGCGTTAGCCTAGACGGACCTGTCAATCAAATGGACACGCCCCTAATTATTCATAATTTCAGAATTAAATCACATTAAACGGAGGAGTTAGAAAAAAATTCACCCCTCTCAGAGTTGTCATGATGGTAAACCTGAACTATCTAACCTAAAATGGTTTTTTGAACCAGGCTGTAAACATGTTTATTTTTGCTGTAAAGTTGGCCTTTTTAACATGGGAGTCAATGGGAAGTTGCTCCTTTTTGCAGCCAGCCCCCAGCGGATGAGGGCTGAACTGCAATTTTTGTTACTTCCGCGTTGGCTTCACATTCTGCGGGCGGAGTTTGCCCCTTGCTCTGAAGCAGCTGTTTGACTTGCTGACTGCATTTTTCCCAGTGACAGCAGTGATATGCCGACCATATAGTTGGATCATAGAGACCATATCGATCAACCCGTAATGGCAGCTGCTACTGGCTGGTAGATGTAAACATAAAGGCATTGTCATGCCCATCAAAATTTGCATTTTATTAAATTGTAATTCAAATATAATCTTTGAAGGAAACATACTTTCATTCTGCACACGTCTCAACACCCTGTGGAGCTTTACTTTATTTTTTATTTTTTTAAATATTGCTTTTTATGTCATCGTTCTATATTCAACTATACATACATACTTTTCCATGGCTGTACATGTAGTTTTTTTGCAGCTGGGTATAAAAAATGAAATTCCTTCTTTAGAAAAGAGATTGTGGATGTTTTCTGCCATCAGTGCCGTTATTAGAGATGACAGAATTCCTGTTGGGCTTAACCAGCAGCTCTGTGGTATTTATGAATAGAAATCTTCTTTGAAGATTACACCATGGCTGTGAGTCTGTGATGATCCAGCATGTGTTTTATAATGACATCTGTGGAACTGGAAATTAGTTTCTAAATATTCTATCCTCTTGGAAAATCGGCAAATGCCATCATTTATCTTTGATATTCAGTAGATATGAAGGGGTCTAACAATACAACCAGCTAATGATATGTGGTGATACATGGTACTTGGTTAACAAGATAAAACAATACGATAGCAAAAATGTTAGAGCAAAATAAGTACAGTGTTATATGGGCAAATAACGTGGACGTTTCAGTAACATAATATGTATTTAAAATATCTAATGATCTATCTAGAATAATCGATTTTGGAGGTTTGACCTGTCCATATATTAATGTATTTATGCCTTTCTAAATAAGTTTGACCTATTGCCAGAAAACTAAGGAACACTCTGCTTTCATCTTGTTCTTTATGTTTTTTGACTCCCCATCGTGTTTTTTTCTACAACATTGTTTAGTGCAGAACTGTTCGGTTCTGATTTGATCAGTGCCTTAGATTTTGTAATAGTTATGATCAAATGCAGTCCAGACTTAATATTAAACTGGAGAACAGCTCTTTCGTCTTGCTGCAAACTTTAGCATCAATAGTGGCTGGTACGTAGATGTTGTCATAGTGATTTTTAAAATATTTTTTCTGTTACCAAATTGCCCCCCCCTCCCATGTTTCCTTGTAAACTATTTTGATTTGTTTATCTATATTTTTTTTCCCTGGATATTTTGATTCTCATTTTGGCCAGTTGTCTCTAGTAATTAAAAGGTAGTTTTTAATAACTGATCAAATCTAAATACCAGAATAAACTTCAAGCTGACATATAGTATGTGTCTGGAGTCATTTGACAGCATTGTTGTACAGTGAATGGTGTGCAGAACATGCTGGACTGCTTTAAACCATTCAATGTAAAAAAAATAGGAGGTACGAGACATCTCCCCAGCAGGTACAAGATGACACATAATGGGTACAAATCATTCCTGTTATAGACTGCACTATGTGGTATCTAAAAAAGTGTGGTACAAAACACCCCAAACTGCTTATGTGCGAAATTGCAAAAGGGTAAAATGTCCAATCCTCCTTTAGAAACATTTCCTTGTTACTTAAAACTAGAAGTAAAAAAAAAAATGGCCCTCTTCTTCATATCTGGACCTCACAATCATAACTTACACTGACTGTGGTGGGCAAATGCATATGATGGCATTTTTCCCTGAAGACTGCACTTTGATGAGACTTATTTTGGTGTGTTATCATTTTGACATTTCACACGTTTTCAGTTAATTCACATTTCACGCGTCTTGTACCTCCTGTGCACTCTGTCCAGGTATCGCTCCGAAGTATTTCCAGTATTGATAACATTTTAAGCGGATAATCTCCAACTGTGAACTGCATGTACAAATGGTCAACTTTAGAACAAGCCTGCACCTTTGCCCCCCCACTCCACTCTGCTCATGTATGGGTTGTGTTCATAGATTTAGCCCTTACATTATTATTTAATTCTAATCTTTAATAATAATAGGACCCTTAGATCATTCCAAGTAAAGTTATTTAAAAGCTTGAGACTGACATGTCCTGCTTGTCCTATCAGTCATTCCCTGAAAGCTATAATAAAAGTCCCTCCCACCAAGATTCAGTTCGATTGAATTTGCTAATATGCTGTCTTCTAATGAAACCACAGAGAATCTATTTTATAGTCTTCATACAAAATACCCATATAATGAATTTGAACCTCAGAGATCCTGGTCTTCATTTTGTAGGCAAAGGCACATAAAAAAAAAAAATTATTTATTTTTTTGAATTAGCTTTGCCATTGTCTCGCTTGTTCTCTCCTGGCTTTGGTTTCCCACTTTGAAATGTAAACACTGCATTTCTCATAACATTTGAGAAAATTGACTTAACATATGCAACGTACATGCAAAAATTATTTATACCCCTTGAACTCCACATTTTGTCATTTATTAGCCACAAACTTTAATGTTTTACTGGAAACTGAAAGAACGATGTATGTTTTCCTTTTTTTCACAAATAAAAATCTGAAAAATATTGATAAATATCGATTCACATTAATCTGATACCCGAAATTCATCCAGTGCTATGTGCCATCAGAAGTCACTCAGTAATTAGAAAGAAAAACACCTCAGACATCAGGGTTAAAATTGTTAGGCTTCACAATTCTTTGTGAAATTCTCGAAGCATATTTCAGCTTTAAAGATGTCATCCGAGATTGGAAATGCTATGATAATGATAAAAAAACCTACAAAAACCCTGCTGGCTATCTAAACTGACAGGCTGGCTGAGACAGCATTATTCAGAGAAGCAGACAGATGGTAACTTCAAGCAGAGATCTGTAGGTCAGGTAGGAGAATCGGTCATCAGTAATACCATTAATCGTGCACTCTATGAACAAAGCGTTTGTGATAGAGTGCCGAGAATCACATAACTGTTGAGAGAGCGCCAAAAGACGTCCAGCATCCATCTTACTCCATGCAAAACTTCTGTTGGCAGTATAATACTATGGGGATGCTTTTCTTCAGGAGGGATAGTCAAAGTTTCTGGCTAAATAGATTATGCCAAGCAAAAAACCTGAGACTGGAGGAGGTGCTGTAAACACACATACAGCAGGAGGTACAATGAACTGGTTTACGTGCAAATTAATTGTGTCAAAATGTCCTAAATCCAATTGAGAATCTGGCATCTGGAAAAATTATGATTACAGGTGTTCTAAATTAACTGAGCTTGAGCCATTTGGCATAAAGAACGGGCAAAAATTTCAGTCAATATGAACATGTGACAGAGATATACTCCAAAAGACTTGCAACTGGAAACGTAGGGTAACATCAGGCAAATTGGGCCACCTTTTGGAAAACATAGACCAATAAAATCAATTGTTTTATTTATAGAACACTTGTGCCAACAATTGGAAATTCTTTGCAGCCATTGGTTGCAAAAAATGGAAAGGGACATGAGGCTCACCTTAAGTGTTTCATCTTAACTGATGGCCCAATGTACCTGATATCACCCTATGTACACCTCAGTTTTCAGATTTTTATTTGTAAAAAAAAAAACATTTTAAAACGGTTTCCTTTTCCTTCCACTTTACAATTATAAACCACTTGTGTTGGTCAATCAGAAAAAACCCTATGAAATACATTGAGGTTTGTGACTGTTGCCAGACAAGGTGTCAAACACTTCAACAGATGTAACAGTACAATGCATTATGCATAAATCTCTTTGCTACATTTGTCCTTTTGGCATTGGAGTAATTTTTTTTCTTTTTGCAAAGGTAAACAAATGTAAATAACCACATGTTTCACTTTGAAGCCTTAATGAAGGAATTGGATAAAACACTCAGTATGTGTGTTATAATTGCCTCTTGCCTACTGCAGCTATGATTGCATACAGAATGATCTTCAGCTCCTATGAGACTGTGGAAATCTTCAAATTATTGAGGTGGAGAATTATACAACAGCTGCTCTGTTTAAAAAGAGGACGCTTGTCTCTAATAGTGTGCATCTTAATAAGCACAAATAGCTGTGACACAGAACAATTACTCTTCAAAATGTTTTCCCCCAGAGGGTGTTACCAAAACAACATTAACACTTCATGAGTAAGGAATTGCAATTTCAGTTGAAACTCAATTTAAAAAGAAACACAGGAATAAAAGTTATATTAGGCTCAAGGGTAATTAGCAGTAGTGGTATTTTTAATGTATGTTTTACCAAAGTTAACAAATTTGTGTTCATTTGCCTTAAATCTCCATTGTTTTCATTGTTAATTCAAGATTGCATAGACTCTTTTTTCTCCTTTGAACAAGTGCAATAGTTGTTTGATAACAACTGAATTGGTTTTGATTTCCAATAAACAGAGACAAACTAATTTACAACAGAAATCAAAAATTAGAATTGTTTTGAAGTCGCCTAATACATTTTTCTTTTCAGTAAAGATTTGCTCTGCAGGTTGGTCTTGCCACGCTCCATTGAATCCTCAGCAGGTCTACCATTGGGCCAGCTAAGTGTAGACCAGGGCAATCACAGTGATCTATAATTGTAAAGAGACATTGGGCTGGCTTAGCACTATAACTGTTTTGTTTTTTTCTTTTAAACAGATCTCAGGACTATGCTGGTCAGAAACGGCTTTGGCATCAACTTTGGACAATTTAGACTTGGGCTTTTCTTTAAGAGATGAAAAGATAGAAGCACTCAAGTCCTTTGTGTCAACTGCCGCAATGAATGATTTCTGTGGCTATAAATACTTCACGTTGTTTGTTGTGGTGATTGGTCCTAGCGCTAATTCAATGCATAGAGAGTTTGAAAGACAATCGTAGATTCTGCCCCTAGGACTAAGCTGTCTATGGGTCATGGCCAGACTAAATATTTATATAGTGTATATCAAGGATGGCTTGCCACGTGAGCACACATATGCATATCCATGAAAAAAATAGGAGTTGGTGGTGGTCAGAGGGCCCGGTCGCACCAGTGTCCGGCAGCCTCGCCTCTGTCAGTGTGCCCCAGGGCAGCTGTGGCTACAACGTAGCTTGCCATCATCAGTGTGTGTGTGCGTGAATGGGTGGATGACTGAATATAGTGTAAAGCGCTTTGGGGTCTGTAGGGACTGAATAAAGCGCTATACAAATGCAGGCCATTTACCATTTGACTGGCTTTATACAGCAAAGAACATGGATTAAATCACTGCTGTTTTAACAAGCGACTGGCTTATTTTACATGGGTATTTTAGCTGGCTAGTATGTTTAGCAAAAGTCATACCAAACTGCATAAAATGTTTTTACTTATCTGTCTTGGTATCAACATGCACAATCTCTCCAAAGGAAATGAACGCATGCACTGCATCAGTTCTGTGTTTGGGCTAATTGCTCCACTCTGAAGGTGCCATTTCCTGAAGAATGATGACGAATTTCCTCCCATTTCCTGTTTCTCTTTTTGTTGCAGTGCTGCCAGTTACAGAGAGAGGGAATATCCCCCACGTCTCTGGAGAGTGCAGACAATAAGCATAACATTGTGAGCAGTCTACTTCAAGCACTAGTGGACACTGGAAAAAGCAACAACCGGACGAGACCTCGAACAAATTCTGAGAAACGGAGATGAAAGCTGCTGTAATTTGTCAGTATACGAACCCTCAAACGGTTGAGACTGAACTTGGAAAAAGAGTAAGTCGTGGCCCCAAATGATTGCCTTAATTACACATATATAAATGTATGGAGTGATGATACTAAGAGACTTATACAAATTTAAAGATGTTTCTTTTGATGTGAAAAGTGTCTTGTAAGGAACAGATGTGAATATTTTAATATGATAGAGACGTTTGGTTGTAATGTCGACATGTTTTAGCTGGGTCGGCTTTGTAGGAGCCATTGATTCTTGGTATGGTATGTTGGCTCTCTGCTCTTATGCAGCCTGCAGTAAAACTTTATTTTTCTTGTTTCATATTGTCAACAGAACGAGGCTGGCCTAAGTTGCTGGCAACAAAAATCTTGATTTATATTCATACCACAAGAAAATCCTCATTTAGAAGACGTATAAAGTTACGGGAGAGAATGCAGCACATTCAAATACACCGGAAGAGTATCTTTTTTTCATCAAGATCCACTTACACTAAAGCAAAGATGTCAGTCACATCAACACCTATCATAAATATCTGCCACATTCACTTTCTATTAACGTGAAATGGCAGATGAAACACTTCAAGCTTTCAACTTCCGGTTTAACGGCAAGATAAAATACATAACTTTTTTGTTTCCTTTATTTTTTAAGATGCAAATTTAGAGCTGACCAGCTGCTTTGCTGAGAAGTTTCACTCTGAATTTACTGTATGCAAAAGTAACATGAACATGTGTTCTATATTTTTTTAAACCTAGCCTTGATAATTACATAACCAAAGGTGAAACCCTGAATTTATTGTATGTTGTGGACTTCTGATAAACGTTGTGATATAGATGCACTCCGAATAGGAGGGGGATCTAGAAAAAATTTTAAATATCAGACGTTCATACATCTGTGTCCAAAGATGTCTTGCAGTTACAGTAATTTAAAACTTTTTGTTTTTTTACTTTCTTTGACTGTTATGACCATTGTCCACAAGACTTTTTGTTTGGTTTGTTGAAAACATGATACAGTCACATTCCTCATGTTGTTACTAATGCTGCTCAAACATTCCTCATTACTGTTGATGTTTCTTCTTGCATTTTGCTTTTTATTTCATTTTGTTCAATATAACATGAGTTTGCGGGTCAGTGTGCAGCTTTGTCTGAAAACCATTGGATATCTCTTAGACCTGCAACGTTGTCTGTGAATGAAATAATTAGAAAAGTCAGCTGCCCTAATATTAGTAAGTAATTGCTCATATTTTATAAAGACAGTGTTTTAGTATACAATATATATATATATATATATATATATATATATATATATATATATATATATATATATATATATATATATATATATATATATTTACTATATTTCTCTTTTCCGCACAGTATTAGCTACCCTGGCACTTAAAGTTTAAATTTAGACTTTTTAAAATTAGTGCGTCCAAAAGAAAATCCAAAGTTCACATTCCTTCTCTTTCCCAGAATTTGTATTTGTACTTTCCTCTTAAATTGTATCCCTTATAAAAAGAAAAAAATATTTACTGAATGTTTGAAATGTTTCCTTAGTGTCAAGAAGCTTGTAACCAAGAAATAGTTTTGAAATAAATGTTAGTTTACATGAAAATCATTACTGGGAACATGTACATTGAGATGCATTTGACACAATTATTTTATTTTATTTTTATATATATACAAGGCTATCAGCTTAGTTAAAATCAGGAAAAATTGGTTACTTCTCCAAAATAATAATTATATAGAAGACACCAAGAGATGGTGCTGTGCAATACTGAGTTTTTCCTACTAGTGAAAAACTGAAAATTGTAACATTTGTGATGAGAAAAATCAACAGAACTAAGAAACGGTTTACCAACCCTTTACACAGTGCGGCAAAGTTTTTTTAATCTAATCATAAAATAACTAAGTCTTTGAAGAGCTCAAATACCACAAACAACAAAAACCCATTTAGCTTAAGATTATGCCTGGTCCTTATCAAGACTTTTTTTTGTTTTTTTCAGAATCCCTGACTAAATTCAGTTTCACTTCTTAGTATGCTGTTAGTGTGCAAGCATATTGCCAGTTTTACACAGGAAGTGTTTAAAAATCACACTATCTGGGTTTTTTCTTCTAAATTGTTCAGAGTGAAAGAAAGACTGCGTTGGCTGTTGCCAGCAGTTTCTTAGTTTCAAATTTGAGAGACCAAAACTATACTCGTTAGTTTTAAAATGTGACACTCACTTTTTATTGACAACTGTTTCCCATGAGCCCACCCAATAGCTTCTGATAAAAGCTGTTCTCTCCTCTCTATTTGCAGTTAATTGCTGCGGGGCTAGAACTGCTTTTCTGGGCCAGGGGTAGAGTTTGTCTGATTGAAAACACACACACACAAATCTAGTGGTGCACTAGCATCATTTAAGCACTTGAACCACCCTGGAAAAGGTCCCATAGAGCGAAAATCACAAACACTTCTCGTTAAAAGGTACAACATTCAAAGTGTTAAATATATATTAGGTCGGACAACAACTTTTTGTGTAAGTTTTGTTTGCAGTTGGTTAACTGGAAGCGACCTGAAGCATGTAATTAGATGAACTATTAAAAAAGTCTTATCAAAAAAGATTTAGCATTAGCTAGCATTAGCCTAGCACTTCATAAAATCGCAATGCTGCAAGCAAGTAGCTAGATGTGAGTTTGTTGAAGTCTTAAGCTGCATGTGGGCAGTCAGATATATCTATAGAAACAAATGGTAAAGTGGAATTATTTATTTTTTTGTGATATGTTGTCAGAATATTGTGGTAGCTTTTTTATTCCAGGTAACCCTCACATTGGAGAGCTGTGTTGAGGCTATCCAGCAGAAACTGTTGCTAGATAAAAATATCTGGGGGGGGGAAGGGGGGAAGGGGGGGGGAATGGAAGAAACTGCAGCATCCCGAACATCATTAGTGACTGCTACACAATCCCAGCATTATTACAGATGATCTAGCAAACATGTAATCTGTTGCCCACTGGTATTTAAACTTTATTTTGGAAAATATTTTACAGAGATGGGAGTCACAATTAATAATTTAATCTGAAACAACAACAAAAGAAATTAAATGAGACCAAGATCCTGAGTGAATATCAATTAAGAATGCCAAAGCTTTTTAAAATGAAAATAGGGAGGTAATTATGTTCCTCATTTTGCATCAAAACCTTTGACATATTGTGACCCAAAAATCAAGTTGGAGAAAGTCTCTCCTTACCACAATAGAAAACAAAAAAGGGGAACACTAACTTGAAAATAAGATGCTAAACTGACGTTTTAAATGAATATGATAGGCAAAGTTTGAAATTAAGGTGACGACAAGTTCTATTTTTGGCACAAAAAAAATTTTTGCTCAGGCTAACTAGGCATAAGTTCATGTTTCAAATGAATTTCTTTGTATTTGGGGTATGAAAATATTTACCAATGGACAATTTAATTCATTTTAAATGTTTTACTCATCCTTAAGTAAATTAAACATAGCTTTGTTGAACAAAACTTCATCAATACCTTTTACCTTAAATCTAAAGTAAAAATAGAAAATAAATCAGTGTATGTTCACTTTATGTTCCCAATGGGAATTATTTTAACTGCAATTCAAAATAGCAAACAAAAAGCTGTTTTTGAGGGGAAATTATGGCCAAAACTGTATTCACTATTCAAGGGTGTGGAGTCCAAACCACAGTTTGGCTGTGGTTTTGCAGAGATATATTGTACAGACGTGGACAAAATTGTTGGTACCCTTCATTAAATCAAAGAAAAACTCATAATGGTCACAGATATAACTTTAATCTGACAAAAGTAATAATAAATAAAAATTATATAAATGTTGACCAATGAAAGTCAGACATTGCTTTTCATCCATGCTTCAACGGAATTATTTAAAAAATAAATGCATGAAACAGGCCTGGACAAAAATGATGGTACCCACAACTTAATATTTGGTTGCACAACCTTTTGAGGCAATCACTGCAATCAAATGATTCCTGTAACTGTCAATGAGACTTCTGCACCTCTCAGCAGGTATTTTGGCCCACTCCTCATGAGCAAACTGTTCTAGTTGTTTCCGGTTTGAAGGGCGCCTTTTCCAGACAGCACGTTTCAGCTCCTTCCAAAGATGCTCAATAGGATTGAGATCAGGGCTAATAGAAGGCCAGTGTTTTCCTCTTAGCCCTTCTTGGGTGTTTTTAGCTGTGTGTTTTGGGTCATTTTGCTGTTGTAAGACCCGTGACCTGCGACTGAGACCATGCTTTCTGACACTGGCCAGCACATTTCTCTCTAGAATCCCCTGATAGTCTTGAGATTTCATTGTACCCTGCACAGATTCAAGACACCCTGTGTCAGATGCAGCAAATCAGCCCCAGAACATAACCGAGCCTCCCCCATGTTTCACAGTAGGGACCGTGTTCTTTTCTAGATATGCTTAATTTTTCCGTCTGTGAACATAGAGCTGATGTGCCTTGGCAAAAAGTTAAATTTTTGTCTCATCTGTCCACAGGACATTCTCCCAGAAGCTTTGTGGCTCGTCAGCATGTAGTTTGGCATACTCCAGTCTGTTTTTTTTTATGATTTGTCCTCTGGCTCAAACAGCGAAGGATGTTCCGATCTGACACTGATGTTCCTTGAGCATAAAGTTCAGCTTGGATCTATTTTGAAGTCTTTCTAGGCTCTTTTGTTACCATTTGGATTATCCGTCTCTTTGATCTGTCATCAATTTTCCTCCTGCAGCCACGTCCAGGGAGGTTGGCTACAGTCCCATGGATCGTACATTACTGAATGACATGTGCAGCTGTAGTCACAGAAACATCTAGCTGCTTGGAGATGGTCTTATAGCCTTTACAGTTAACATGCTTGTCTATGATTTTCTTTCTCATCTCCTGAGACAACTCTTTCCTTTGCTTCCTCTGGTTTATATTGAGTGTGGTACACACCACGTCACCAAACAACACAGTGACTACCTGGAGTCCTATATATAGGCCCACTGAGTGATTACAGGATTGTAGACACCTAGGATGCTGATTAGTGGACATACCTTGGATTAACATGTCCCTTTGGTCACATTATTTTCATTCTTTTCTAGGGGTACCATCATTTTTGTCCAGGCCTGTTTCATGCATTTATTTTTTAAATAATTCTGTTGAAGCATGGATGAAAAGCAATGTCTGACTTTCATTGGTCAACATTTATATAATTTTTATTTATTATTACTTTTGTCAGATTAAAGTTATTTCTGTGACCATTATGAGTTTTTCTTTTATTTAATGAAGGGTACCAACAATTTTGTCCACGTCTGTACATAACATTATTTCTGATCAACTGAAGTATTGGGACATCTGCATGGACAACAGCCTAACCTTTTAAGACTTACAGTACAAAATCAGGGCATCTTTATCTTTAACTGGTAGACTTCAGAGGTGTGATCTAGTCAAGCTGTTTCCTAAATGCTACAGTACACTTTGAGTCAAAATACCTTATTAAAATTGCAAACACATCCTGTCTGAAAAACAGACTAAGAATGGTCCAGCTCTTATACAATCAGTTTTATTGAATGACTACTTAACCAGGGTGTAAAAATATGCTCAGAATTGGTTTTGTTCAACTGGTCTCATCAGATTATGCAACTCAAGCATAAGCTGTTTGACATTTGTATTGGTTCCATAAATCCCATCAGCTCTAGTCCAGGAACAAGGCATAACCGGAGGATTTAAATTGGAACATTTGCTCACTGGGTGCTCAGAGACTAAACTGCGATATCATACCTACACTAAACTGTGCCTGGAAGCTACCTACTTAATACATCTTAAGGAACAAATGATTCAGCTACAGCTTGATATCACCACAAGAGACATTAAGCCTAGGAGTAACATGCCCACAGGTTAGGAGATGCAACAAGAGCATTACCAGCATGGGAATTGATCCTCCAGTCAAGCGAAACAATCTGGATTGCCTCTAACGGATTTCCTTTATCTCTGAATTAAAATAATTTATCAGGCTGTGGGGCTGCGGAAGCACTGATGCATGGCTCACTTACACCTGCTTTAATAAGCAGTGGAGTTGTAGCAAAGCAAGGGGTTTTGCAAAGTCATGCAAAGTATACATAGCATCACTAAGGGTGATGATGACCGATTTAGGACTGCAGGAGGCAAAAAGTATATGAAGCTAAAATAACAGGAGATATTTATCCAGGATATGCACAAGCTGAAAATGAATAACATTCTGTATGTCAGTAATGCTAAATCATTAGGGTAATTAGAGATAATTGGTGTGCTTTAGCAAATAATCGAAAAAGAAGGTGTGAAGGCTGAGAAGTTAACAGTTTACATTTGTAGGACCAACTGTTAATAACTTAATAGATTTAAATTAACGATTTAAATTAACGAGTCAACTTATATATATAAATAATCATCTTGTTGTGGAACGGTCTAACAAAGATCCTAATTTATAGATGGAAAAGTGTTTTTTGTTGAAAAATATCATTGATGTCTAGAAATACATGTGCCTAATCAGCAATTCTATCTCTTACTCACAAATTTGCCTCTTACTCAAATGCAAAGTTATTCTTTTTTAGCAAAAAATATCTCAAATAATGCAATAATGTTTCTCTTGTGTTTGGAAAAGAATAGCAAAAAAAGCTTCTTTATGTCAGGTTTAAGAAATTAATTGAGAAAATAATTTATAGGATTCTAAAGTGTGATTTAAATAAAAAGGAGAACATCCAATATAATATAAAACCAATATAAAAACTAATGTAAAAGTAGCAAAAATGATTAAAAATGCAGGAAATATTTAGGCATTTAATGTTTTTGCAAAAAAATTTAATTAGTGCTTTATACTGTGATCACTTTATGTTGTTATTATGTCCCAAATAAACTGAAAAAATGGGATATTTTTCCTTTCTATACAGCAAGCTCTTTAACATGATCTAAAACCCCTTACTAGTAACATTCTCTACAGCAGATACAGAAGGCATAAGCTGGAAGTACTGCATTAGTCAGAGTATAAAAGCCAATGTAACAGCCTCAGCAAAATGTTCTGTATAAGAATGAAATCAAACCTTTTTGAAAAGTCCACCTAAAGTATGAAACGCTACTTGAATTTGTATTTAAGTACTGATTTACTGTTTGATAGTAAGCATTTCCGAAAAATTACCCATTCATCTCCTGCAGAGCAGTCATTGTGCTGCGCTGTCAAGAGACTGAATACACCCATTTAATTAATCTGAAATAATATATATATATATATATATATATATATTTATATATATTATGCTAAAGCATCAATCACATGCAACCTTTTATTTGGAATATTATTAAAAGCTTTGATGAAAAAAAAGAACTTGTCCCACAGAGTGCAACATTTGAATGAAATGAGGAAAACAGGATTAAAACTGTCTATTACAGTGGAGCAAAAAAGTGTTTGCCACTTATGGATTGTGTAAATTGTCCCTCTTAAAAAGATGAAAGACGTCTGTATCCTTATCATAGCTACACTTCCACTGTGAGAGAGAATGAAAAAACACCCAGGAAATGGCAGTGTGTGATTTTAAATAATTTATTTGTACAATGGTGCATAAAATAAGTACTTTGACCCTACACATAAGCCAAAATTCTGTCCCTTACAGACTTATTTTTTATGACGATCTTTCATCCGTTACCTATATTAATAACACATGTTTGAACTCATTATCTGTATAAAATACACCTGTCCACATCTTCAAACAGGCAGACTCCAACCTCCACCATGGCCCAGACCCGAGCAGTAACCTACAACATCAGGGATATCGTACACCTGCACAAGACTAGGACGAGCCAAAATAAATCTCAAATTGGGTATCAGCTTTGTAAGATCAACTGTTGGAGCAAATATTAGAAAATTGGGACGTCTGCATGGACAAGGTCACTTTTTGTAACTCACAACATTGTCATGGATTAAAGTCATCAAATGCTTGAAAGGTCCCCTTGCTTAAACCAGCACATATCCAAGCCCTTCTAAAGTTTGCCAGAGACTGGAGCATGTAATGTTGTCAGATGAGAAAAAATGTAACTCTTTGGTATAAATGCCACTTGCCATGTTTGTTGGCGGAGGAACGCTGAGTTGCATTCCAAGAACACCACACCCACTGTGAAGCATGGGGGTGGAAACATGTTTTGGGGCTGATTTAAGGGACCAGGACCACTGATCCGTATTAAGGAAGAGATGAATGGGGCCATATATTGTGAGCTTTTAGGCAAAAGCCTCCTTCCATTAGTGAGAGCATTGTAGATGATCTTCCTGCAAGGCCTTGCGAGTCTCCAATCCTCGATCCAATAGAGAATCTGTGGAGGGAGTAAAAATCCGTGTTGCCCAGCGTAAACCCCAAAACATCACAGCTCAAGAAAATCTGCATGGAAAACTGGGCCCAAATAGCAGCTGCAATGTGTTCCAACCTGGTGAAGAACTACAGGAAACATTTCACCTCTGTCAATGCCAACTAAGG
Source organism: Apricaphanius iberus (assembly GCA_028564705.1). Classification (NCBI taxonomy): domain Eukaryota; kingdom Metazoa; phylum Chordata; class Actinopteri; order Cyprinodontiformes; family Aphaniidae; genus Apricaphanius; species Apricaphanius iberus. Next base: position 219,679 of record JAPXFQ010000493.1, on the reverse strand, counting down.
TCACATTACAAGGTATTGAAGTTAACCTTTTTTTTTTTTTTTGACTGAATGGGGAGCCTAAGTCACGCCCTTCTACTTCCGGTCCATGGGTCCCATACTGCCAAAAAAAAATGAATGAGAGTCAATGGAGCGATAAGTTATTTTCTGATCCAGTTTGAAATCCACCGTGAATCGAACATATGATGTCCGTGAATTGTAAAAACCAATTTTGATGCAGAGAAAACGCTAATTTTCGACCGGAGGCAAAAGTTACCTTAGGTTTTGTGTGAAAACGTTGAGTGGACTACAACTGCAGAAGAAGAAGGAGAGCGAGGGTTGTAGCCTCCAGAACGAAGAAAGGAGCATTAAACACGGAGAAAAGCTCTATAAATCTGAACATGTGGAAAGTAGCAGCTATGTCGGGGGTAAAACAGTCGTGGAGTGAGAACCAGCATGGAGGAGAAGCTCTACAAGCTCTAGGTGAGTCTTTACATGCTATAGCTAGTGCTAACTCCCGTTAGCCAAATAGCGTCATATGTGCGCCTTCTGATTGGTAGGCATTTTAAATGCGAATTTTTACAATCAAATAAATCCAAAATCACTAGATAAAAACAGTCGAAATGTACATCATTAGTTATTTAAATCGAAGTACAACATATGTGTGATTCAGGACGTAAGACAAAGCGGGGATGAAATAAAAATCAGTTTAAAAATAAATAAAAATAAAAATCAGTGAAGAATGTCCAACCATGATACCGGTCAAGGAAGAGATGGTTTCTTTGTCCCAAAGATGAAAATGATTTGGTCCAAAATGTGGAAACAGACCCCAGAAAAAAAACTCAAGACTTTGCAAAGATTCTGGCTGAAGCCGGTATGACAGTGTCATTATCTACAGTGAAACATGTCCTTTACGGACATAGGCTGAAAGCTCACGCCGTAAGAAGGAAACCTTTACTCCAAAAGAAACATAAAAAAACAGATTGCACTTTGCAAATGCACACAGGAAGAAAGACCTTCAGTTTTGGAGACATATCCTGTGTTCTGATTAAACTAAAGTAAGACTATTTGGCCATAATGTCCATAATTGCATTTGGAGGAAAAAGGGCGACTCTTATAAGTCTTGAACCTCATCCCAACTGTGAAGTATGGGGATGGCAGCATTATGTTGTTGAGCTGTTTTGCTGCATTTCTTTAAGTAGATGCAATCATTAAGAAATAAAATTATCTGGACGTACTGAAGCAACATCTAAAGCCATCAGCCAAGAAGTAAAAACTGGTTCAAAAAGGCCTGTTAAAGTGAGGCGTCCAAAAAACCTGATTCAGATCAGGAGAAATGGGACAAAATTCAAGCAAACTATTGTGAGAACTTTGTGGAGGGAAACCCAAAAAATTTGACCCAAATTATAAAATTCCAAGGCAATGCTAACAAATACTGTGGAAATGGATAGAAACTATAGATTATGAACACATTAATAGATACATAACCGATCTATGATTTCTCGTATTATTGTGGGATTTAGATGTAGTGTTTGACCTCTGGTTAAATGTGTAAAATTGGGTTAGCAGGTAAACCTACACCAGAGTCTTCTGAAGCGTTTAACTGGGTTTCCTCTGGGATTGTGCTGCATTTGTTTCACATCAACTCTGACCAGCTTCCCGGTCCCTGCTAAAGAAAATGGCCCCATAAAATGGCCATGCCACCAGCATTTTCACTTTTGGAGATCTATAAGTGGCATACCAGCATCCAAATCTGGTATGCCTTTTTATATATATATCACCGTTCAAAAGTTTGGGGTCACATTGAAATTTCCTTATTTTTGAAGGAAAAGCACTGTACTTTTCAATGAAGATAACTTTAAACTAGTCTTAACTTTAAAGAAACACACGCTATACATTGCTAATGTGGTAAATGACTATTCTAGCTGCAAATGTCTGGTTTTTGGTGCAATATCTACATAGGTGAAACATGTCCTTTACGGACATAGGCTGAAAGCTCACGCCGTAAGAAGGAAACCTTTACTCCAAAAGAAACATAAAAAAACAGATTGCACTTTGCAAATGCACACAGGAAGAAAGACCTTCAGTTTTGGAGACATATCCTGTGTTCTGATTAAACTAAAGTAAGACTATTTGGCCATAATGTCCATAATTGCATTTGGAGGAAAAAGGGCGACTCTTATAAGTCTTGAACCTCATCCCAACTGTGAAGTATGGGGATGGCAGCATTATGTTGTTGAGCTGTTTTGCTGCATTTCTTTAAGTAGATGCATCATTAAGAAATAAAATTATCTGGACGTACTGAAGCAACATCTAAAGCCATCAGCCAAGAAGTAAAAACTGGTTCAAAAAGGCCTGTTAAGTGAGGCGTCCAAAAACTGATTAGATCAGGAGAAATGGGACAATTCAGAAACTATTGTGAGATTGTGGAGGGAAACCCAAAAAATGACCCAAATTATAAATTCCAAGGCAATGCTAACAATACTGTGGAAATGGATAGAAACTATAGATTATGAACACATTAATAGATTAACGATTATGATTTCTCGTATTATTGTGGGATTTGATGTAGTGTTTGATTGGTTAAATGTGTAAAATTGGGTTAGCAGGTAAACCTACACCAGAGTCTTCTGAAGCGTTTAACTGGGTTTCCTCTGGGATTGGCTGCATTTGTTTCACATCATCTGACAGCTTGGTCCCTGCTAAAGAAAATGGCCCCATAAAATGGCCATGCCACCAGCATTTTCACTTTTGGAGATCTATAAGTGGCATACCAGCATCCAAATCTGGTATGCCTTTTTATATATATATACACACTACCGTTCAAAAGTTTGGGGTCACATTGAAATTTCCTTATTTTTGAAGGAAAAGCACTGTACTTTTCAATGAAGATAACTTTAAACTAGTCTTAACTTTAAAGAAACACACGCTATACATTGCTAATGTGGTAAATGACTATTCTAGCTGCAAATGTCTGGTTTTTGGTGCAATATCTACATAGGTGTATAGAGGCCCATTTCCAGCAACTATCACTCCAGTGTTCTAATGGTACAATGTGTTTGCTCATTGGCTCAGAAGGCTAATTGATGATTAGAAAACCCTTGTGCAATCATGTTCACACATCTGAAAACAGTTTAGCTCGGTACAGAAGCTACAAAACTGACCTTCCTTTGAGCAGATTGAGTTTCTGGAGAGTCACATTTGTGGGGTCAATTAAACGCTCAAAATGGCCAGAAAAAGAGAACTTTCATCTGAAACTCGACAGTCTATTCTTGTTCTTAGAAATGAATATTCCATGGAATAGCCTTCATTTCTAAGAAATTGAAGATTTCCTACAACGGTGTGTACTACTCCTTCAGAGGACAGCACAAACAGGCTCTAACAGAGTAGAAAAAGAAGTGGGAGGCCGCGTTGCACAACTGAGCAAGAAGATAAGTACATTAGAGTCTCTAGTTTGAGAAACAGACGCCTCACAGGTCCCCAACTGGCATCTTCATTAAATAGTACCCGCAAAACACCAGTGTCAACATCTACAGTGAAGAGGCGGCTGCGGGATTCTGGGCTTCAGGGCAGAGTGGCAAAGAAAAAGCCATATCTGAGACTGGCCAATAAAAGAAAAAGATTAAGATGGGCAAAAGAACACAGACATTGGACAGAGGAAGACTGGAAAAAAGTGCTGTGGACGGATGAATCCAAGTTTGAGGTGTTTGGATCACAAAGAAGAACGTTTGTGAGACGCAGAACAACTGAAAAGATGCTGGAAGAATGCCTGACGCCATCTGTTAAGCATGGTGGAGGTAATGTGATGGTCTGGGGTTGCTTTGGTGCTGGTAAGGTGGGAGATTTGTACAGGGTAAAAGGGATTCTGAATAAGGAAGGCTATCACTCCATTTTGCAACGCCATGCCATACCCAGTGGACAGCGCTTGATTGGAGCCAATTTCATCCTACAACAGGACAATGACCCAAAACACACCTCGAAATTGTGCAAGAACTATTTAGAGAAGAAGCAGGCAGCTGGTATTCTATCGGTAATGGAGTGGCCAGCGCAGTCACCAGATTTGAACCCCGTTGAGCTGTTGTGGGAGCAGCTTGACCGTATGGTACGAAGAAGTGCCCATCCAACCAATCCAAATTGTGGGAGCTGCTTCTAGAAGCGTGGGGTGCAATTTCTCCAGATTACTTCAACAAATTAACAGCTATGCCAAAGGTCTGCAATGCTGTAATTGCTGCAAATGGAGGATTCTTTGATGAAAGCAAAGTTTGATGTAAAAACAATCTTATTTCAAATAAAAATCATTATTTCTAACCTTGTCAATGTCTTGACTCTATTTTTATTATTTCACAACGTATGGTGGTGAATAATGTGCTTTTCATGGAAAACACAAAATTGTTTGGGTGACCCAAACTTTTGAAGGTAGTGTATATATATATATATATATATATATAATATATATATATATATATATATACAGAAAACAATGGATCTGTTTACTTTCACTTAACAATTTAGTTCTCTATTGACACCTTAAATATATTCAAGTTTAATGTTGCAATGACAAACTGTGAAAAGATTTACGGGGTTGGAATACATTATACTCACTATACTTTTTTTTTAACTCCACTATTTTAACATTACATGCAATTTTGCTTTTCCCTTCGTATTTTAGTTTTAAACACTTTTTTTTGTGCACGTGCTATTGAAACCACAGCAGATGTTGCCGTAATTGCGTTTTTTTATCAGTTAGCATCTTTTCTCAGTTAGAAAGCTTGATGAAGGAGAGCTGATGTGTTAGAAAGCTGCAAACAGAGTAAACTCAAATGAACAATGTATATTTTAGCTTTTCAGTCCTAAAAAAGAACAAACCAACCACTAATCATCATCTTTCTATGCAATCTAGTGCAGTTTGGTCAGCCAACGCTACAGTCATTTGGTCACTATCATTTAAATACAGGATATCTATCTTCAATAACAATGATTCTCATTGTTGTTTTGAATTCCCAGAAGAAACTGTTCTTTAGAAAGATTGCTATAAGTTTTCTTTGATGGGAACTATGTCAGTTTTTGGGACAGCAGAGTTGGTGGGTGCATTTTATTGTATAGTGTTCCAGTTTCACCTGAGTATATGCCTAATATTCATACGGTTCATTTTCCACGATTCACTCTAACGTCGTAAAGATATCATCAATCAGCGAATGAAAACAACAACTATTAATGAACATGTAAAATACTTCTACACTTCAGGTGTTGAGAAATATCCATGTGAGTTTTGGCCAGCCTTGCTTTTATTCTGCATGATCATTTGTTTTGAAAAATATGCATTCTAACCCAAGGTATGTTTGTACTCTTTACCAATGAGGGTGTTCCTCTTCTTCCGTTTCCCTGTTTGTCTGGAGCTCGCCACTTCTGACCTTAATTCTCTTGTTTTGTTTCCCTCATTTTTTTTCAATTCGGTTATTCTGGTGGGATAAACTTTCCAACTCCTGGATTTTCTACATTCATAACATTTTGTAGACAGCAATATGAGATGTGATTGAAAATGGAATATGTGCAATGTTGATTAAAGAAAAACATAATATATTCAATAAAAATTCAGAAAACAAAACTGTTTTAAGATATATTTTTGGGAGAATTTCTATTGTGTTTGCCGTTAGAAACAGATTTAGTCAAAACATCAGACTGTCACTGATGTTGGTAAAACCCAGAGAAATTGCCACATATATGTTACTTATTTTTGACGCTCCAGATATTTAATCCACTGAAGTCTAATAAAAGCTGTTTCTAGAATGGTTTAATGAATAATTTGCAGTCTACTGAAGTGTTAACTAGTAATCTATCTAAACACAGTGTCCTGACTGGCTGATGTCAACAGGGGAATTTAATAGATTTCATTTGTTCTATCCATCCATCTATTCATCATGTTGTCCATATATGTGATATGGACAACAAAGGGTATATGGGCAACAAATCCAGAATCGGAACCCAGACCTTCCAGAGTGAGTCTCTCCCATTCTTTATCCTAAGGTGTTCCCAAGGCAGAGGGGATTTAGAGTAATGGCAAATCATTGGGACTCTTAGACTCTTGTAAGTTTTATATCATTGGAAAGTTAATAGTATTGTTTTTTTTAACCATATATGCAAAGAGAAGAAATTGTAAATCAGAATGTCATGGATTAAAAAGTAAAAATGGCGGATGGGCGTTGGAACGTTAAGGCGTATGAAAATAAAATCAATATGATGATGTCGAAGCAAAAGTAAAATAACATTTCTATGTTGGTTTATGCATTCACAACTCACTGAATTCTCAAACAAGTTTTCAAGCAGTTCAGCTGTTTTGCTACAACATCCAGATAGACATTGTCCTAAAAGACGTCTGGGTAAATAAAAATAAAAAATTGTCTTCAAACAGTTTACCCCCTTTTTTATACATCCCTAGTGAACCCAAACAATTCTGACACTGCTTTTCAAGTATTATGAAAGCAGATCTAAACTGATGTAATAAAAAATGGCACATCTCTCTCTGTGTGTTTTCTCATTTCATTTGCAGTCGTCTGAAGTGTTTGGAATTGTTTTCGAAAGTTTCTTTTCCTCAGCTCTGTCAGCAGGGGGTGAGTATCACAATGTCACAATCTTCTAATGACGGCTGCTTTTGAAACTCGATGCCCAAGCCGTTCATGTTCAACAACGTTTAAATATTTTAAATGAGACCATTGTGCTGCAATTACTTGACTCTTGGACAAACACCAGGTCATTCATCAAGCTGCTGAAGGATGAAGTCGGCAGAGTTTGCGCTCTGCCTCCTCGCTTCACAACACACAAAGTCCTGCTGGGATCGACAGTGTTTTTCTTTAACAAATTCTCAGGTGAAGCGTAAAAAAGTAGACACTAGAAATTTTAAAATTTAATAAAATTTTAACAATCAGGAGTTTGACATCCCTCCGCTGTTCCCTAAAAGGTACATCTGTGAGTTTAGATCATGGTTCGAAACAATGACCAACGTAGAAGATATATTTAGAAACTCAACCTTTATACACCTTTATAGCACTCTCTACAAAACACGACACAGTACAGAAGGTTGAAACTCACTGATCATACACAGGAGCGGTGTGTACTACTGTCACTCATACACAAAGCACACACAAACACAAGTTATTGTCGGCCACAAACAGATTCACATGGCTGCATTATTCTGCCAGTAAGAGGGAAGAGGCAGCCTTGCAAAAACCCATAATTGGCTATTTCAATCTCAATCAGCCTAGTTTCAAAAGTAAACTACATGTACACAAACATTCAGCTCAGATAATTGAAGAAAATATACTTTAGCAAATTCAAAATGCTTTAGGGATTATTAAAGGGGTTATATTTCCTCACATTTTCCTTCTTTTTCATAGCTGTCCGTTGAATAGTTGCAATAGATTTTAAAGACATTTTGTCAAAATTTTTCTAAATAATTGAGTTATGGATTAAAGATTTTGGTGTTCCCTGGGTCTCCTACAAAGCATTTTTCTCTTTCCCCGCAGATATATTGGTGGCTTCAAAAGTTTATCACGCTCCTGTTGAAACACCTCCCAGTTTTTATCCATGAGTCAGATCCTCGATCTACCTTGTCATAAGGCATTTATTTAAAGTGCCTTTGTTCAGTGGGGGGATGTTACGACTGATTTACCAACCAGTTATATTGTGGCTGAAGAGCAATTTACATGGAGTGAGCTGGATTAGTTAACAGCAGTATTAATAGTGTTTAAAAGACAGTTATTAAATATTACTATCAATGAAATGAATAGTTACAGGGTACTAGCTGCTCAGCATAAAGAGGTTAACAAAAAGCTTAGCTCAAATATCAGTCTAAATTGACTGTTGGTGTCAATCTACAAAGATTTAACAACATGTTAAAGAATGAAGGTTGCAGTTCATGCACATGCTTCCGCACATCACAATAAATACCAATAATGATGACTGCTCGCCACTTCAGAATACAAGTTTTTACTGATTATCAAACAAGCTTACATTAATCAAATTGCCAGAACAAATACTATAATCTACTGTACTTTGCTAGATTTAGTATCTACTAAATATCTGGTGTGAAGGGAGATGGCTAAAGGTTCTACAGAATAATGAACAAAAGGGTCAGGATGGATGATTCTGGTGGACTACCTATTAAAAAGCAGACAAAATATATTTTGGAGTGGGAATGGGAGTAATTCTAAAATATCCATGAAAACCCAGTCCTGATACCTGCCTCTTTTCGCCCAGTAATAGACCTCTTTTTCTCAGTGATTTCTAATCTCTCCTTACCTTTGAAGACCCTGGATCATCATTGTCCCTGCTGCTGACCTCTGGTCTGAGGTCTTTTCTGTGACTGTGATCTTTACTATTTGTGGCATAAAAATAAATGAAAATGTAGAAAGTATGTTACATAGAATTAGGAAGAGTAGTGGGAGAAGTTAACCTCAAAGTCCCTTTTATGCCATATATATTTTATCTTAGCCACTTATATCTTCTTTCAATTCGTGCAGACCATTTCTGATCCTGTTCTGTTTATTGTGGAAATAAAGATTTCTTTCAAATATGTGGAAAGCAGTTAAGTTCTGCAAAAAATAAAAGAGAAGTGGGTTTATTCCTAGCATGAACTACCTAGCAGGGGAAGTTACAAAACTAACATTAGAATTGTTAACCAGCTTAACATGAAATATTGGCTTGTATTAACTACGCATAATTTAGCTAATATTATCTGGATGTAACAACATAACTCAACTTATATCTTGCTTGAAAAACTGCGCATTGAGTTTTGCTCATTGCTAGTTCTGGCTGGTGGATTGCTGGACGTGCTGTGTGTCTCTGCTCTGATCTGCTTTGCACTTCTCACAGATCCAAGGCGATGCCGTCTGTGCTTAAGGTGCTTTTAAAGACGGCTCGCGAAAAAGATTAGTGTATATTAATGTTCTAAAAAGCTTTGAAGGCACAAAAAACAGAGAGAAGCGACAGGAAAAGTGGATGACGTTTCCCACATGTACCCCGTTTCTGTCAACCCCATGCCTCCACACAGCAGAAAATACTGCGGTCTGGACCTCGGTGCCTTCAATAGTAGATATGACCTTGCATGTACCTGATATGAAGGTATATTTAGAATTAATACAGGAGTTGGACTTTTTTCAGTTCGTTTTTGTTTTGCCACAATGAATATAACAAGCACCAAAAAAATACATTCATTTTTCAGTACATTGAACATTTTAAATAGAAACTTGCATATTCAAGAATACAAAAAAAACAGCGTGACAGAGTCCCAAGAAAAAAACCCATTGTGGTTTCTTATCAACCCTTACCTCAAAATACATTTTGCCTGGCATATTTTTAAAATACAAACTGCCTCATCAGGCCGGCCTGGTGAAGTGGAGACACATGGATACTATGAAGGTGCAGTAAAATTACCTAGAAGTTTCATTAGTAGAAGCGTGCCTCTTATGTTCTCTCTTCGTTACCAATCCCATTGAAAGTACAGATGGACCATTGGCTCATTGACCAGTGTCGCTCCTGGGCAACAAGCCCTATTTCTTCCATGGTGATTTCTTGCTATTTCTCCTGCTGTGGGTGACTTTTTCCACTGATAGGCAGATTTGTTTCATTCCTTAAAGGGACGACTGTGTATGGAGAAACAGCAGCTGAGAAAAGCGGGCAAACAGATTACTCTAGTTTGGGTTAAACTACACTAAATTTCCAGTAGTGGAAAAGCAACTATTCAGTTGACTACTTGATTTCCATTTTTCATTAAAACAACTCCTTGTTCAGTGCTTCTGCATTTAACTTAGTCTCCTTTCTGACGTCTCAATCCTGGGTTATTCCCATCGTAGCCCCACTTAATACTGGGCATGGTTCTGCTGGAGGTTCCTTCCTTAAAAAAGGAAGCCATTTCTCTCCACTACTAGCATAAACTTCCTCATAATAAGGGACTGCTGCAGAGTAAATGTCTCGATGAAATGGGATAAAATCTTGCTTGGACAACTAACATTATAAATCAATTAAAATAGAGGACTGTATTGTATCCCAGAGAACAGACCCTTACATCTGTATTAGTCTTTAAATATAATTCATATAAAATAAATATATATATATATATATATATATATATATATATATATATATATATATATAAATTATTTAAATAAAACTATCCAATTATCTTATTAAAATAGTGTTATAAAGTGTGATATAAGATAGTGTTGCTGCAGAGCTGTCTTGCCTTCAAACTAGTTAGAGTATTTGTTTCAGTCTTCCAGGAAAAGACCCCACTCCTCAGAGGTGTAAGGCAACACCTACCAGAGAACAATATCTTGTCACATGGTCCGTGGTGGCTTCCATTTCGTCATGCCAAAGAATTTGGTACACACCGCTACTCTCCGCATGGAAACCCAATGCCACAGCACGCTACGCTTTGGGACCCTGAAATCCAATCCCCCAAACCCCAAAAGGGCACCTGGCTGCTTATTTTACAAACAATGCTGGTGTCATGGGGCAGGTGATGGGAAGTTGTCAGCAATTATTGTTCCTCCAGTTATAGACAAACTGCTTTTTCTTACATCCTCAGGATGTGAGTAGGCCTTTCGCCAGACAAAATTCAGATTGATGCAGGGCAGCGACCTCCATGGGGAGCATTTACCAGCTACTGCACTTTGACCCAGTAGTCCTGACCTTGGATAGACTCCCATGTCTATCTCCTTTCAATTTCCTTTTAATACAATTGACAGTGACATAGATGGATGCATTTTCTGGGGGAAAAATATTGCTTCTGCGGCTTTGCAGGACATATACAGAAAAAAAAGCAGAAACAGAGAAAAAGCAGGTATAAAGATCCCTAAATGTTAATGTGAGGCTCAACAAAAAAAAAGACAAATAGGAGACACTAGCACAATAAATAAACAATTTTACATCCAAACATTGAAAGTTTGCATCAATTTAACCTGAATACAGTAGCTGTTTTGGAGTAAAGATGTTTAAGCAGCTGTGCATGTCACAAGAGAAAGGTAAAGGTTTAGTTGTTTAGGGATGGCGTAAATAACTTTTTAAAATAGTTTAGATTTAAACCCAAAATGTGTCACTACTTACAGTTTTCAGATGAACAGAAACAACAATACAGGCTTGTGATACATTTTACTCTAAAAGCAATAGAGTGCCTTTCAAAGCATGAACTAGAATGAAATAAGATGTTTCAAGGTTTAAAAGTGTAAGCCTCGAGAAGGCGACAGAGGCCAAATATTCGCAAAGTTGCATAATGCATCTTTAAGTTTAATACTAAAGTATAAAGTTTAATATTACAGTAGATTACTTCCAACTTGTCACCTTGGGATGTATAGTTATAATTTATTGTTAATATAAAATGTACAATGAAGAACTATTGTCTCCATATCCTTTTTTTTTGTGTCCTTCATTGATAAAACACACTGCAGTTGTATAAAACACTTTCTAATTAAAAGTTCAAATTTACATTAAATTACTGACCACTGCTGCTGTAGTCATAAAGTCACTTACACATCAAGGTCTACGAAATTAGGTGATAAACAAACCAGGGATGATCCTTGATTGTTTTTGTTATAATTAGCTGTAAAAAATAAAAACAATCATTTTGGTTTCAATAATTAACACAATGACCAAATACTTACTGACCTGAATATTAAACTTACAGAATAACCTGTTAATTTTATTTAGAACTTCAAGGCTGGACTGCTGTAATCAGAGAGGCTGAAAATTTGTGAAGAACTACTGCTTAGGTGGTAGAATCTGTTGGTTGACTTTGTACGTCACACATCTAAACTTAAACGGACAACGAGCAACATTGTTGAAAAAAAGCCATTAGAACTCCTTATTACAGCAAACAAATAAAAGAAGCGGGGCATTGATGGCCTACATGCAAGACCATGAAGCATGGTGGTGGCTGCATATTGCTGTGGGGATGCATCAGAACAGAGAAGCTAGTCAGAGTTGATCTGTAGATGGATGGAGCTAAATACATGTGGGTCCTGGAAGAAAGAAGATTACCTTTTACAGGCCGCAAACACATGAGTGTATCAGAAAGCCCCAGCCAATGTTCAAACCTAAGGCCAGTTAAGAACCTGTGGCCAGACTTGAAAACTAATAGTATCAGTTGCTTTTCATAAAAATGGACTAAACGTGATATACAGCAAAGATGAAGGGGCAGAAATGCAAGTCCCTAAATGTTCAGATTATTGAGTTAGAAGTTTGGAAACTACATAATCTTTTACTTGCATTGTACAATTATGCAATACATCATGTTCGTCCATTACATAAACACTTTGAAGTTCGTGCTTTTAAGGTGAAAAAGTGAGAAAAAGTAAAAGAGCTGGGAATAGGCCTACTTTGTAAAGCATTGTTTTGCACTTATCCAGATTAGATCTACTCAAGGCTTTCTTTTTAAACACCAAGGTAGTCTCTCTTCTCCACATACATGCTGTCCTCGGGATAAGGTGGAGTAGAGAAAATTTTTGTTCAGAGGCTAAAAATGTGTATTTTCTTGCCTCATCTGGCAGAGGATCCTGAACAGGTGTCCTTTTTGCCCGGTGCTCATCCATCCTCTGCAAGTCAGACACTTCTCCTGTGTGGTTTTCTCAGACTGGGTCACCGTTAAACACCTTGTCACCTTGTATCTGTGAATAGCTACTCAACTCAGTCCGTTTCAAGCTTATTCAAGCACAAGAGCTTATTTCCAAAATGAAAATATATAAAAGGCGAGGAGAACTAAGGCATATGACTTCAGAAATAGTCATGTGACCAGTCCCATGTGCAAGAAATAGATTGGATGTATTCCCCAAACTGGGAGGAGAGAAGCGTGGAGTTATTTTGCAAGGAGTAAAGAGGATGTTTTCAGTGATGAAAAAAAGCACTTAGGTGAATTGTATGTATTTCAGTTTGTTGTCATGGTAACAGGCAGTGTAGTCTGGAGAAAAAAACACATCCCTGCTAACAAAGAATTGATCAGGCTCCAGCCCCTCTCTGCACAGGCTCTCTTCCTCTTCCTTTTTTATTTTGTAGGAACGCTGATTGTACCACAAATGTTTAATGATCCACGATGCAGCTAAGCTGAGCTTAGAAGATATAGAGGAAGCTGGTAGGTAAAATTCGTTTGTGGCATGGCGCCATCACACGCAAGGTAATCACTGAATTGTTTGCTGAGGATAGTTATTTTGATCATGTGAGAAAGTATCCATGTATGAAAATGACCGAGGTAATTCACATACAAAAAATGCTATTATAAGACATTGTTGTAGCAATCATAGTGAAATTGATGGGATATTGGACATCATTAAAATAAATGGACAAAAAAACCAAAACTGGCCGCCTGTCTCTGGAACAGTTCTACCATGTGGTTCAGTGGATGTGCATGAAGGCCTTGCATCAGCAACGGGCACATTGCCACAGCCAAGTCAAGCATGACAAGTAGTGAAAACTACAGGGCTCCAAATGCATTGTTTCAGTCAGCTGTATGGGATTTTTGCAACTTTGTCCTACATATGGTGAAAGTCTTCAGAAAGTGGCAGATGTACAGTAGGTGATAAGTTCATACTTGCCAACCTTGAGACCTCAGAATTAGGGAGACTTTCAAAAGCGGGGGGGGGGGTTAAAATAATTGAAAAAGTATATACATCCGTGTAGTAATAATTATTATGAATACTTTAATCTTAGAGTATTTCTTTATTTGATAAAATAACAGTCCACAACAATAATGTAAGTGAAAAAATTAAACAGTCCCTCCACTTTTTGGTGAAAAACCTTTTGTGTAAAAAGGTTGCAATGTTTTTTTATGCTTTTATATCACATTGTCAAATAAACCGTAGCAAAATAAAATGACCTTAAATTGTAATTTTAATATGACGACTGCTCAGATTGGGTCCCCACTACAAGAACACCTCTGCTTTTTTTTTCTGTGCTACAGTCCCGTCCTGGGCTGTTTTTGCCCCTCTTTATTAACTTCCTGGATGCTGAGGAGGTTAGGAATAGTCACTATTAATCTAAACTATTTTTTATTAGTTTGGTCGCAGCACAAACTAAGAAAGCAATGAGTCGGTTGATTTTGACACTAATGTTGGTTTTTGTCAGACCAAATGCAAAGACTTCTGAAAACTTACGGCTCGCTGCTGCACCGTGCATCACTGATTGTTTTCCTCATAGACATAAGAATAACGTAGGTGACCTATTTTTGATTCAAAATGGCAACTTTCGCAAAACGTGATGGATTTTCATGTCCGGAATGAAGAAACTGTTCATGCATTGTAACAGGCTTTATTCTCGATCCCTCTCACATTAAAAACAGGGAGTGTACATGTTCTGCCACACCGTCAAATATCGGGAGAAATTCGGGAGAATGGTGGCCCCGGGAGGTTTTCGGGAGGCGCACTGAAATTCGGGAGTCTCCCGGGAAAATCGGGAGGGCTGGCAAGTATGGATAAGTTACATCTCTTTTTCTCAGTTGAACTAACATACCCCATTTAAATGATCAAAGTGACCTGATGCAGAGCATTCACAGCTTTGTAAAGTTTTATCTGCTGCATAATAGAATGGAGTAAGAGTTTTCAGAAGCTTCCAACTTTTCAAATTACATCAAATCAAACTTTATTTATAAAGCACTTTTCAAACTACAAAGCTTCTCAAAGTGCTTTACAGATTAAATTTGACCGCCCCCACCCCTTCCCAAACCCATAATAAAACCATCATCACAACTACAACCCCCCCCCCCATCCCACCCCCCACCCAGTAAACAAAGCAACAACGAGCTGAACATAGATGAGCCAGGAAACGAGGAGCCATCTGCATCGGTAGCAACAGATCAGCAGCAAAGGCACCTGCCCAGGGCGCTCAGAGGAGGGAGGGCTGATACCCCCGCCTCCACTCGAGCACTACCTGGAGAGCACACAGGCAGCCACAGCCGACCACCGCTCCCAAGGCAGAGGGCTCCCACAGAGGAAACACTGGAAGGTTGATTAAAATAAGAAGTTAAAACATTAAAAAAATATACGGTAGATAATGAGATTACATAGAAAAATACTGATATAAATGTTAAGACTGATAGTATTTTAGATTATTAAGTGTAAAACAATGATAATGATAATAGAAATGCAAAGCAGATAAAAAATTATAATAAATAGTAGTCAGCTAAAGGCTAAACTAAAAATTCAATCAAAGAAGACCTTGTTTTCCACCAAATATGTGCCGTTTTCCTTCAAAGCTATGTTTCTGTAGCAAGATTTAATTTCTCCTGCATGTGTACCTTCTGCTCCTCTTTTCTTTATTCTGTCTGTTGTCAGATCACTTAAAGAGAGGTATGCCTAAAAAATATCAAAGTCACATTGTAATTATAATCTTACCATTATATTGTTAGCAGGTAGATTTGCAACTTAATTCAAAGAGATCCAAGAATATCTGCAAGCAGACAAAAATTATGACAGCATAGGTTTCATCAATAGTAAAACAGACGTAACAGTTTCATTGTGCAAGAGCATTAAATGAAAATGCTTTTTTTAAAGGGAGCAGAATATATTTGTATGCAAGCAAGAGTGTGAGAGCTCAGTTTTAAGCAAGCTTAGTAGAATGTGAATAAGATTTTTATGTGTGTTGCTGACTCTGAATCCTCTGCTGCTATGACTGGCAGGTGTGATTACCTACAGCATCTCTTAATACTTGTGGTACACTGGCTGCTGAGATAATTTCTTTTCAATTTTAGTCCTTACCTGTTGGTCTTTTCTCTTTGATTTTAGACCTTCCTGGTTCTTATCTTGTTTTGGTTCTCTAGTCCCTTGTTTCTCACTTGCTTCCATGCCAACAACCTGGTTTTCCTCCTTGCTTTGGACTGTCTTAAAATCCTCACAACCTCCTTAAGCACTTCCTCAGAGTCCGTCTGCTGTTCCTCTCCTTCCTCCTAGAAAATAATCAGCTGCCTGTCTGCTCTTTGCCTGCAGAATCACCTCTCAAGAATGGAGAATCTCATAGACCACACAGCCCGTCCACACTACCTTCTGCTAACCTCAGACCCCATCATGTGTAGACACCGATTCCACCAGAACTCCAAAACCAAGAACCAACATAGATCACAACAGCAAAAATTTTTGTTTTCGTTTCCTGGAGAATATAAACATCTCTCCTTCTTACAATTTCTCCCAAGCATCCATCTGCAGGTTACCCAGAAGAGAAAAAAACAAAATCTTTTTTCTAATTAAATTAATCAAACCTGCTTTGTGGTCTGAAGTTGTATTTGCATGAACGTCTAATATGCAAGGCATCACAATCCTGCTCTTACGCTTAAAATTTACATTTTTTTTTTTTTTTAAGCAGAACAATTTCTTTAGAAACCAATTCTCTCTGAAAGAGAGCAAAGACAATCTGGGAGCAGGGAAAAATAAATGACCGAAGCTGAAGAGCGCAGGTTTGAATTGAACAAATTGGATGTTTTAAAATGCCTGAGGAGGTCAACTAATTTGAAAATTTAGTTGGAAAGCTTTTTTTGCATTTTCAAGAATCTTACACAGGCAGTTTTAGATTCGCAGTCCAATGTTATTATTTCACATACATATTTTACTAATTCTTTAAAAAGGCACACATGACACAAGAGCATATTTCTAAATACATTGTCTAGTCATCATTTAACCCTGGTGGCCCTGTGTCCATGGTTAGTGGATGTAAGATAAAAAGAACGAAATTGAAGAAGTTTTGAAATGTAAAAGCAGCAAAGGCGAATACCTGCCAAGTGTCAGAATTAAGATTAAGCTTGGGTCACGATGAGGATTAAAGCATGGAATTAGAAAAAGACAGGGATTAAGTATTGGGTTTAAGGGGTGAATATTGTCATGGAAGGTTGTTAGGGGTGTTAGGAGATAAATGTGTGTCCACTTATGTGTGTGTTTCACAGAGATGGAAGACTGTGCAGTTAAAGGCAGGAAAACCACCTTGTCTGCTACTGACATCCTGTGTGAGATGAAGAGCCCTCTCGTACAAGATGACAACCTTGAGACTTCAGTGAGAATGAAGTGAGGAGAAGGAGGGATTAAAGCTCATTGGCAACACTTTTTCTTTTAGGACACAACAGAAAAAAAATCAGTCTCCCCCTCACACAACCACCCAGTAGAGGATGACTGAAGAAATGGTGGATTATGACTATCATTCACTCTTGTCTGTAATCCCCTGCTCCACCACAGCTCTAAACTGACTGATGTTGCTTTGATTTTGTGCATTTGAGTGAAAAGAGTCACGTCCCCATTCCCCTTCAAGGAAATACCCAAATGATCATGACCTTTTCTTTGAAAAAAAAAAAAATCTTGTTTTCCAGACACAAAAATAGAAATCAAATGTCTTGCAGGGAAACAAAAGCCATTCCGCCGTCTATGCTGAACATTGCGCAGTCTGCGCCTTGGAGCTCAGGCTTTGCATAAAATGAGCATTGATAAATTTAGCAGCACTTACGCAACTCGGACTCAGTTTGAATCTCACTGATGAGGCAGAAAAAGGTGTTTAATTCATTTTGGCCTCCCTCTACAAATGAAATTTTTGAGGCAACCCTGCAAAATGTGCAGCACCAGTGACAGCAGAGATCGACGGCAAAGCACGCACGGGGCGCCACTAAGCTGACGAATGACATGTGAAGGAAATGTTAAAGGAATTGGTTTTTAACCTGCTGTTCTTTACAATCCAATAGAACTAATGAATATCCACGTAAAAAACAGAAAGGTTTTCAGTCTGTTGTGGTTTGACCTGCATTCAGGGCTCACTTTACAACATGAAGGGCTTCTGTCTGACAACCCCCCCTTCATTGTCACCAAAGAACAGTGGTTTTTCCAAATAGCTCTGACATTAAAAAGAATAAACTCTGTCAGTTCTGCAGGATGTGTTCTTTTCTCTTCACTGCGTCTGGAGGCAAGAAATGCTCAGACGCACTGAAGCATGATGGTAAGAGATACTCATCAAATAGTGTGTTAGCGGAGGAGAGGCCACACTCTTTCACTTTAGAGGACGATTTTCATTCAATTAGGATCATGAAACGGAGTTTCACCATCACAGAGCTAGATCTTCATGTTAATTTAAAAAACAACAACAAATGGAGACAGCGACTTCTGATGCACACTACCAACCTGACTTTTGTGTTCGATGAACAGGGCAGAGGGGAAATAAACAAAACATGGGCTCCAGCAGTGGATTTCTATTCACCTACTCAACAGGAAGCAGTCACCTCTATAGCTTGCTACTTAGCTGGCTCTCTGCTCCACAGACACACCAAGAGACATGAGGGGAGCGCACACTGAAGGGCTGCACACAATCTCTTCCTATTCTCCCCTGGCAAAATGACCATCCAGCCATGCCAAATGTGGATCAGGAGTGAGAGGAATGAACATAACACAGGCCAACAGAATCCAGGGCAACACAATGCAAGTGATAAGCCTTTAGATACTCCTCAGTCCATTTTGTTCAACATGAGGAGACACTGTGATAGTTGTGGGGCTCATGAACGCTGCTAGGTGGAAAGAACAGTCAACACTGCTACTTCTGGTGATGCAACACAAATAGGAGGAGTAAAAAAAACAGCCTCTTCTTCCACTTACAAAAAACACACCTTAATTGTTGTTCTATCATGGAATACTAATAAATGATGGGTAGAAAACTGAGTAAGAACCCAATGGCTACATTAAAGAGGCCTTGAAGGTCACGGGGCTGTAGATATGAGGGAAGATTTAGTTAGTCAGAGTTTATGGGTACCTTGTGAAATTAATTAACTTTTCCTCAGATAATAATTCTATGCCACAGTTGCCAGGTATTATTAATAAAAGTTTCTAAAACATTGCATCTTATTGCTGTCAAGTCAATCATGATCTACTTTTCCACATAAAATCCCAGCAAAGTACATCACAATTTGTGGTCATAACATTAACCAAATGTGAAACGGTGTGTCCTTAATTATCTAAAAACAAGAAAGATTTAATCTCAAACAAACAAAAAATGAGTATTTACTCTTTCAGTCACTATATCTTGGCTTAGAAACGTTAACTCTAGTGCAGCAGTTGCAAGCAAGCTTTCTGCCCATTTCAATTAACAGGCCTGATAGTGCTCCGGCGCCAAGCTGGATTTCCGGCGTACCGAAGTGTTTGAAAATAAATAAAAAATCAGGTTTGTGTGATCTGAAAATTCCCAAGATCTGAGAGGCGCTTTCACTCTAAACCCCACCACTGTAGGCCCACTTAATTTACGGCGGCTATAGAGACTCAACGAACACTTCCAAAACGGTTAGCAGGCAAAATCCCCGATACATAACCACTTTAACATCTGAAAACTGGCAGAGCTTTAGAGAGAAGCTTAAAATATCGATTGACTGTGAAATATAAGTTACTTAAAGCCCCTTTTAGATATGTGAAAGAGGTTAGTTTGATTCGCCTGTATCCTGGCCACAAATCCACTGGGGAGACATTTATTCCTATTCCTAAAGCCGACCCTTCACACAAAAATTTTACGGCTTTCAAAAATCTGGAGACCTGAGATTATGTTGATTGAAGGAGAGCTGGGACGATCTTTGCGAACAGAAAGCTGTGTTTGTGCTAAAAGTGGATATCAGACAAGCAGAAACAGCGTGATTTGCATCACCTGTGGGGAATTCAATGGCGAAATCCTCAACATGGCCACAAAGTTGGTAAGTCCTCATTGATCATCGTCCTTATTTATTTATTTATGGAAATATAGTCGCTGTTGTACAAGTTAAGTTGTCCCGTGAGTTTAGTAATTGAGTGGCATCTGATTTCTGTTGAAAAACAGAATATCACCGCTTACACAGTTCTTCTTTTTAATCCAGTCTTGAAGAAACATGGCGTCATTTAGCAGCTGATTAACAGCTGCTACTACAGGGTGAATAATCAGGTGCTGATTGCGGTTTGGGACATCTGTATCAGAACGCAAAAACAATACAACGCAAATGTCAGGATCCGGCAGGATCTAGCAGAGGGAGCAATTTCCCCTTTCTTTCCACAGGTGCTGACAGTTGGGCTGACACACCTGGCGCTGGTTACCTCATCAGCGCCGCCAGCATTTAGGAGGAGCGTTTCCACCAGACGAGCGTCAGATGATTCCGTTCCTAGGAGTGGTAACTGACCTCTACTCTAGCCTTACCCGAGAATAATCTAGTCCCGACTTACCTGGGTTGTCCTCCAGTCATCCTCCCAAGTCATTCCCGCCAATCTGGATTTCTTCGTCGATCCTCGACGCCGCTCCAGGGTCTCTTCCTCAAGTCTCCACGACCGGCGTTCGTCCCTCTGGGGTTGTGGCCGCTCCTCCTTCGTCATCTTGCCGTCACCGCTCCAGGTTGTTCCGTCCTGACGCTCTGTTCTACCAACACCTGTAACCAAGAGGATTCACCTAGCATTCTTACTGCTCAAGTAAGCCACAGTTATTGGATCCTAAAATCCCTCCCCAGCCTGAATCTCCAGTTCCCCAGTGA
The DNA here is from genome assembly GCA_028564705.1 of Apricaphanius iberus. Taxonomy (NCBI): domain Eukaryota; kingdom Metazoa; phylum Chordata; class Actinopteri; order Cyprinodontiformes; family Aphaniidae; genus Apricaphanius; species Apricaphanius iberus. The sequence continues at coordinate 199,230 of JAPXFQ010000493.1, read as the reverse complement.
GTCATTCATTCACCTTCATTCTTCCAAACCATTTTTACTAAGAAGAAGAATCTCACCTTATGTCCTTACCTTCCAGCGGCGTCCTACACATTCCACCAGTCCAGTTCATTCTCTGCTGATTCCAACCTGCAAACCTTTGTAAAATAAAACTTCTTAAATCTTTCCTGGAGTCCTGTGCGTTCTCTGTGTAACTTAAGAGTTAACTAAAAACCAATCAGGACAGCAGAGGATTTTAAAATATGCAAACCTCACGTATTTTACATAAACCTTATTTAAATAACAAATATATTATCACAATTTAAAATAAATGGTGCATATTTTTCAGAAAAATTAATGTCTCCTTGTTCATGCCCTTTAGTCAATGGTTAGGCTACTAATAATTCCTAGTTACTTTTGAGTATTATAATTGCCAACTACAGACCTGACTTGGTATCACTGTAGTATCCTTAGTCTCAGTATGCTATACAAGCAATACCTGTGCACGTAAGTGACTCGTTAAAACCAGGGATATATTCCTGAACAGGCCTACTAGGCCCAGGATCCCAATGGCCCTGCTGCTCTACACATATATGTTTCTGTAAAGGCTTGTATTGGGTTTGTTCATCTCATGTCTGAATAATGTCAATTTATATCCACGAAAGTCATCAGAATCTTTATTGTAATGGACTATTTATCGAAATGTTCTCCCAGGGTAGCAGACCCCTGTTCTCGCTTAATGTTACGTTGATCAGGGCATATATCTTGGCTTTGGGGCCTCCCAGGGAAAAAAGTTCAGGCTCAGAATTCTTTTTTTACTATCACCTCAGCATTAAACGTGAGACTCAAGAGCTACCATAAAAAGTCTGACCGCTAAATCCAGAACATAGGTGTCTTTAGGGGTTTTTGCAACCTTAAAGGCACCTTACATGGAGCAGTCAACTAAGACTGTTATTAGACGTCTTTCAGACCCAGCTCTACAATGCACCCTACATAATTTAGTCACAAACATATTGTACCGTTTATAGGTGTAAATGCTTTAATAACTAACTGGGGATGCATTTCAGATCTAATACTAAGCACACTCCACAACACTAGTCTTGCATGTATCTGTCCACATTTATTTAAAAACTAGTTTAGTAGAAGGACCGCCTACTGGTAACAGTAAAGCTGTGTGGACGAAAGCTGAAGGTCAGCCATTTATAAAAACATGTTTCTTTGCTTAATTTCCACGTTCCATGTTGAAGACTTTTTGCACTTAATAAAAGCATTAAATGTGAAGATTATTAAAATATAGTCACTGAATTCGCCTGGGACTTTACAGAAGCAATATGTAGGCCAGTCTTTTGCCAAGATGACTAGGTCACATTGGCTTTATATCAATTTGCCTGTAGATGAGGTAACTTTGGATGCATGCTGGAAATGTGACAGAAAAGGGCCAAAGGTGATAAAGTCCATAATAAATACAATTAACCTATTTCAAATGTTCTGTCATTTAAAAAAAAACAAGCATACCAGTCCCTAATTTGACTTTAAAACTTGGTGACAGTCAAAGAGCCTTTTTGTCTTTTGTTTTTGAGTGGAAATTAAAGACAAAGGTTGACAAACACAGCCAGGTGGGGAAAAAAATCCCCAAATCCCTAAAGTCAACCTTACTAATTAAGGTCTAATGATATGTGTTGTTAAAATCCTCCACCAAAGTCATTTTTCACCACGTTTGGGTACAAAAGAGTCATAATTTTTGGCTTCCACAGATGGTGTTTTGGATTGACCCCCAGATGGCCTTTTGTGTTAATTATTCCACACTAAATTAGTATTTGCTGGAGCAACAAAATAAACACAGTAGAGAGTACAAGGGAAAATAAAAACTACTGAAAATGTTGGGCCAACCTGATGCTGGTGTCAACCCTCAGTCATTCCAGACTTGAAAATCTGAAGGTGAGATGAATAGAAATACAAATACTTTAAGTATGAAATGGGATTGACTCTCTTAATACAGAAACAATTATCTTCCTAACACCTCCATTCATTTTTGTGCACTGCAGTGCACATTTATTTTTTGATCACATCTGTCATACTGTATTTGCCACTAAGCAAAGTTCCTATGGTTATTAGAGAAGACAACTGTAGCTTTAAGATGATATGACATGTTTTGGGGGTGTGGCCTTCCTACACCCCTTTTTTTCCAAATATTTTCAAAATGGCTGAGGAGGTAACAAACACAAACATTTTATAAACGAAAGAAATGTGAGATCATTTTTATATTAAAAATATATTTTTAAATTATATTTTTTGATTCATCTTTAAAAATGAACACCTATTAAGTAATTTATTTATTTTTTGCAATAAGATCATTTAATTTTACAAGGTAATCAAGCAATTAATGTTGACTGTAGTGTCCATTGGAACTTAGTACTTATATTTTGTGGGCAGCGTTCCCCAGTGGCATTGCCCTATCTGGGCCAAAACAACGGGGATCTGGAATTTTTTTTTTTTTTTTATTCTGAGTGAAAATTAATGGTAGGCTACAAGAATGTGTTACCATTAATATGCAGGATCTATAAAAACGATTCACCCCCTTGGATTTTTTTGCACGTTTTATACTTTTACAAATCATTCATCACCAAAATGTAGCATTTGGCAAATATGTTTACAAAAAAAATCTTTAATGTCAAAGTGAGCAATTAAATAGAAATAAGTCACACAAAATAAGTAAATGAATAAATATTCACTCCCTTTAAAGTGACTGATGTATTACAAGAGAGGTCCAGCCAACTGGTGGAAGTAGTTTCACAATGATTGGAATGGAGATTACCTAAGTGCATCGATTGTGTCTCACGTGATTGCACTATGAAGACACCTGGGTCTGGAACATTTATGAGATATATAAAGAGAGACTGAACAAGTAACAAGTAACCTTAAAGGGTGCAAGGGAATCATTATTTTCTGAGATTATTCCCAGAAACAACAATAATGCTAGGACATTATTTGCTACAGTGGAGAGACTAACTACACCTCCAGTGACAGTACACCCTGAACTAAACTCCACCAGGGCCTCTAATGAATTTGCTAGCTTCTTTACTGAAGAGATCTTGAACATCAGAAGATCAATCAGTACATCAGCTCCAACCCCGGTTAGCACCCATGCAGAGAAAAAGAATTATTTCCAAAAAATAAAAATTAATCGAGCTTTGATGAAATTATTGACAAACTAAGCTCTGCCACCTGCTGCTTGGATATCTTACCAACAGGTTTTCTTAAAAAGGTCCTCCCAGCCATCAGGGCGGATCTGATATAAATAATTAACTCATCCCTCCTATCAGGTGTTTTTCCCAAAGCATTAAAAACAGCAGTTATCAAACCAATACTAAAGAAGAAGAACTTAGACAGCATGTTAATGCAAAACTACAGACCAATCTCTAATCTCCCATTTAACGGTAAAATTAATAAAAAAGCTGTGTTCCAAAAGTTAAACAACTTCCTAACAATGAACAACCACTTTGATATTTATCAGTCTGGTTTTCGTAGGTCCCACAGTACAGAGAGTGCCCTCGTCAAAGTCTTCAATTACATCCGTACAAATACTGAGCTTGGTAAATCCACAGTACTAATACTATTAGACCTCAGTGCGGTGTTTGACACAGTTGATCATGATATATTATTGGAACGTCTAGAGAGCTGGGTCGGACTCTCTGGTACAGTACTCGACTGGTTCAAACCTTACCTCAAGAACAGGAATTTATTTGTGTCGATTAGCTAGTTCTCATCAAAAAGTGCAGAAATCACATGCAGGGCCCCCAAGGGATCCATCGTAAGGACCCTCCCATTTAACATTTACAGGCTACCAATAAGACAGATTATAACCACCAATAATGTTAACTACCAAAACTATGCTGAAGACCCAGCTTTATATCTCAATGTCACCAGGTGATGTTGAACCCGTCCAAATCCTCAATAAATGCATTGAGCAAATTTCTAGGCTTAAAGGACTGATGACGCAAGAAGGCCTAGAAAAACTCATCCATGCATGTATCTCTTGTCGCCTTGAGTACTATAACAGTGTCTTCACAGGTCTACCTAAAACAATCGATCAGGAAGCTGATCCAGAATAATGCTGCTCGTGTTCTCACAAGAACAAGGAAAGTAGAACACATAACCCCAGTTCTAAAGTCCTTACACTGGCTCCCTGTAGCTCAGAGAATAGACTTCAAAGTGCTTTTCCTAGGCTATAAATCACTGAATTGGTTAGCACCAGAGTACATTAACAATCTACTATCACAGTACAAACCATCCAGATCCCTTAGATCCTCCAGCTCTAGTTTACTGATCGTCCCCAGAGCCAGAACCAAATAAGGAGAAGCAGCTTTCATATGCTCCTCACATCTGTAACAAACTACCGGAAGAATGCAAAGCTGCAGAGACACTGAACTCTTTTAAGTCTAAAATTAAAACGTACTCGCTTATGAGTAACTGTTTTTACTTCCTTGTTTTTAATTTTCACACGAATTATAGTCTTGATTACTGTAAATGCTTTCTTGTGTTTTTTTTAAATTTGTATTTAGAACTGTGAGCTTTTTCAGCGAGATCAGTTATGGAATAAAAACTGTGTTTTTACCTGCTTGTACTTACAATGTATTTTCTTGACTATTGTTTTGTTGTAATCTCTTTCTTGTCTTTTGATCATCAAATTGATTTATACTGTGTTCCAATTTTAATTATGTAAAGCACCTTGAATTGCCTTGTGTTGAAAGTGTGCTTTACAAATAAAATTGCCTTGCCTTGCCTCAAATGGATCATTTTGGCCATCAGACAGGATGCCCTGTTCAGTGGACACCAAACACTACACATCACCAGAGGCACACCATCCACACAATGAAGCATGGTGATAGCAGCATCATGCAGTTGTGATATCTCTTGACAGGAGGCCTTGAAAAGCTTGTAAATCTAGAAGATTAAATTAATGCATGCATCTTTGGAGAACATTTATTTTCCAGCAAGAAAATTACCTTGAAGCATCCAGTCAAACCACAAACCTCTATCCAATAGGTAATTTGTGACAGAACCTTGCAATGGGCTGTTCCCAGCCAATCCCCACACAACCTGACAGAGCTGGAACAATTTTGAAAGGGAGAATGGAGGAAATTTGCATCATCCAGACAAACTTGTCTTGTTTAAAAAAAAAACTGATTATTTTGATCATTATTTTTAAAAGCAAAAAAAACACAAAAAAGCAACTGTAAAACATCCAAGGGTATAAATTGTTTTCAATACACAATGTATCATTAAATGTTCTCCATGTGTTATGTTCAGAAAGATTTCAGATGAGCTTTGCACCTTTATAATTAGCCATTGAATTTTATAAACTAAGTCCAGATGTGCACATGTTGTAAAATGAAAACAAGAACAAAACATTTTCACCATGGGTTTTTTACTGCCCCAGCACCTGATTTATGTGGAATATATTTATATATTTCTAATTCCAGGTCTCATATGCATCAACAGTATTGCTAGTTGCCGACATTACTCTTTCAATATCATAACGATCAGAGTTAATTCAGTTGACCTCATTGTCGATGTCTGGTTACAGCACAAATTACTAAGATGTCCATGTTTTGTTTCATAATATGGAATACTGTTTTGAAATGAAGGGGTATTGGTATACTAAAATGGAAAAGAGGTTATTTAGAATTAAGTGATCCATCTGTCTCAAACCACATACTGAGGGGCAAAAAAAATATTTGGTAGCCAACGATCACACAAGTTAAAAAGATTAGAGAGGTCTTTAATTTTCATCATAGCTACATTTCAACTAAGAGACAGAATGTCAAATAGCCAGGAAATCAAATTGTATGATTTTTAAAGAATTTATTTATATAATGGTACAGAACATTTTTGTTTAATGAAAAAAGTTCACCTCAATACTGTAACCTATTTGGACAAACTTTTCCTGTAGGTTTTCACCAGTGTTGAACATACTCTAGCTAGCATTTTGTCCCACTCTCCCATGCAGATCTTCTCTAGAGCTGTGATGTTTTGGGGCCATTACTGGACAACACAGACTTTCAAATTCCACCTCAGGTTCTCCATTGATTAAGATCTAGAGACTGGCTAGGCCACTCCAAAATCTTAAAATCCTTTTTATTTAGCCACTCCTCCCGTGTGTTTGGGATCCATCCACATTTCATCTGCAGTGTTCTTACTAATGGAAAAAGGTTTATTTTCACCATATCTCACTTTACATGGCCTTATTCATCCTTAATACGGATCAGTAATCCTGAACCCCTTGTACAAAAGCAGCCCCAAAGCATGACGTTTCCACCGCCATTCTTCACACTGGGTAAGGTTTTCTTGGATTACAACTCAGCAATCTTCCTGCTCCACAGCGAGTGGTATTTATACCAAAGAGTTGTACTTTAGTCTCATCTGACCAAAATCATCCCAATCCTCTTCTGGATCATCCAGATGGTCTCTGGCAAACTTTAGACAAGTCTTAACATATGCTGGTTTAAACAGGGGAACTGCAGGATTTTAATCTAGTTCTGGCCTGTTTCCTTACTGTTCTAAAGATCATCTTTACCCCATGAGCTGAGATCTTATATTGAGCCCTGAGTCAAGGGAGATTGTAAGTGATCTTGTGTTTATTCCGTTTCTTAATAATTGCTCCAAACAGTTGATCTCTTCTCACCAAGCTCCGTGGCTATTGTAAATTGGCTTATCTTATTCTTGTGCAAGAGTACAATCTTGTTCCTGGTGTTCTTGCTCAACTATCTGGCCATGGTGGAGGTTGGAGTCTGACTGCTCGAAGATGTGGACAGGTGTCTTTTATACAGGTGCCATTAAGAAGTAATATGTCTGTTAGGGCCTGAATTCTTGCTTGTTTTTAGGTGCCAAATACCCATTTTTTGAACCAGTGTATAATCATACATTAAGATTTCCTGGATTTTATTTTTTGTATTCTCTCTCTTAGTGGAAGTGTTTCTACGATTAAAATAACAGACCTCTAATCATTGGTGGCTCCCAAATACTTTTTTGCCACACTGTATTCATGCGTTCTATATATAAATTGAACTTATATAAAGCTTTTCTGCATGTATGTTTTTTTTAATCTTTTTAAATCTTTAGAAAGGATTTTTTTACTAACAGTTTGTGTGGTATTTACCGGCCATTTAGAAAATAAATGCAATATAAAAGATTCCTTAAAGATATAAGGTTTGATTTGAGTGACCATTTAGTACTTATAAAATACAATCTGGCTAACACTTTAAATGTTTACTCTGAGAAACCTTCACACTTCAAAGACCAATCAGATTGACTGCAGTTCAGCAAAGTCAGCTCCAGCCGAAGGTTGATAAAAAAATCACGAAGAAGCAATTTAAATGCATATATGCAGCCTCTCTCAATTGTTCTGGGAGAGAGAGTTTTGAAGTCACATCTCCATATAATTTTTTAACACAGCAGTATGACAGAATGGAAAAATAACCATAGTGAAGGCCAAAAAGAGCAGTACTTGGTCTTATTTGAGTGTAATGCAATAGTAGGTTTTGACAGAAGTGCTTATAAGAAAGGCCACTGCAGCAGATAATCCTTTCCCATAGCCGTTGTGATCTATAACTATTTGAAGTTTCAGCAACATTGAATTATATATATATATGAGGTATTTTTATACTGTAATGTCCCAGTTTATTATGAGTCTGCTGAAATGTTCATAATTATTTTGCAAAGTATTCTTTTTCTGTGTTTATTGCCAAAAATGATTTAATACAATTAAGTTGACTCAAAATTTTCAAAAATCAAATGAACCTATGCTGTAATTTGTTTCAACTTTCACAGTCTGATTTTATTTTGAAACCAAAGTACTGTACTCACCATTGCATGTTACATATCTCAGAATCCAACCAAAAACCAAAGCAAAATTAACGGTAGAAAAGGTGAGGTGATTTGAGCATGTGTTTTGGATACCTCCTTGGAATTTTGCTTCAGGTCGGACCATAAAAATCCCTGAATGGACTCTATAAATCTGCCCTGCAAATACCTCAGCATCTCTCTGATCAGAAATTGTTGGTACGAGTCAGTCACATGTATTGACTTGTTAATATCTGTCAAATTGCAGGGTCAAGACATTTCCATAACAAAAGATGTCTGCAATGTTTTTTGGGTTTTTTTTAGTATTCATTTCCTGACTGATGCCTTTTTACAATACTAGCCTTTTGATCCTTAGAAAACTGTGGCGTCAACTAAAGGATGCTATGAGCACATATACTGTATATATGAGGTCTTCTTACACTGTGTAATGTCACAGTATATTGCGTCACTAAAAACCTACCAGGACACTTCATGTTTTCTGTGTATCAGAAGGATTAAATGTTAATATTGGATTAAAATGTGAAAACAAAAAGGACACACCTGTGCAACCAGTTTATTGTGAGCAATTTTTTAAACATTTTTTTCACATTGAGACTTGTTTGTTTTAGCACATAAAATCTGTGACAAATAAAAATAGGTTTAAATGATTTATGTAATTTTGTTTATACGCAATGGATTATTTTCTGTAAACTTGTTCAGTTTTGCTTTATTCTTTCCCCCATTGTTATTGTGAGGCTGAGAACAGGGAGATGAGGTCTGGAAAGTGCTGAGATTCATGCAAATGGGTAAGAGCAAATTTGTTTTGGTAAATTTTGCAAACTGCAACACTTCTTTACCATGCAACGTGAGATAACTGCAACACTTTTTTATTTCATGTAGTTAATGTTCTGGTTTATCATAACATTTTCATATATGATATGACAACCGAACAAGCATCCTTCTGTAGGAAAGCTAATTGGTAGCACGCTCGAGCTGAGTCACCTAAATCTGTCTATTAAATGAAACTCTCCACTGATCGGTCAGCTCAACTGAAGGAAATATTTGACATTCAAAATAAGGAACCAACGAGAATTTGATAATGCCCCAGAAAAACTAAGGCAACGAATAAAAGCATCACATTACAGATGTCATCTATAAATTAAGATTAAATTAAAAATAGCAACTGCCTTTTCGCATAGATATCAATAAGGACTACCATTTTTATAAATGAGGTACCCTAAAGTTGTTTTTTCTGAATACTTTAAATTTGTTTAATTGAGTTCTTTATGCATTCAATGTCTCCTATAGTATTGCACTGTTTTCCTGCTGATCATTCTATTCAGGCTTTTTTATAAATAAATCATGAATAGAATGAAGCGCAGGCCAATAAGATTAAAGAATACACAGGAACTGCCAACTAGAATGAGTTGGCACATTACAAAAGTTTTGCGAAGCAAGCCTCCAGTTTCCTTCTGTTCATGGCTATTGATCAAGAGAGGTGGAAAACTGGCAGGATTTAACGGTGCTGTGCTGGTCCAGATCTCCAGATTGACTTTGCTGAAGAATGATTGTCTTTTCTGCTTTATGCAGAAATCATTTAATGAGTTCATGAGTAAATCTGGTTGAACGTACTTTGTATTGTTCAAAAAAAAATTACATTGTTGTAATTGTTCAATATTTTTTATAATTTTTCTGAAACAAAAACAACAGAACTAATCCATGCATAATCTTGTTGCAAAGTAAAGAGCCATGTTCATCTTAAGGAATGCTGAAAAAGATCCTCCATGCTCTTTAATTTCTACATAAAACAAAGGAATTGTGAGGATTAAACATTCTTCATTTTGGTTGTGCAGGTATTTAGAAAAAGACAGTTGAGCCTAAAAGTTAGCAAAGAGACACCTAAAGGCAGTTTCACAAAACACTAACAGGATGAGTGTTAAAACCACATAAAAGCGATGATTTGCAATTTAAAGAGACTATTTAGGTTTACACAAGAAACCCAGAATATTTAACACTCCAGCAGTAACATACTAGGGGTGTCACGATTCTCCAAATCCTTTTTCATTTTCGATTTTAGGGTTATGATTCAATCTTTTTTTTTTTACTTTTCTTACAGAATGGAGCCCTATGCCATTTTTAGACAAGTCGAGGATCATTGGTTTTAATTATTACATTTTGTACAGTGAATTTTAAAAGCCACAAGTGATGCAATTTAAATTATTCTTGTGTAATGTATAACATTAGGCATTAAAGGTCAAATTGAAATAATTTAAAATATTGTATTTACAATAAATTGTTAAACTTAGGTGTAAAAGATGTGTTTAAATAAATAACAGAAATGATTAATAACGGTGTGTCCACACTGAACACGATAGGAGCGAATATAAAGCGCGACATACGCCTAGCTGTTCGCGTGCACATTCGCACATTGAAGCGTGTACAACGCGAACTGGTCGCGCTTTAAATATAGTATTTTCAAGCGCGAACTGGCATTCAGCGGAGCTGGGGCCAGAGTGCATCTGGCGGTGGATTATGGACCGAGCTGACGGAGGACAGCGTGTTCGGCCCGGGCTTCAGCGGAGCTGGGGCTACAGTGCATCTGCCGGTGGATTATGGCCCGTGCTGACAGAGGACGGAGTGGATTACATGTTCGGCCTGGCCTCCTGTAGACCGGGGACCGCTGCACTGGGGGTTTGGATAGCTACAGATACAGTCTAGCTACGGTGGAGGGATCCATAAACAGCAGCGAGCCTCTCATAAACACCGGCTCCTCGCCGCCTGGAGAACGTGACCTGTTCGCCCAGTTTGTGCCGTGAAGGTCCAAGCTTCGCCTGCCGAAACACCAACTACATTTCTGAGCAGCGGTCCATCTGTCTGCGGTTCGTAAAAGTTTATAATATTTGAGCAGCGTGGGACGTGGTGCGGGAGCTGCTACCAGGAAACCAGGTGATGCCGTTTCAAGGCTGACTTCTAGGCTGAGAGGTGCTTTTACAGCAACAACGGCTCTTTTAAGAGCCACCCACAAACCTCTTAAGAGCATTCCTGTCTAAACAGTTTATTTTTTTATTTATGTCTTTGTATTGAAAACAGCTTGTATCATGTAGCTCGGGGTGATTAGCCACGTTGTTTCTCAGTATTTCCTCCATGTCCTGCTGAGGCTGACTCCATGACAGTCACGGAATCACTGAAACTGTCCCGATTGGTTTTCGCAGCGCGATTTGACGCTGGAGTTCAGATTTTTCCAACTCGAGCGATAGACGCCATGAGCGCGAATGCACAAAATGCACCACATAAAAAGCAGCGCGAATTTTCCATCGCATCTGTAGCGCGAATTGTTCGCGCAAATCAGGCAGAAAAGCTTTCCGCGACGCAAATCTGCTTCTGAAATGTCGCGGGACACCAAGTCGCGCTTCAATGCGCTCCTCCATTGATTTTACATGTAAACCTGAAGCTCTAGTCGCTCCTATCGCGTTTGGTCTGGCTGCTATCTAGTGACTCTTTTTAGTTACTGCAGCGCAACAACTTTCAGCTCCGGCTGGCTAAGAGAAACGAGCTAATGTGCAGGAAACAGAGGTTCTCTTCTTTACAAAGAGGATTATGACTTAACTCACGGGGAAGACAAAATTTCCTCACTGGGGATTTGAGAGTTGAAGGTGCGGCTTTAACTCCAGTCCCGCTGCCTCTTTCTTCTTCTGTCCTAGTCATGGTTTAACTGTAGCTTAGCTAATACCTACTATCTGGCATCAGCTAATGTGCTCTGTAGATGTGTTATTAGCTTTTTTTTTTTTTTTTTTTTTTTTAAAGGAAAAAATAAGCCATGCTCAAGTCAAGGCTGTGATGGTTAACACCTTCAGAAGCAATCGCACTACGTTTTTTCGTCTTGAATTTGACTTCATTAATCTGTCACATTTTCATGGCTACATTTTATAGGTTCATAAGCTGCACGGTGGCGCAGTGGTTAGCGCTGTTGCCTTGCAGCAAGAAGGTCGTGGGTTCGTATCCCGGCCCAGGGTCTTTCTGCATGGAGTTTGCATGTTCTCCCCGTGTATGCGTGGGTTCTCTCCGGGTACTCCGGCTTCCTCCCACAGTCCAAAAACATGCATGATAGGTGAATTGATCACTCTAAATTGTCCCTAGGAATGAATGTGAGTGTGAATGGTTGTCTGTCTCTCTGTGTTGGCCCTGCAACAGACTGGCGTCCTGTTCAGGGTGTACCCTGCCTAACGCCTGATAATTGCTGGGATAGGCTCCAGCTGCCCCGTGACCCTGAATTGGATAAGCGGTTAAGAAGATGGATGGATGGATGGATTTTATAGGTTCTTCCTACAAATTTTATTTCGATTGTATTTGTCTTCTCTTTTCAGTCTATTTTTTGCAGATCAGCTACTACAAGAGCGTTGTTGCATGGCTCCATTTCACCTGAAATTTCCTGACAGAAAACTTCCAGATCTTTTAAGTGTGCTTATATTTACTGTTAAGTTTAAGAGCAATTTTTTTAGCTGCAGCAAAGAATTGTGGAAACCCAGAGGTATACATGCATAAAGAAATTAATATTGAATAGTTTGTTGGTGTGCTGACTGATCTATCGATGATCTTCTGCTCATCCGGGGTGGAGATATCTTTCAAAATGTCTAGGAGGGAACCCCAGATATCACTCTCCCCAGCTACAGCCTCTAGCTCATAGTGGGGCATTTCCAGGCCAGTCGGGATAAATTTCCTTCCAGCAAGCTCAGAGTCTTCCTCAGGGTCTTCTCCCAGTGGGACAGGATAGCTGACTTTGTGGAATAACAAAATAAATCACAAGAGCAACACAGAAACAAAAAATAAAATTAAAAAAGGAAACAAAATGCACTTTGCAATTCGCAACCTTAGTGGAGGTTAAATAACTAAAGGTAAAATAATTGCACACAAGTGTAACCCTAACACTGAAAATACATAAGCTGTGATTATGCATATGTGACTGAGTAAACAGGAAATAACTCCAGGTAGTTTCTAAAAATAAGAAAAAGTCATGTAGCAAATTCAGAGCCATTTTTTTTCATTTCCACAAGTAATTTGATTTTGATTTTTGTTTTTGGTGATGATCAAGTCTCAAGGTTGGAATGCCTTCTTGCCATCACGCTAATCTCTATGAGATTCAAAATGAGATTCAGCCTGGGTCACTTATTACTATTCTGAGATTGGTTAAACTGACCTTTTAAAGTCAAAGTGAATTTATTTCGTCCATAAAAAAGGAAATTACATTGGTTATTCCCACCATCACGCCCAACATAGAAATAACACAACAATATAACAACATATAAATACATACTCATACAACTACATTAGCTCTACAAATGTAAGTTTAAAGTGCTCACTGTGCTGTAACTGTGTCCCTGGTGGCCTATATCATGCTATTTTACAACTTTGAATAATTTGTCTTCAAATGTACCTTGCATCCTGGAGTTAATGTTGGAACATGAAGTGAAACGGCTCATTTCTCTATGATCCAGCTAAGTTTTGAGAAGGGAGAGGGTGTGTTTGCAACTATACCAGAGGGAAGCTGCTCTGTCTTTTTTTTATGAGAAAATTGCACTACCAGATGATTGAAAACTTGAAAACTTTTGCATGATATAGGCTCTTTAAAGCTATTATCAATTCCTTCAGTACTTACTACTTATGAAGCATCAAAAGGTTTGAAAAAAAAAAACAAGGGGGCTAAAATATTGATACATAAAAAAAACAAAACAAAAAAAACAGGGAAAATGTTTCACTTTTCTGTTAGCGTAGTTGTTAGCATATTATCTTCTTCCAATTATTTAATACCAGGTCAGCCTTGGGGTTTGTTACTCTGTTGTTGCCGTCTTTGCTCTCAAATTTTTCTCTAACTTGAGAAATTTTGAAGGTTTTGGCCAGCGCTGTGGGATGATTAGTGTGGCTGAGCTTCCTTGGAAACAGTAAGGATAGGGATAGAATGGGGAGGCTGCAGGCAAGTAGGAGAGGAATGAAGCAGAGGCCATTTGCATATTTATTGATCTCCGCATACTGGGGGAGGTAAGAGAGTAGGTTTAGATCTAAGCCACTGAAAGGCATAGAGAGATTATTTCCATGGGAAAAAAATTCGTATTTTTATTGAACAGATTAGTTTGAGAGACTTAATGCTTTGTGAAAAATGTTACCCCTTAATATAGGTACCACAGATCCCTGGCTTTCCTGTGAAACCTCATGTTTGTTATTTTTTTTGTGAAAGTTCTATCTAAAACAAAAAAACTTTCGGGTTTCTTTCCATATTTACATTTTTGCTGGTAGTGTTTTTTTAGGAATGAAAACTAAAAACAAACATGAACAAGCGTGGCACTTGGAGGACATATTGGAAAATGACTCATCTCCAACTTTAACACAGTGTAGTGTTGTAGCAGTTACACTTGTAAACTGATAGGAAGCAAGAAGATGAAGAGAACCACACAAAACATTCTAAATACATTAAGTGCTGATATTCCACATTCAACTTACTAATCACCGATAAGTATTTGGTCTATGATACCATCAAACTCAGAGGCAGGGAGAGTTTTTCCCTGAGAATTTGAGCATATGTTTAGTTCCAGTCAGAGGTTAATCAATTCCACACTTATTGAGCTTTTAGTTACTTATTTGAATAGTTATTTTTTCAAGGTTTGACTTTTTCCTGCAAGATTGAGAAAAATATATATATTTTATTAAAAAAAGATTTAGGTGCCAAATATGAAAATATTTACTCGAGTCCATACAGTAGGGATACCATTTTTCTATAAAAAAAAAAAAAAAAAAACACACTGTACTTAGGAGTAGGGCCCGACCGATATGGATTTTTGGGGTCCGATAACAATATAAAACAATAGCAAAGGTTGATAGCCGATATAATGGCTGATATATAAAAAAAAAAAAAATAAAAAAAAAAAAGCTTAAACCCTGCCATCTCTGGCCATTTTGATGTTCACATATTTCTCCCTGGTTTATTCTGCACAGTCTGTACATATTTTTTTTTATATTTTTAATTATTTAAACATCTTTAATTATCCTACTCTGTTGCACATTACAACCTGGTCATGTTGCTTTATCTTTATGTTTTATCTTAATAACGGCACAGTTCTCGTTTTTGTAACTATGTCCATAATTTTTTTTTATTTATTTTTTCTGGTAGTTTGTAGAGGGGGGACACATTTTTGTGATTGTTTATTTCACAGTTCAACTCACCGCTGACAACAAATAGGACCTATGCTCAAGATTTAGTTTTTACTCACCTCTGCAGCATTTTTCTTTACAGAAACATAATGTATCAGTCTGTGCTGCTGCGTGGATGTTAATCAGGGCTTCACTGGAGCTCCAGTCTTTTCTAAGAAAAGTTATTATTATTTAAAAAAAATTTACAGTGTTTATTTCTTTCCCTGGAGCACTTTAACTATTTTTGCCTTGGTTCCTTCAGTCAGGTTCTTAACACAGCTGATCTGCCTTCTGTTAATTAGACTCACCTGGTTCCTACACATTTTCAGCATCTATAATCCTGCCAGTTTCTTTCACCCTTTACCAGATCCTCCCAATCTGTCATCAGGTCTGCTGTCGACCCATCTGGTTCTGCTGCTTCTTGAAGCGCTATGTTCCCTCTGAAGCTTCTGCAAGTTTGCTCTGGTTGAGAAATCACCTTGTTTATTAACTACATTTAAATCTTCTCTGCATGTGAATCTTCAATGACTCACACTTGAAAAAAAAATATATATATACACACATGCACCCCCACCAGTGTTTGGATTAAGATCAAGTTTTTAAATCTAAAGGCGGGTGGCGGCATCATCATGCTAAAGGGGAAGTAGATAGAAAAATGAACTAAAAATGTAAATAAAGGAGCCTTAAATCAACAGATAAACTGCTGTTCATTTACTTGCAGCTGGGTGTTCCATATGGAGAAAGTACCGACCCGACATCAAAACTGTGTAATTGAGGAAAAATCTGGGCTAACAATAAACTTGTGGAATTGCCAACCAATTTAAAATCAGCTGTAATATTTCTGAGCATAAGAGTTGGTCATAATGTACAGTAGATTATATATGGGCCCTGCGATGGACTGGCGACCTGTCCAGGGTGTACTCCACCTCTCGCATGATAACCGCTAGAGATAGGCACCAACCCTTCAAGGATAAGCTGCATGGATAATGGATGGATACGCATGTTTGTTCTGTAACTGGGCTGCACGGTGGCACAGTGGTTAGCACTGTTGCCTTGCAGCAAGAAGGTTGTGGGCTCGTATCCCACATTTGTATCTTTCTGCATGGAGTTTGCATGTTCTCCCCGTGCATGCGTGGGTTATCTCCGGCTTCCTCCCACAGTCCAAATACATGACTGTCAGGTTAATTGATCACTGTAGATTGTCCTTAAGTGTGTGTGTGTGTGTGTGTTTGTCCTGTCTGTCTCTATCTGGCCCTGTGATGGACTGGTGACCTGTCCAGGGTGTACCCCACCTCTCGCCCGTTGACAGCTGGAGATAGGCACCAGCACCCCCGTGACCCATTAAGGATTAAGCGGTTAAGAAAATGGATGGTATGGATGGATGTTCTGTAACTTGCTCTTGTATATTTAATCAAATAAGATTTTTGAATCAATTTTCATCCTGTGGATTAGATCAAATCTGTAACAAATTCAAATTTGTGCACCCTTTTTATTAATTAAATATGTATTTTTATTACACCTTGTAAAAAGGAGAAGTCAAAATGCATAATGCCTCAAATTTAAACTTAAATTACATTACCGTTTATAAGCTCAGGAAACCCTCTTGACTGGAGCTTCTCCGTCTCACTCATGCATTAATTTTCTGTATAGCAAAATTGCACACAAAAAAAGGTGCATAAGAGAAAACAAGATTCAAACAAATTTCCCTCTTCAACATAAGCAACAGTTAAATGTTTTAGAAGGGTTGTAGAGAACAGAGCAAAGGGATAGATCATTATCAAGCCCTGCTTCATGATGAACAGATATCCTTTTGAGGCAAACAAACCAAAGTGTTGATTTAGCGTAATGTGTCATATACATCTCAGTCCTTCAACAACCTCCACCACCACTTTTCAAACAAGAGAACTCAACACATTTCTGCAATAAAGCTGCTCATGACATCTTACATAATAAAGTGCACTGAGGTTGTGCCGAAGATGAAACAGGAGCATTGAACCTTTAATTGTTTGCCGGGTATTTGCTTGATTTGTAGATCAAGGACTTTCTTATGATCATTGATCCTGTCTGATCTTCCTTTGAAACAGGTTTTATAAAGTACAGCTCCCCAGTAGTTGAATTCAAGGCTTAGGTAAAATGACATTTACAATCACATGGTTCAGTAAGAGCATTTGGGGAATATTTGCTGTCTTGTTTTCGTCTTGTCCAAATTAGAGATAATCTCAGTTCAGATTGTGTGCTGCGGCCTTTAGCTCACTCTCAAAAGATGAATTAGTCAATGTTAACAAAAGCCAAACTTGTCATTGGGGAAAATTAAATGTCTCTAATAGGCTTTGAGCTTGTTTTCAAAGTGGTTACAAAGCTGCAAGGCTTTCCAACACAAAGCTGAAGTCCATTCATTCAATACCAAATTAAAAGCACAACGTTAAGAAACATTACAGACTTACAGTCTATCAGATGTATTCAATTTAATTAATTGTATATAATAATCAACATATGCCTTGTGACAGCAATGTTTAACTGTAAGATAAGGTTTGAATACAATACTGAGATATTAAGTAATGTGTCTTAAAAAACCTAGCAAAACGCTGCGTTTGTTGCTGCAGGGCCCAAAACAGGCAGGAGGTAAGGTGAATCATTGGAGAAGTAAAGCTTGAAGTTTAAGACTCACATAAACATCAAGGGAAGCTCAGCATCCACACCACAAGTCAAAACAAGCTGGTCAGCGAGAGAGGGGACCATTACTGGACCCAACAGCAGAATCTAGGAAGAAATGAATGAAAGAGTGAGCATTCCTACAGGGAGGAGTGATTAGTGGAACAATAATATGGTGAGTCTAATTAACTGAATGGGCAACAGCTGGATGGGGGGGGGGACTGAAGCACAGAGGGAGAATGGCTAAATAGCAGGTAGCCTACTACATAAACACTAAATTGTGCTTCAGGATGAGTGAAAAACATGGTACAACACAGAGATAAGTATCATATCTACCAAACAGAACATCAGTAATTACAAGAATCTGATAACATGCAAGTTGACACTGAGTTCTCATGACCATAACATTAAAAGTAGTAAATAATGTAAACTAAAGCACCATGTAGCATCAAATAGATATAGAATGGAATGAAATGTAGAGAAAGGTTACTTTGCAAAAAATGTAGATAAGTCAACTTATAATAAGGTTTCCAATACATATTTTATTCCACATTTCCACTTGAAAAGCATTATTTAATTTAGTAAAATTGACAACTTTATTTTGGTTGGTGTGTAATTCTTTGGAAAAAAAACCCAACATGCTATTTTAAAACTAACTCTACAAACACAGCTGCCTCTCTGTCTTTGTTTGACAGCTATGTTTCTGCAGTGCATACTTTCAATTTTCATATTCATAAGGGATAGGCACCAGCCCCCTCCACTGACCCTTTGGGGATAAGCAGAATAGATAATGGATGGATGGATATTCATAAGGATGCAAGTTTCATCCCAACATTACGTTTGTAGTTCTCTGAAATGGCCACTGCCTCCCCCTCCAGGACAGTTCAACTTGTTAAAAACTGCAAAGGGCTAGATGCCAGGTTCTTGACCATGTCTCAAATATGCCTGGTAATTTCCTAGTCATGCAGAATCCTTGGGATAAATCTGTCACAAATATCCAAAAAAGTTAGACGTCGCAAAATATCCCTTTACTTTTGTTTCTTGATTTATGTCTGTGAAAAACATTACAACTTATTATAAGAAACATGGTAAATGAATATTTACAAAAATAAATCTGCAACTGATTCACTCCTTTTGATATGTCACATTTTTAAGATTAAAATAGCTTGATATCTTCACCATAATCTATTGTAATTATTCCGAATGATTTTGTTTTGGCACAATTTTAACGACTGGGCTTTTACCGAAGTCTTCCATAAACATAGCAATGCTGGCATAGATGACGATTATCCTTCTGGCAGGTAAAGCGACCCACATCTGTCAACTGCCAATTTATTATTTGCTGTGGGAACCACATAAGCCAGTGATGAATGGACCTGCCTTCTCTGCTCAATGTGATGCTGCCTGGCCTGCTGTCCAGCTCTGGGATCGCTGACAAAAACTGTTGAAAGAGAGAAAACTCAGAAATGTTCAGCATTTGACATTATTTCACTCCAGTTTTTACACCAGAAAAAAAGAGAAACAAAACGTACAGCTAAGTGTGATAGATAGACAGAAAGACAGACAGACAGACAGACAGACAGACAGACTTTTACTCCTTAGGCAAAATGTTTCTCCAGTTCTGAAAGGAGCACTGATAAAAAATGCAACTGGCTGAGCCCCATTGGGACTCTAGTTGTTGAAAAACAAGGCAACTCTGAACCAGCACTATCACTGGCCTAAGATAAGCATCATGTATAAAAGTGGTAACAGTGAGATGAGCAATTCCTTACAGTGAAGACTCACTGACACCTCCAGCTGTCTGGCTGAATGGCTGCCGCTGTCTCAGCGGCAAAAGCTCATCCAAGCACCTGACTGACACTCAGCCGCACTTCTATATCATACACTGGGGATATTTGGCAGCCACAATGCTGTCAATTTACAGACTCGCACAACAATTTCAGGGGCCAAAACAGTGTCTGCACGTGGCGCTGCAGAGGAAACTGAAGCACGGTGCAAATGAAGCATCTGCCAAGACAAATCTGCTATTAAATGAGACCGTAAATAATTCATCTTTGAGAAACAACTGTTTCTAATGTTTATTTCTTATGCAATATATTGCATCTTCATTGGTTAAAAGTTGCAAAAAATAAATAGTTCATGGAAATATGAATGGCTTAATCATAATAAAATAATCTTAATAAATGTATCATAACATTTTTTGGAATCCAGAAATCCTGAGGCATAGAGTAGCTCTTCCAATATTTTTTTTTTGTGTGTAAAATATTGGAATGTGGCTAGATGTATTTTTTGAAATAAGGCTCTAATTGATTATTTAAATGTCATATCTTTAAGCTCAAACTACAATATTTACAAAACTTGTAAAATCCTCGGTATTATATCAGCTTCAAATTAATATTTAACATGTCATGCATTACATCGATGTCAATCATCCCTGAAAATGTACATCATTTGAGCACTTACAGAAAGTTAAACAGATGAAGTGATGACAGTTTATTAAAGCATAACATTTGTTAGGTTAGGAAAAATAGACATTTTACGATTACATTCTGATATTTTTTATTCCATATTCTATTTCATTCTAATCCTTAGTACCTTTATCCTCACAAATAATCGCTCGTGATCTCTGCTGACAGTATAAAAAAGTGAAATAAAATAAAAACATTGTGAAATAGGTAGCGTATTAGTTCTGCTATCAAACATGAACAGTTAAAAACAGCTTTGTTCACATTGTAAGAGGTGGAATTCCTTTAAATTATTCAGGTTTATTTATCCGGTTTGTTTCCTGATGATTTGGTAAGACTGAATGTGTCATTAATATTACACAATCTGTTCTGTCACAAAACCTGCATTTATTTACTGTTGTTTGCAGGAGCCAATTTACTGATGATATTACAGATCTCCCTCTAGAATAATTTGTTACTTGACCTAATCACTTGTATTATATTAAATAGCTGTAGACTTCATTGTTGGATTTGAATGTTAAGATTTTTCATTTATTCTACTATGTTTAGAACAGATAAACATCTTTAGATGTTAGTTGTTCAGATCTTTAGACACTGATTCATGATAGTAACATCTAGTTTATTTAAGCTGTTGTTACAACAAAAACCTGCCCTGAAGTTTGTGCAGTGAGGAATGTATTTTAGAGGACCGCTAACATTAGAAAATTTAGCGAGTGAGCTAGCTTACCGATCCGCACACCGGCTCCATGTCACACAAAGGCTTGGACACAACAGCTGATTGCACACCTGTCCCTGAGTAGGGATGTAACGTCCAAGGCTGCCTCTCCCAGAGGGAGGACAGCAACCTGTGTTGGGTGCATGTTGGATGAGGTTGGTCAGTCAGTCAGGGTTGGAAAAAGTTTTTGTTTCTTTTAAGTCTGTTCACAGAACTCTTCATTTAAACTTCTAATGAGGATAAGCGGATAGGGATGTAACCGCGTATTCACAAATCAGTAGGCGTTTTGTCCTCATAGGCTCAGGTAGAAGGAAACATCCTCCAATGTCAGCCTCCATACAATAGGACCAGCGGCCATGTATTTTAGACCCACTTTTTATGGTTATGAAGCATCCAAAACGTTCCAATGATTGTCATTTTATACTTTTTCAACAATATTTTGTCCCTATACCGATACCTGGATTTATTTGGTTGGTTTCATGGTGCAGAACTGAGTTTTAAGCATTGCCTGAAAGCTATTCACAGGGTTGAGGTTCGGGCCATTACAGAAGCTTACCTTCAGAAACACTTTTGTGTTTTGAATTGTTGATCCTGTTTGGACAATTGCAAGCATAATGTGTGCAGCTGTTAATCTCAGGTAAAAAGATACAGATATACTACTTTCTTATTATTATTATTAGTTGTTTTTTTGTAATACATCAGAATTCCTCTCTGCTAAACAGAGCCACAGTACGGTGCTACTACCAAAAGCTCTGAATTTGTCTGAAACCTTACCAGTAGATATTGAATTTGTTTGGCAGCAGAGACTTCCAGTTAAGCCTGAAGGTACAGATTTTGGAGCATGTAATCCTTTCATTGTGTTCAAACACATTCTGGTTCATTAAAAAATTAGCCTTGGTGGACCTTAGGTTTTTCCCTTATGGGGAATTGGACAGAGTTGAGGGTCAAAACATGTTTGAAATAGATAAAGTTTCAAGAATGGCATTTTCAAAGCCCCAACCGCAACCTTTTTTTCTTTTCTTTTTTTACTATTTTATAAGCCGGATCAATACCAGGCGAGCAGTCATTTTAAACAAATGTACGAATTCTGTCATAAAGAGTGGTCAGATATTTATCTGGAAGCTTGTTGAGAGCAACAAAAAGCTTATCCCAGTTTATCAAAGCTAACACAGAAATGCAAAATCAACACATTTCAATGGATTGCAGCTCATCAAAAGCAGAGGCAAAAAGGTGAAGTGGAGAATTTTTAATGAATAAAACGTGAACTTGCAGTGCTGTCACAAAGGGAATAGGGTATTTAACTAGTGGAAGAGAGAAACAGGCAGCATTACGGATAGTGCAACTGAAGACTCCAGCAAATAACAAAGGAAACCAGTGAACTTTTATACCATGGCAGAGGTGGAAAATGGCAAAGAACGAGATGAGCCAATCAGGCGAAATTATGTACACCTGTGACTGGGAGAAAGCAGGGGTAAAACTGAAAGGATCTTCAATACAAAATCATAATCAACTAAAATAATTTCAAATGTAAAAGTAATAGAATTTAAAAAAAAGATACATACAAAGAAAATTATATTGTAACACTATTCTACCGATAAGGAACACAGGAAATGGAAATGAAAATGGCACAACCTATTAATACAAATAGACTACAAGGAAATTATCAAAACCAAAACCCAAGCACTCAGTGATCGTAAAAAAAATTGTATGTGTGCAACTGTTATTGGTACCAGAAGTACCTAAATGCACAATAGTCTCCTTTCCAATAGGACTCAAAATATTTGTTTATGTTTAATAACTAATTAGGATATTGAAATATATTGATTTAGTCATTTTTCCCAAAAAAATTTCTGAACAGAGTTCTATGTGCAACCAGAAGAGTTGCTGGTCAATTCATTTTTATCTGTAAAATATAAAGGTATGTCAATCTTTTTTTTCCAAATATCTATAATTTAATTTGTTTTAACTTGATTTTTTCTGTATTTGTCCTGCAGTTTGCAACTATGTGATAACATATAGCCAAGTTGTAAAGAACTATATTTAGCCATGAGAAGATAAAGGCACCTTGCAATAGATGGTATGATCCCCATGGAAATCTGATCTCAACATCTTTAAAACAACAATGCTGAGGAACCTTAATCCTACATGAAGTGTCAGTGGTGTCATTTAGAGATTTTAACTTCCTTCAAAACTAATGCTCTGACACTGACGGCTTTGCTGAACCTTTATCTGGAAATTGGAAACAATTCTCTAAAAACATAAAACTGTAGCTTCTCCAGAGCTAATGGCGAGTTACCTTCAAAATGACCCGTCACACCACATTGAATTCAGTGTGCAGGCGTTTGTTCTGCCCAAATACCAATTGATTTCCTTTTTACAAAGGCAAGTGGCTGGCACCCGGATTGTTATATCATTATTCATTGTTTCAGACCCATCCAGAGTAATTTGATCACAGCAGGATAATAACGGTCAATCACGCTGTAAAGTAGCTTTAATGTTGCCTTTGACATGCTGTTCCAACCCCAGAAATAGAAAGACAGCCTGCACAGTTTGCTACAGAGACAGGAGACAGGGAGACAGTTTCTGCACGTACCAAGCGATGAGCTTTGACAGCATCTTAAAAGCTCAAAAACTTTCCTCACAAGTGGACACCTTTTTCTATGGTTTAAAAAAATTGGAGATCTGAAATATTTTGGTCAAAAAGAACAGGATTAAAAGAAGGCTCTGGCATTAGTATTTTCCCCTCATCTGATTCATGTAAAAGTGGACCAAAAATGAAATCAGCTTAAAGTGAACAGCGAAGAACTTTTTACACAACAAAACATCAAAATAACAGCGCTCCATCACTGATCAGCTTTGTTAACCCTGTCAATTAAGTGTTAATGTTTTACACATTTGAAAGACATAAACAGGAAGTTAATTCACTCATTTTAGCAATTGTACAGATTAGAAAAAAAGGTAAAGGGGCCCATTTATGATCAATATAAGGATGTAACCAAGGAGGCGGGGTACATCCTGGACAGGTCATCAGTCGATCACAGGGTAATAGCGAGACAGACAAGACAAATAACCCTGTAAACACACACTCACACCTAAGGACAATTTAGAGAGATCATTTAACCTAACAATCATGTTTTTGGACTGTGGGAGGAAGTCGGAGTGCCTGGGAGGAACCCACACATGCACAGGAAGAACATACAAGCACCATGCACAAGAGCCCAGGCTTAGATTTGAACCCAGGTCCTTCTTGTTGCAAGGCAACAGTGTTACTAACTGTACCACTATGCAGCCCAGATTCCTTCTCCAGATATCCTTCTAGACAGACAAAGTAAACCTGGCATACATACAAAACCAGCTTCTTTATATGGTATGCCTGAAATGCCTCGACCTGACACAGGGAAAAAAAAACAAAAAAAACAGTGAATCCCCTTCTATGCTTGGTTTACAGATTTACAGATTCACCTTATTAACAGATTTTTCTGTGGAACAAGAGTCGAAATTATTTGCAGAAAATTCACCTATTTGCAGATTATAATTTTTTTTCACAGAACACATCCATAGTGTTCCAAAGAAAATGGAGCTGTGATACCTAGGCACAATGCTACTTGACTCCATACTGGCTGATGTCTGTCCGCTCAGCAT
Organism: Apricaphanius iberus; assembly: GCA_028564705.1. Classification (NCBI taxonomy): domain Eukaryota; kingdom Metazoa; phylum Chordata; class Actinopteri; order Cyprinodontiformes; family Aphaniidae; genus Apricaphanius; species Apricaphanius iberus. The sequence goes on along the minus strand of JAPXFQ010000493.1, from coordinate 174,759 downwards.
AGTAGTTGGTGTATTGATGGGTGAAGTTTGGACCTACGCGGGACAACAGCTCCTCAAACTAAGGGAGCAAACTGCACATTTTGAAGCACGTCAATTTTGCTTTGGACCCACGTTGAGGTGCGAATGTTCAAGCATCGAACAAGGGGCGCACAGCGCGTTTCTGATTCTTTGGTATGAACGCACCATAATGTAGCAAACACACTTTGAAAAATTAATTCATGCATTTATCTTAAGTTAGCTTGATTACTTCAACAGTGTCCTCACAGATCTACTTAAAAAGCCACTCAGACAGCTGCAGCTTATCCATAACGCTGCTGCTCGACTCCTCACTAGAACCAGGAAAGTAGAGCACATCACCCCAGTTCTAAAGTCCTTACACTGGCTCCCTGTAGCTCAGAGAATAGACTTTAAGGTCTTGCTTGAACTGTTAAAATAGGTAATTATAAGCGTTCTTAGACTGGGTCTCAGGTATTAGTGGATTTCAGCTATTTACGGTTAGCTAAAGTCCCATTAATATTCCAGGTTTACTGTAGTACTAAAATAAATGTTTTTATCCGTAAGAAGAAATTAAGTTAGTTGAATGTTAGTTGAATTTACTGTAGTTAGGATAAGGACAGAAGGTTTTGAATACATTTATTGCAGTGATAATTTAAAAAATATTTTTAAAATGACAAACTAATTTTCGAACTATAGTTTGCAGGAAAAAGTGTGGTTATTTTTGTAGTTTTGCTTCATATCCTAACAGCGCTGTTTCTTTTCTATAATTCCAGGCATTCATTTTTTTTTCATTTTTTTTTTTCAGAAGAGTTTAAGTTAAATTCAGGCAAAATTCAGATCAGACACTTAAATAAGCTTGTTAGTTTAGTCACTTAATCAAGCATGTTGATTAAATTTTTATTTAATTTTAAGGTGCTTTTTACTTGATCAAAAACTGAAAGTTGCTTAAAATTATACCCTAAAAACTTGCTATACTATTTCTGTTAGCAGGCTTCTTTATCACATGCAGTATATTTAACTGATTTTCTGAAAGCAAACATCATGTCATATCATTATTGTGCAGTGGTGATGTGTTTGTTCAGTGAAATCCATGAAGTTCACTGAGTTTATGTGTAGGCTTTTCTTAATGACACTGAGAGTTAGTAGGGCCAACTTCTGGTTATATCATTGCTTGGCACTCTGCCTGATAAAACTGCCGTGGAAGTGTATCGGTCCTGGTGACTAAAACAGCACATTAGTACCTTCAGTTCATGTAACATAGAGGTTTAAACAATTTTGTTGAAGACATTCATCTAAAGTTTCCCAATGCACCCCATCATGTGTCAAAAATCCACAGGTCACAAGCATTAACACATCCCTGTTTGGGAGATTTCAGCTGTCAAAGCTACTTTGAGTATAAATACTTGTTTGGCAGAGTAGCACAACAGAGAAGCAGGAGCATGTAGAAAATAGCATCGCAAATTGTCCTTACTGTCACGTCATGTTGACTCTAATGAGCAAGGAGCAAAACAGACGACGGCATCCATTCTGATTGGAGCCGCAGCCACATCATCAACAACTTTAGCAGCCCAGAGCAAGATTAACATCCTCAGATGCATCTCAATTGAGTCACTGATGCAACTCCAACCCATTTCCAAATGAGCGTCTGGCGAGACCCTCCCTGTCGAAGCGGATAGGATGATGGCACAGAGTTGTGTAGACAAAGGGTGAGGGCGTTGAGCTGCAAACAGAATGGAAATGACTGAGGGAGAGAGACTGGGATGCGGAGACAGAGACAGACATGGAAGAAGACTTTCTGTCTTCACATTTGGTCTGTTTTGTTTTGAAAGAGTGAATCTGTGCTGAATCGGCCTGTGACCTAAACCTGAGCTCTCAGAGTATAATTAAATTGTTATCATTAGATGGTTGCTTAAATTCCTTTTTTGTTTTTTTTACAAATTACAGTTGTTCAATATCCAGAGTTGTCTGAAGGAGGGTAATGCTTGACTCTTAGTGACTATTATTAGTGTGTTTAGTGTCAGAATGATGGGTTTATGATTTTCTTTTAAGTGTTTTTGCTTTCATGATGAGTGGAGCCATCAGCGAAGAGTGCCATTCTTTAACTTTAAGTCATATTGTTGCCCGACTTTTAAAAAACTGTAATTCGTCTCTTTTAAGAAATCTTTAAATAAAAGATTAAATTCTAAGTGTACCTTGACCCTTTTCACACATTTTAGTCCAGACGAAGAGAATAGCAAATTGCCAATAGTCCCGACAGCCTGACCTAATAGCACTCAGTTGAAAATATTTTGAAGATAACCAGACACTCCTCCATATTTAAGTGATGCACGCTATGTTTAACCCTGGGGATCTGAACAGCTCATTCTAGTTTAGTGGCCGATAAATTATAATAATGAGACATTCATGGTTGTCAAATGTATGACAAACTTGCTGCTGAAAACTTCCCTGAGGCTCTTTACACATGTACACAAATGGCTCCTTCATGTGAGGCCACTGCACTGTTGACTGACTGATTTGGTCCAGTGCCTGCTCCTGGAAAGTCCTTTTTTTCTCCTTAAAATAGGTGGGGGAAATTCAAGGATCCAACACATCCCTTAAGGAAAAGTCACATGGGTTGAACAAGTTTAACATGGGATCACACGATAGCACATGTGGTACCTGGAAAACAATGCACGTGGACTTCACAAGTATGGTTTTACATTGGTTTCACCTATTTTTCAAATGTAATTCCACATGGGTTTTACAATTTTTTTTTCAAATGAGGGTTTTATGAGGAAAATATGTTTCACATGTGGTTTACATGTTGTCCAATGGGCTTTAAATATGAATGCCAATGGGTTTCACAGCTTATTACAATGAAAACGTTTCAAATTCATACAGGAAATGTGTGCAAAAGACAGGTGGTCACATGTTTTTCTACACACCCTACATGTTTTAAAATATATTTTTTACACTACCGTTCAAAAGTTTGGGGTCACCCAAACAATTTTGTGTTTTCCATGAAAACTCACACTTATTCACCACCATACGTTGTGAAATGAATAAAAAATAGAGTCAAGACATTGACAAGGTTAGAAATAATGATTTTTATTTGAAGTAAGATTGTTTTTACATCAAACTTTGCTTTCATCAAAGAATCCTCCATTTCCAGCAATTACAGCATTGCAGACCTTTGGCATTCTAGCTGTTAATTTGTTGAGGTAATCTGGAGAAATTGCATCCCACGCTTCTAGAAGCAGCTCCCACAATTTGGATTGGTTGGATGGGAACTTCTTGCGTACCATACGGTCAAGCTGCTCCCACAACAGCTCAACGGGGTTCAAATCTGGTGACTGCGCTGGCCACTCCATTACCGATAGAATACCAGCTGCCTGCTTCTTCTCTAAATAGTTCTTGCACAATTTCGAGGTGTGTTTTGGGTCATTGTCCTGTTGTAGGATGAAATTGGCTCCAATCAAGCGCTGTCCACTGGGTATGGCATGGCGTTGCAAAATGGAGTGATAGCCTTCCTTATTCAGAATCCCTTTTACCCTGTACAAATCTCCCACCTTACCAGCACCAAAGCAACCCCAGACCATCACATTACCTCCACCATGCTTAACAGATGGCGTCAGGCATTCTTCCAGCATCTTTTCAGTTGTTCTGCGTCTCACAAACGTTCTTCTTTGTGATCCAAACACCTCAAACTTGGATTCATCCGTCCACAGCACTTTTTTCCAGTCTTCCTCTGTCCAATGTCTGTGTTCTTTTGCCCATCTTAATCTTTTTCTTTTATTGGCCAGTCTCAGATATGGCTTTTTCTTTGCCACTCTGCCCTGAAGCCCAGAATCCCGCAGCCGCCTCTTCACTGTAGATGTTGACACTGGTGTTTTGCGGGTACTATTTAATGAAGATGCCAGTTGGGGACCTGTGAGGCGTCTGTTTCTCAAACTAGAGACTCTAATGTACTTATCTTCTTGCTCAGTTGTGCAACGCGGCCTCCCACTTCTTTTTCTACTCTGGTTAGAGCCTGTTTGTGCTGTCCTCTGAAGGGAGTAGTACACACCGTTGTAGGAAATCTTCAATTTCTTAGCAATTTCTCGCATGGAATAGCCTTCATTTCTAAGAACAAGAATAGACTGTCGAGTTTCAGATGAAAGTTCTCTTTTTCTGGCCATTTTGAGCGTTTAATTGACCCCACAAATGTGATGCTCCAGAAACTCAATCTGCTCAAAGGAAGGTCAGTTTTGTAGCTTCTGTACGGAGATAAACTGTTTTCAGATGTGTGAACATGATTGCACAAGGGTTTTCTAATCATCAACTAGCCTTCTGAGCCAATGAGCAAACACATTGTACCATTAGAACACTGGAGTGATAGTTGCTGTAAATGGGCCTCTATACACCTATGTAGATATTGCACCAAAAACCAGACATTTGCAGCTAGAATAGTCATTTACCACATTAGCAATGTATAGTGTGTGTTTCTTTAAAGTTAAGACTAGTTTAGAGTTATCTTCATTGAAAAGTACAGTGTTTTTCCTTCAAAAATAAGGACATTTCAATGTGACCCCCAACTTTTGAACGGTAGTGTACATATGACTTTTAAATGGGTCAAAGAGTTTTTCCATGTGATCACATGTGTTTTTGGCCGATGTGAAATCCATGTGTTTTTTGTTTGTTTTTTTGTAAGGGATGAATGTGTAAAATTGGCACTCCAAAACAAAGTTGGTCAACATTTTGGAAGAGCTGGAATGTTTTTTTGTTTGAGCTGGCACGTGTCAGGTTGCAGAAAAAGTTGAGGATCAATGGGTAATGTTATAGTAAATGGCCTGCATTTGTTTTGCGCTTTTTCAGTCACAGGACCAGAAAGTGCTTTACACTACATTCAGTAATTCACCCATTCATGTACATATTTACATTCTAGTGGTGATGAGCTACATTGTAGCCACAGCTGCCCTGACACAGTGACAGAAGCGATGCTACCATACACACAGGCGTTACTGGGCCCTCTGACCACCAACAGCAGGCTAGGTGGGTGAAGCTTCTTCCCCTAAGACGACACAACAGAGACAAATGGAGCAGGGGTTCAAACCAGCAAACCACTGGTTACAAGATGAACTACTACCACCTAAACCGCAGTTGCCCCTGTGATCCTGTGATTTAAAAGCAACTAAGCCCATTCTATTCTTTCGTTAATGACAATCAGAAAAGTGTGTATATTCAACCGTAGGGATGCAACGATACCACTTTTTTTCAAACCGATACGATACCAATGCCGATACGTCTACCACAAAAAAAATTCTGTGAATTGAAAGACAGGTTTTATTTTCTTTTTTGCTGGTTACAAGGATGCTGAATTAGATTACAATAAAATATTAATACAAATGACTACAAAACTAAAATTTTAAGTGTAAAATAAAACGTTTTCTGTGAGATTATTATTAAGTATCAGTTTATGGTATCAGTTAACTGTAACCCAATACCAGTTTTGAAGTAACATAACATCAGGTAACTTGCTGTTAAAGTTGCTACCAACTATGCAAAGCTACAGTTGGGGGAAAAAAAATATTTGGCAGCCACCGACTATGAAAGTTTTCCCTCTTAAAAACATGAGAGAGCTCTTTCGTCATTGTTAAACATCAAGTGTGAGAGAGTTTAAAAACATATTCCAGGAAATCACATCGTATGATTTTTTAAAAAAATTATTTGTATAATTGTGCAGGGAAAAAAATCATCTCAATTCACTTTATTTATATAGCACCATGTGAGGGGGATCGCACTTCTGAGCCTCCCTGGTAAGGTCTATTCGGGGGTTCTGGAGAGGAGGGTCCGACGGATAGTCGATCCTCGGATTCAGGAGAAACAATGGAGTTTTCGTCCTGGCCGTGGAACACTGGATGAGCTCTACACCCTCAGCAGGGTCCTGGAGGGTGCGTGGGAGTTCGCCCAACCGGTCTACATGTGGTTTGTGGACTTGGAGAAGGCGTACGACCGTGTCCCTCGGGGAGTCCTGTGGGGGGTACTCCGGGAGTATGGGGTACCAGGCCCTATGATACGGGCTGTTAGGTCCCTGTATGAACGGTGTCAGAGTCTGGTTCGCATTGCCGGCAGTAAGTCGGACTTGTTTCCAGTGAGAGTTGGATTCCGCCAAGGTTGCCCTTTGTCACAGGTCCTCTTCATAACGTTGATGGACAGGATTTCTAGGCGCAGCCAAGGCGTGGAGGGGATCCGTTTTGGTGACCTCAGGATCGTGTCTCTGCTTTTCGCAGATGATGTGGTCTTGTTGGCTTCATCTGAAAGTGATCTACAGCTCTCGTTGGAGCGGCTCGCAGCCGAGTGTGAAGCGGCTGGGATGAGGATCAGCACCTCCAAATCCGAGACCATGGTCTTGAGCCGGAAAAGGGTAGAGTGCCTTCTCCGGGTCGGGGATGAGGTCCTTCCTCAAGTGGAGGAATTTAGGTATCTGGGGGTCTTGTTCACGAATGAGGGAAAAATGGAGCGGGAGATCGATGGACGGATTGGTAAGGCCTCTGCAGTTATCCGGGCGCTGTACCGGTCTGTCGTGGTGAAGAGAGAGGTGAGCCGAAAGGCAAAGCTCTCAATTTACCGGTTGATCTACGTTCCTACCCTCATCTATGGTCACGAACGCTGGGTGATGACCAAAAGAACGAGATCGCGGATACAGGCGGCTGAAATGAGTTTCCTCTGTAGGGTGGCTGGGCTCTCCCTTAGAGATAGGATGAGAAGCTCGGTCATCCGGAGGGGGCTCAGAGTAGAGCCACTGCTCTTCCGTATCGAGAGGAGCCAGTTGAGGTGGCTCGGGCATCTGGTCAGGATGCCTCCTGGACGCCTTCCTGGTGAGGTGTTCTGGGCACGTCCCACCGGGAGGAGACCCAGGGGAAGACCCAGGACTCGCTGGAGGGATTATGTCTCCCACCTGGCCTGGGAACGCCTCGGGATTCCTCCCGGGGAGAGGGAGGTCTGGGTCTCTTTGCTTAGGCTACTGCCCCCGCGACCCGACCCCGGATAAGCGGAAGATGATGGATGGATGGATGGATATAGCACCAATCCACTCATGGGATTTTACAAGAAAATGGATTTCAATTAAGTTAACCATACATTCCAACCAGTTTAAAAGTTTTCTATTTAAAGCTGCTGTCTGCAGTATCCAGCAGAGAGAAATATTTAAAATCATACTGCCAAGGTCCCTCCAAAAACATCCCTCCCCTCCCTTTCCCTCTTGCCCCACCTCAACAATTTTGCACATGCACTATGCTGTGTGGTCACAACGGGTCAAAGAGGAAGGCAGCAAGTCCTATCAAGCCTCACCCGATCCTATGTTGCTTTGACATTTCAGAGGTGAGTGAGATCTCCATGACTGACGCTCTCTTCCAGTATGAGCAGCCTCTGTGGACGGCCCCATCTTCATAGGTTCACGCGATGTGCATCCAAGCTGATCCGATTAAGGCAGACTTGAATTCTATTGGCTAAAAATATTCGGTGGTCAGTGTGAAATGCATAGGGGTCTATGGGAGGAAGGGGGTCTTCTAGGAGAATATTGTGATTGACTGTGTTAAAAGCAGCACTGAGATCTAACAAGAACACAAGAGTCACAAGTCAATATCTGAGGCCATAAGAATATTGTTTACTTTTACCAGTAGTGTTTCAGTGCTATGGTGAACACTAAAACTTGACTGAAATAGTCCGAATAGGTCATTATTGTTTAGATTGTCATACACTTGACAAGATTTGGTTTCTAGACTCAAAAGTAGCACAAAACCAGAAGTAGTAGACAAGTGATCATTTTATTTTATTAATCCAGCGCTGTGGGTCGTCTCAGGAGGAACTAGGAGCGGGAAAACAGGTAGCTGAATCTTCACTGAAAGAGGAATGAGGATAAAAGCTATCTGAATGATAAGTATCTGAAGATTTAATATTGAAGTTTCTGATTCTTATTGTCTGATAATGGGTTGCTTGGAGGAAAGTAAGTTGGATTCCGCGGTCTGTGACTGGCTGGAAGTGAGTGTGCAATGTCCGATTACTTTGTTTTTTGTTGCAGGCAGATGACACGGGGGAGTCCAGATATTTCCAGGACTGAAGGTGAGTTTCTGATTTTCTCTGCAGGTGGAGGTGTTGCTGGGCGGACAGGTGAGCAGCTTGATGGCAGCGATGGAGTAGGTGTGTGGGGATGTGATTACCAAGCGGGGAGCGGTGTAAAGGCTGACCAGACAGAAACAAGACTGATGGAATGTTTCTCGCTTGGAGGGTTCCTTATGAAGGGCACTGGAAATCCCAGGAGGATCCATGAAGAGGAGGCAGGTAAGTCGAGGTCTCTAAATCGTGAGCAAAGCTTCTCACTTGGATTCTCTGGAAATAACTTGGCCATGTACCACGCTGGAAGCAAGAAAGGACTGGCGTCGGCCTGCTTGAGCCGCTCCCCCTTTAAGCTGGACGGTGATGAGGATCAATGAGGAACACCTGGTGACTGCTGCCTGCCACGCCCTGGAGAGAAGGTTGGAGAAAGAAAACCAACACAACCACTCTCCAGCACACAGCCACATAATCCTAACAACACTTCATTAGCAGCTATTTTCTGAAGAATTTTAGATGAGAAAGGAGGATTAGATGTGAGTCTATAATTTAAGTCATCTTGATCAAGAGAAGATTACTGATTTGATTGCAAGAGCCTTAAAATCCCATGAATTTACCAAGGATAGATTTATCAACCTGAAATGGGGCCAGTAACCAAAGGAAACACTTCTTCAAATAATTTGGTTGGGATTGGTCTAACACTTGGTTTAGATGAAGGAAATATTTTTGATATTCTGAAGTTCCACTCAGTCAAAAAAGTACAAACACAAATGTGATTCTACAGTTCTCTTCTGAGCAATTAACCTGACCCCACCTTTCCACCGGATGTATAAGCGGCGAGTAATGTCAGCGAAGCTGATAGCCGCCATTAACTCAATGGGAACGTTTCCACCGGGTGCGAAGAAGCGTGAAGTGGAGCATTGTGTCACGGCCCTCTCCTAAATTTACATGACAGTTCTATTTTTTTCCGCGCTACGCTTCTAAAACGCATCAAGCTCAGCAGTTCAGTTCAGACCACACAGGTGATTAGGCATTCATGGAAAGTAAAATACCCGGAAGTTTCAAAATAAAGGACACATTCAGATTTCCGATTGCTTGACTAATTTCTGATTGCTTGACAAAAAAAGTAAAACATAACTACCTGGGAAACCAGGGTGGAAGTCAGTCGGTCTGTAGGTCTAATTTGTTGGTTTTTATCACGAGTGAGGAATAGTTAAGCCTTGAAGTGGAGCATTACCCAATTTATATGATGCCAGTGATCACTTTTATAAGAACAAGATGAAAAAGGAGAAGGCATGGACAGAAATAGCTGCAGTTCTGGGACTGGATAGGGAGTCTATGCTACTTATTGGCGGAATAAAATAAAAGTTCTCATCATGTTACCGGTTATTTTATGTAATTGCAATTCTCTTGCTAGGAGGTACACCTTTATGAGTGATAGTCTCTAAAACACTCCTGGTGGGAAGGAATGCTTGGTCGATTTTGCGAGTAAAACACGTCTATTACATTACGTGCAAATTACGTGTCCTGTGGAAAGCAGGGGTGACAGTCATGAGAAAACAAAGATGGCTCTGCATCATTGTTCCAAGAATGTATTGTAATTTAGAGTTTCTCTTTTACTCAGAAGCTGAAAAGCTGAAAGTGTCCAGATCCTTTTGTTGAACTTAATTTTGCAGGCCCTGGGAAGGTTCATCACTATCCAAGTTTTCCGTATTTGTGAACAATGGCTCCCTTTTTGTAGTCCCAAAGCCTTAGAAATTGCTTTGTTATCTATTCCAAACTGACACACATCAATGACTTTCTTTCTAATCTGGTCATGATTCTTATTAGTTTGGTGCATGATTTGTTGCTTTTTGAGATCTGGTCTGTTATCTTTGTTTGATAGTAACATTAAATATGATCGAAAAGCAAGCACTTTTTTGGAATTATAAGTGATCTGTCATCAGATCATGTTGTGGCTTTTTTAACCTCATCAGTGCCGTGTTGGAGCAGCATATAAAGTCTGTTCTGCAAAAGACTAAATATCTGTTGCTGTGATTGGAGTCTGCATGATCCGGGCACAACCTCACATCAATGACCCAACGCAATCTGCTGGGATTCCTTACATAGAAAGCTTTCAACTGACTGGAATGTTTGTATAATTGTAATGAAATGACTTCTGTCGTAAAGTGCGCTGAGACGACATTTATTGAGAATTGGCGCTATATAAATAAAAGTGAAATGAAATGAATTGCATTGAATTGAATCTGTTGCTGTCTTAAAAATGGATAATCCCACATCTGGAACATCATCAGTGAATAGGTTAAGTGGGACAACCCACTGAGTTTTCACACATATTCATTGCATTGAGCTCATAAGCTCGATGTCAGAAAATGCAAAATTTTAAATGACTTGCAATTATTTCAGGGGCAACATAGGTGGAATGGGAACAAGCCAAGTTTTTTCCATGCATATTATTTTTGAATGATTGATTATTGTCAAAATGCCTTTCTGCAACATTACCTGTGTCTTTTAGGTGATGTAAAATGCTTGTGATGTACTGGATGCGGCGATTTATTAATGTCATTAAAGTATGACCTAGTAAAACCACTGTATATCAGACCAAACATTCGCAAAAATGAAATGAAGTCATGGGGGGATCTCAGATTTTTGTCCATTTGTGTATTTGAGTCAAAGATTTAACAGTTTTAAAAAATCCTGTCAGAAGTTTAATTTCAGAGTCTTAGTATAGGTTCATAACCTCCATTAAAACTAGATGAGAAGAACTTCAATTCTAAAAGGAAATTTAAAAATTACTTTACAAAATCACTGCTGAAAATGAATATGAGAGCTAGGGTAATAATTTTGAAAAGTGACAGGAAAACAGGCACTTTCCTCTGGCCCCATCTAAAAGGCTTCATTTGTCTTTATACTGGTTGTGTCCAGACTGTCCGAACAGCACAACAATCTGCCATAACTGAGTTATTGTTGTTTTGAGTCTGCCTTCAGTTCCAGGCCTAGGGCCAATTTCAAAGCCTAAGAATAAAATAAAACTGAAAGAAGGGAATCTGTGATCACATGTTTTTCCTCACAGCCTTAAAACACAAAGTCTGGCACATAATCCAAACATAAACACTCACTCTCTTTCACACAGATGCACTCGTTACATCTCTCCCCTCTACATTACTCTCACTCACAAGGACAGTTGTCTCTCACTGCTGCCACGTGTAGCCAAAGCTAGAAGCCAATAAACCCCCCTCCACTAAGGAGAGTGACAGTGGTAGCAAACAATGGCACATGTGCACATCAGAGTGAGAATCCTCCTCCTCGACTGGCTTTACTCAGTCACATGCAGCTTTGTTTCTATGTTATAAATGAAGAAAAGGATATTTATTGCAGGCACTTGAAGGGCAACTTAAAGTGACAGTGTGTTGTTTTTACAGTACATCTTTGAAAATAGCCATTAAAACATTATGTAATAATAATTATGTAAAGCACATTAATTGCAAAATATTGGCGATATTGTGAAATATGACTTTAAAAATCAGTTTTAAAATAAAAAGGCGCGGGTCCTCTTTTCAGGGTAAAGCCATATTAGATGACGTCTTTACTTCTACAAGAGCCCGGACGGACAAAGTGCACGGAACAAGCCCGCTATTAAAACATTGATTTCTCCTCAAAATGCAAAAAAGTTTCGCCATAAATACATTTTTACCTCTTCGCTAGTTCCAAGCGATGAAAGAGAGACTGATGTGCTCGTCATGTTGCTGCAAATTGATAATTCTCAGGGAATTGAGAGTTTGAAAACAGCACTAGTTGGACCTCCTTTGTTGAGTTTCTTACTCGAAGACACAGATACCGCATGCTTGTGATAATTTATGTATGCACTGCCCACTACTGGCCGAAAATTACACACTGTGCCTTTAAAGATATGTGGGCAATATTAGGCATGGTTTCTGCCGTTGTTCTTCGCACAGATCTGTCTGCTTAGTAAAAAGCACAACTTAAGCAGGTGTGCATACATTGCAGGGACATTACGCTTCTTCGTGTTTTAGCATTTCTTGATCATATGTAACTAAAAAGTTTTTACTTGAGGTGTTTTATAAAAAAAAAATTAATGTGTCTGTTTCCTCCACATTGCCCTCACTTTTCTTGTTTTTTTTCGTCCATCATCACAATGTCCACACCATTGCTGTGAGCTTTACCATCTCCGCCACCAAGATAAATTATCAAAGACAGAGAAAGCCCATCTGAATACAATATATATATATATATATATATATATATATATATATATATATATATATATATATATATTATTTTTTATTTAATTTTTTTTTTTTACTCAATGTTGTACAATGTGAATATCATACTGTTCCCTATAATGTAATAATATAATAACCTTTTGGAAATGTACTTTTAAGAGTAGATCTGCTAACTATACTTTGTACTGTTACTTGACTATCATTATAACGTATCGCTACTCTTACTTCGGTAAACGTTTCTGGATACTCTGGATACTCACTGTGAGTACATTCAGTGAATGAAGAGCAAACACATTTTAACCAAAAGTACACCAGACCCAGAGCGACACCTACAGTTTATTAAAGGAGACCTCCTTTTTCTATACATGCTTTGGTTTTCTAATGTAACCTTCTGTCTGTTGAGCTGGTCTTTACATTTTGAGGTCAAGAGAATATTAAGTTAACACCATAAATTGGCCCTGGAAGTATTTTTGTACCTTGTTATAAGATATATTTAGTGCATTACGTACTGTAAATATTGGAATTATTTTTGAAAATAATTTAATTACAAAAGCTCTTCTGCTTAAAACTTCATTATGAAATCATCTTATTCATTGTAACGTTTTTTTTTTCTTTCATTTTAGTCTTTAAGATAACAGAATTTGCCCATACCTTTATATTTCTTGTCTTTCTGATAACATAATAAAAAAAGTAATATATATTACTTTGTGCTCAAGTAGGCTTTTTACCAAATACTTGTTTTCTCTTACTTGAATAATTTCTTTGACACCTACTTTTCACTTTTACTTGAGTAAAAATATGTTGTGCTACTCTTACTTAAGTACAATTTCCAGGTACTCTACCCACCTCTGGTTACTGTACAGCTCTTATTATTTTTCACAGTGATACTTTGGTGCAGTTTGCTGTTTGGCCGACAAATAAGCAGCAAGCAGAAATTCAGAATAGGAGAGAAAGTTGTATTTGCTGCTACATCACAAAGCAGAGAGCGAAAATATATCACAATGACCTTTGGACAAGAAACTCTTTGAAGTTATCCACCACCTCCACGTTCCACAAGAAAAACAAAGTCAGAATGAAATTGAGAATAAAAACGAGCTGAACTCGCACCTACACAGATATATCAATGCGTGTGTGTTTATATGCATGTCCAAAGCTACACACATACATGTCCTTCTCCACTCCTTCAGTTATATAACCTTAATGCGAGAGACAGCTTGACTAAGACATCCTGGGCCAATCTTGTGAGCTCAGTTTACTTCAGCCTGCTGGAGAATTCATTCATTCATTGCAATGTTGAGCTGATGACCTGAGTGTCGAGAGAGATGAATCATGTGTGGAAGCAGAGGCCTTAGGAGTGACCAGTGTTCGCTCTGCATGTGTGTCTGTCGAAATGTCCATTCTTATCTACCGTCTCTATTTGATTAGAATCATGTTCCTCCACATAAAAACTGCTCTGCTTGATTTGTCCACATTTTTTTGCAGTTGTGTACCTGTCATGGGCCTGTCTGACCGAGGTGCTGACATAGGAGACTTTCGTTAAAATGAGGAGCACTTAAACAGAGGTCACTATAGAGAAAGAAACAGCTAAAGGCTTCAAAAAGCTATTCTCAGTGTCACTGTTGTGCCAATGTCTGTGTGGAGGAGTGTGCACAGTAAGGAACCATGAAAGATTTTTTTATGAACATGCCATAATTTGTCATGTTGTAACTGATTAAATATGTCTAAAACAGCTACAAGTAAGAGAAGAAGTGACATAAAATCTGATAGGACTTCAGTGAACAGCCATATTGCTGGGGTCACTCGGTTTCTAGTTCTGGTTCCTGCTTTGGCAGTGAAACAGATACAGTAACTTCAGGTAAATATTCTCTTGTGCCCCCCCAACACCACTTCCACTCTACAGAAAGCATTCACATGCAAAGCGAGCAACAGGCGTTCACGTTCCTGCCTGGCAGATGCGCATGAGATGCTCCCAGAGGCCCCTCGCTGCCGCATGCAGGCGGGCGCCACTGACAGCCAGGCGCTGAAATGGACGGTGACAAATAGTAGTGGACTTTTTTATGCCCCAGCTACTCCCAGCCCCCCACCACAACACCGCCAACTTCAACATTCTTCCCCATGGCACCCTTCCCTTCCTCCATCCCTTTTTCCCTGTCGATGACACGCGCAAAATTGGAGGCACAGCCTGTCAACAGCTCCTGGCTTTGAGCAAAAAAGAAAAAAGGAACATAATGTGAGTTTACTACATTATATATCCAGTGTGAATGGATGTAAAGACAGGACAATTGTTAGAGATTCAAATGTATGTTTTTATTCATACAAACATAATTCATCCTAATGACATGCACCTCCCATGAGATGTTTTACCACAAGACGAGGTTAAAAGGTCAATCCTTTGACTCAGCAAACTGATATAAAACAATCTAATTTGTGTAGCTGTTTTACATTTCTAGCTGATATAAAAGCATGTACTACTGATGATGAAAGCTCGCTTAACTGTAAATCAGGAAGACCTACAGGAAACGTTTGACCTCTGTCATTGCCAACCAAGGTCACAGTAGAAAGTATTCAGGTGAACTTTTATTATTGACCTAATACTTATTTACTGTACAATTGTGCAAATAAATTCTTTAAAAAACATACAGTGTCTCACAGTTGAAGTGTACCTATGCTGAAAATTACAGACCTCTCGTCTTTTTAAGTGGGACAACTTGCACAGTGAGCGCCTGCCAAATACTTCTTTTTTTTACCCCACTGTACATCCAAAAGACTGCAAACAACTTCTCACATTATTAATTGTTAGGCAAGGCCCATTTATTAGTAGAGCACAACACACACAAAAAAAAAAACTAAGTGACAAAGTTTGTTAAATGAATAAAAGTTTTATATTTACAAGCCACATTAAAGGAATAATAGTAAAACATTTGAATCACAAAAAATGAAAGAAACCTTATCCCTGTAAAACTTCAACTGTTTCCTGACTTCCTGACAAATGTCTGTAAATGTTTCAATTCTGTTTATTAATACAGCACAATTTCACAACAGATGTCATCTCAAGGCACTTTACAAAAAAAGTCATTTCAGTATAATTACACAAACAATCCAGTCAGTTAAAGGTTTCCTATGTAAGGAATTCCACAAGATTGCTGCCTCATAATTTCCTTATGCTATTTGACTATAGTTAAATCTCTTTTATCACTTTAAATGGCCTTCATTGAAATTGCTTGTAATTAAAAATTCAAACCCCAAAGAGATATTTTTGTGTATATATACATAAACTTTTCTTCTCTTTTTTTTTTTGAACGAAAAAACATCACAGAAATCAAAGTGACCAACTATGATCACTTGCCCTATTCTGGTAGAAAAAATACCAAAAGACTATACGGGAGAACATGGTTAAAAGAATGTATAACTAATATGAACATTAATTTAGAATACCATTATAAAAGAAAAGAATCTAGCAAATTAATTATTGAATATTTTAATATTTTAGATTTATATTTTATACAATATAGAAGACTTTCTAAACTTGTTTTTAAACAATTTAATAATCTTACTGAATCAGAATGAGATAGAACAAAATGGTTCAAACACAATCTTTACTGTTATAAAAAGAATTGGCCTCTAAGCCAAACCTAACAACTATGTCTTACTTGAAGCATTGGGCCTCAATCTAAAAACAGACATAGTAAATCCCAGTCTGTTATTTGTCTGGGGCATATGTTCAAATACCGTACCTCCAATTTTCGTAGTATAATTTCCCAGAGTTTAACATATACATGTATGTTTTTAGCACAGCTACTGAATCAGGTAACGTGAGAGTTTCATAAATTTACCATGGTTAGTTTGAGAGATCCGACATCAAACATGAGACAACAGTGAGAAAGAGGATCGCGCTTTCCCGGTATGAGCGGCAATATGGCACAAACTGTGATGAGCTTTATCTCTGCTGATTGGTTGGGTAAAATAACAGGATTGTAAAAGCCAGTTAAAAGCCTCATTGACATAATTTATAACCTATACGGAACTGACTAAATTTGATCACCTGACCTGTTAAGGGTTATGTAATCCACCAGTCCCTCCTGCAGCAAAACATCCCAACAACATGAAGCAGCCACAACCATGCCTCTATATCGTTTTCAGATTCATAAGCACTAGGGATGCACCAAAATCAATACTGGTATTTGGGGCTGATATCATTCTTATGTACTGTATGAACCTATAATTAAAATTTAAAAACTCTGCAATCATTTCTTAGAAAGTTTATTTTTAACTTTAAAGTTTAGTTTTGTGTTCATTTTATTAATATTTTATTAGTTATCTAATTAATCATAATTTGCTGTAACAATTAGAGAAGACAATAAAACCAGTCTTCCAATTCATTGCGATTTTTGCGTGGTAGAAGTATCGGTATTGGTATTCAATATCGGCAAGTACTCTAATCCAAGTTTCGGTATTGTATGGGTTTGGAAAAAGTGGTGTCGCTGCATCCCTAATAAGCACCTTAACATTTCGTAATGGTCGTCTTTGTGACAAAACACTTTACTCCCAGTTTTATCATTACCTTCCCTCTCTAGTGGATTTGGAAAACTATAGTCATTTTTATGATGCTTTTGCAATAACGGTTTCTTCCCCTCTGAGTGGCCTTTCAGCCCATGCTGGATCGTAGCTTCGTTTTACTTTGCGTAATGGCACTTAATTGGCAACTTAATCCCGAACAGTCGCTTCTGTTTTTGTTCTGGTAATGATGAACACATTTTGCTCTAAAACATATTCATCTCTAGAACAGAGAAACTGTCTCAGGATGGCTGCACATTGTGATGGCGTTTACATTTGCATTTACATGCCGCCTTTTGGGCATCTTGAAAATATAGCCCCAGATGAACCAGGCTTCTGAACGTCTGCACTTATCTTCCTGATATCTTTGAGGAATTAACTTTGATTTTTTTGTTTTTTGTTTGAGGTGTTACCTCGAAATAGGATGGTTGTTAAACTGTGACATCATCTCGACACTTCGAAATTGCACAAAGGCATCGTTAATGTAGTGCATATAAACCTCTGAATTTGAAGAAAGTGGAAAAAAATTATCCAAACAAAATATTTGGACAAATTGGAGAAAATATAACAACATATAGGTAATTTCTATTCTATGGCATAATTCTATCTTATAATCATAGCTATGGTTCCACTTAGCTATCATGGCAGCGAATATGGATGTTCCCGCAAACATGCAGGCCCAGCATCAGTTGCATGTATGAAGCATCCATCATCATCCACAAGCTCCCATTACCCTGCTGAGCCCATAAGATGGGAGGCATCATGAACCTAGTGAACTGAAAAAGATGAAAATAAATTCAGGAAATACTCTCATACCCATCAGTGGCCGGTGGGACATACATTTACCACAAAATGCAGCAAATTAATATGCAGCAGGAGACTTTCCAATTTGAAACTCTGTCGCACAAAATGTAGCAAAAGGCAACCGGCAGAAAACCGATTTCACCCAAAATAAGAAATGTATGAAGCAGAGACCACGGCTTTAATCTGAGAGAATAAAGTCTTTCTATAGTGACAGCTCATTCGGCTCGTAGAACATAAATGGTAGCACACAATTTCATTTAGTTTTAAACAAAGATTAAGTAACCTCTAATTTTGAAGTTATTACTTGCAGTAAAACTACTCCTAAAATAAAGCCATTTCAAAACATGCAACTGGGTATATATATATATAGGTATATATATATAGGTATATATATATATATATACCTAATTACTACCCACCAATAATTACGTTTTATTTCTTAAACAAACTCCAGTAAAATGATTTCACATTAGTTGAAGCGATCTCAAGATCATAGTCTCCCTAACTCCCATCTCACTTACACTAGAGCATTTCGGTTCTGCTTGTACACATTTTTTAAATTTTTCGAAAAGGTCTTAACTAGAAGGATTTTTATTTAAACCCTGCAGAGGGCCAAGAAGTTACTTTTTGGAAAAGAAAAATAAATAAGTTATTCGAAGTAATGTAGTGGTTATTCAAAATCCATCCTATCACCCAATCTTTTTCCAGGGTCACATGGGGCCTGACGCCTATCTCAGGCAGAAAACACATCAAAAACATAAAGCGCATTTAGACATACAAACTACTACTGTCATGACATTCCAGCTTTCCATTATCAACCAATTACTCAAAGGCAGCTCTAAACAGATGGGTTTTTTAGTCTCAGTTTAAAGGAACTCAGTGTTTCAGCAATTTGCAGTGGTCTGAAAGTTTGTTTTAGATGACAGAAACCCACCCTATTAAAAAAATTCCTCAACTGATGTACACATTATAGACCATTACAATTAAATATATTTTTACTACGCATTACCTTTTGAATGGTACTTTGCTTTTTAAAATGCATTAAGGAAAAGTGAAGTTATGATTAATATTATAATTGAAAACAATGGTACTATTTTAGACAACAAAATGCTTTGTAAGTACTGGTTTAAACATTTAAAATACTGACGGTAAAGTATTTTTAAAGTTATTTCTTAATAAGGTAAATTAAAACTTAGCTTATAATTTGTACATAACTATATACTTCATATTTTCTAAATATTCTTGTGCAAATAATTGATATTTCTTTAATCTTTATCTAAAATTTAACTTTCCTGAGACTGTTTCTGTAGGACAACAGTGTGAGGAGCACTTGCTACACCTAGGAACACAGTGAAACGCAAAGCTAGAAAGCAGAGTCAAAGAGCTGAGCTGCATGATTGAATTATAAATTGGCTGCTTTTCAGAGTGAAGATTGCAATTCCGTTTCATCACGCATCACAAGAGGAGCAGCCTGTCTCTGCAGAAGCTGCCAAACTCTCTCAGGGTTTCATGACGACGGCTGAAGGTGTTGTCCATAATGGCCATGAGTTTTACCATCATCCATCTCTTCTTGTCACACTCTGCACTGTTTGTATCATGTTTTCTTCTGCTCACCAGCCTGCTAATTGGCTGATTGGTCCCACCTGGGCTCCTCCCTATTTAAGCTCCTGCCTTCAGCCACTCAGTGCGAGATTGTCTGTTGCCACTACCTGTCACAGCTATCAAGCATTCATGTCTGGCTGCCTGGTCGTGTACCTGACCCTCTTTGTCGTCTGACCTCTGCCCAATCCCTGGTAAACTGAACGTATTGTTGTGCACCGAACCCTGCTTGTTTCTGAACTCTAGTGATGGATTGATGATGCCTCGTGTACCGTTCCCACCGAGCATTTTTCGGTCTAAAAGACGTCTAATGAACGTCTATATGGTCCGTAGACGTCTAGGCTAAAATCGGTCTACCACTGGTCTAAAAATGAAAGTTTTTCAGCCGTCTAGGTTTAGACTAGCCGTCTAATAGACGTCTAAAAGACGACTACCTCTATACGCCGCGTCTAATGTAAGACGTTTATATTACCGTTAATGAACATCTATTTCTAGACGTCTAAAGTTATACGTTTAACAGACGTTTATTTTTATACCAAATTTATACACCATCAGATAATCTAGACGTCATTTAGACGTCGTATAGACGTCTATTAAATGTATTATAGCCTAATGATATTCTAATAAATCCAGCTTTTACAATCTATTAAATTCATCACAACAAACCTATTAAAATTAAAGTTGTGAAATTGAATGTTAAATCAGGTTCCCTAAAATGATCTTTTAAAATAACAATGATGTTTTAAAACGGTTTCAGTAACACTATACTTATTTTACCACTGGATATAAATACATCTCTTAAGCTTAACATTGACCAAACTATCCTACTGTAATGTAAATCAAAACATTTTTCAAACATCCAACCATCACAAACATATGAATGTGCAATATACATGTTGTTAATTTCAACACATTTGTAAACATACATTGCCATAAAATAAAAGCACAAATTCAAAAATATATCAAAATATTTAATTTTGCTTATTTTATTTAAACAAAGATTGTGGTGAAAAATAAGTAGTCTAATGTACAAAATTACTAAAATAAAAATGTAGGTATTTGTATGCAAAACATTTACAAAACAAAAATTAGGCCAAAACATTTTTTTTTAAATATACAAAAACTCTGGGAAAATTCATCAACCTAAACCAAAATGTAAATAAATAAATAAAATACACCAAAGGTGTCCTCGGCCTCTTATAGCCCCTCCAACACTTCGAGCTGGAGCCTGTTTGAGATGTGCAGCCATTGCTGAGCTGATAATTTACTCCGTAGCCTCTTTTAAAGTTTTCTGAACAGATTCTGCAAACACAGCAATAGAATAAATGAATAAATATTTTAAGTGTCACAGAGATCACAGTGATATTATCCATTAAGACAAAGTACATGGTTTCAAAGGACCATTCGGTTTAATGGCTACTTAATAGCAAGCTAGCAGGTAAGCTACAGCTATCCTGCTCGCTATGCTGCAAACGGATAACAAACATTGTAGGACAAAACAACATTTCAGTAACTTTACTTTGAGCACTCACCTATATGCGGCCCTTCATATTTGAAGAAACAACGTTTTCTAACACATAGTGGTCCTAATGAGTAAAATAAATTGGTTCGGAGGACTCCAATATCCATATCACCATAAAGACGATTAGACCGAGCAGAACTTTAAGTGTGTTGCTGCCTCCTAGTGGTGAGGGTTGGGGGTTACAACTAAAATAACATACGTTTGGTCTAAACCAGGTTTTAATGTAGACGTTGAATAAACATCTAAATCAAGGCTAAATCTAAACTCTACTCTATATATTGATCAATGACAATTCAAATGATTCAAATCCAATATTTTGACATCAGCTGTGCAACTTAGTTTTTTTTTTATAATCACTGTTCATTCTTTAATGTATTTAATTAAATAATCTAAATTTGGTCTAAAGAGAGACGTTGATACGACGTATACATTTAGATGTCTAAATCGAGTCTAAATATAATCTACATTGTGCATTGATCAATGACTGTTAAAAACGTTTTAATCCAGTACTTGGCCGTCATTTACACAACTTTCAGTTATTTTTTTATTTAATATTTAATAATAAATGTATTAAATTGTGTCGTCTAGATTGGGGCTAAAATGTAGACCGATTATAGACGGTCTAATTTCGGTTTGAATTTAGACGGCACGTCTAATAGACGTCTATTGCTCAGTGGGCGTTTCGAAACATTACCCCAAATGTATTGATACTGTATCGATACGGAATTGCTACTGTGTTGGTCTACTGACACCTGCTGGATCTTAATGTTATTGCAGGCAACCTAATTCGGAAAATTAAGTAAACTACGGATTCAATAAAATTTATGTTATTGTATTCCATGCTGTACACTGCACAATTTAATATGTTAATCAAAGTTTAAAATATGTTATGTTATCATCATGTGAATGTTTGTCACATCTCTTTAAAAAGCAAAACTGAAGGTGATGTTGATTATGAATTGTATATGAGGTATTTTTTAAATATATATTTTTATTTTAAAAATTCGTTATTCCAAGCTCTTTGCAATGTTTTTTTTTTCTTAAGCAGTTTCTCTAGCTTTAGAAACAGATCCTCGCAAGGGACAGATGCACAATAACTTTCTGGTTGGCAAAATATTTGATGGTTCAAGAAAATGAAACGGTTCCCTGAATCCCTCACTTTCTACGATGCTGAGAGGTAGGGAGTCCTTAATAATGAAATGGCTGGTCCAACTCATGCTTCCTGGTAGCTGATTATTCAAAAAATAAATAATAAAATATGTATTCACTTTGAATAAAGTAACCACGAAGAAGTTTTATAACGTTAGTATATCTGCATTTATCCTAGTTGCATTTGTGACCTCCTTATGTACATGTTTGGCTCTGTATGTCTCAGCACAAAAGATGTGATTTTATTAATGTATGCCAGTTCAGAAGAAAAAAATGCAGCATTTATTCTGCAGAAAATAGGAATAATTTTAACTCAGTTATTTTGAAATGGACTGAATTTGTATCAAATTGAGCAGAAAATGAGAGGAACTGGATACTGATTCCACACGTCAGAAACCTTGCGTTTTCTTTCTGGCTCCATGATTTTTGCTTTCTGGGAATTATTTTGGTTCAAAAAATAAAGTTTTGGCAGAGAATCATCTGAAATCATCAGTTAAAAGCTGGAGACGCTCCTGCTTTTAAAAACGGTTCAGCGCTTCAGTGACTGACGACAAAGCAGCTGTATCGGTCACATGACTATTTCTTAAAGCGATACACGCACCGATGCGAGGTTTCACTCTTACGAGCTTGATACATGCGCCGACGCATCGGTGCTGCTCTACCCATCACTACTGAACTCTGATTTCAGCCTTCTGGACCTTGGATTTTCAATGCCTCTCTTGAGATTTGACCTGGACTGAATATTGGATCACAGATTTTTGGACCACGGACCTTTGAAACCCTGCCCTGTGAAGTTATTTTCTGTTCTGCATCAGATCATTCCTGGTCAATTGAACACCCCTCTCCCCTGCTCCCAATATATTACTCAGCTGAAGACTCCTGAGCAGCTGCCTTTTGGGGTGCGTTCCAGTTTCTGTTAGTTAATTCCTGCCTAGTTCTGCTTTCATTCATTGACCAGTCTGTCTCCCCTTGCAGTACATGACCTGGGTGTGCCTGACCTGAAGCTACCTGCCTCCAGAGAGCACATTTTCAAAAATTTCAGATAATCAGATTTTACCATTGCTACAGCAGCATGATTGTCAGATAGCACAGCTGCCCCTGCTTTTCCCCAAGCTCCTGTAACAGTTAATCCAGGATGTGAACCTAAAATACCACCTCATGAAAGTTTTTCAGGCAACTCTGAGGAGTGCAGGCCCTTTATCACCTAGTGCTCCTTGCATTTTGAATTGCAACCATCCTCCTTCCCTCCAGAACACTCCAAAGTGGCATATGTCATCTCTTTGTTGTCTGGCAGGGCAAAAGTGTGGGGAACAGCTGAATGGGACAACAACTCTCCCATCTGTTATTCCTTCAAACCATTCATTGAAGAGCTCAAAAGAGTGTTTGACCCTGTGCGCCCGGAAAGAGAGGCTGCTCGCAGATTGTTTACCCTCAGGCAGAGAACCAGACCAGTTACTGAATATATCATTGATTTCTAAGCTTTTATGTCTGATTGCAAGTGGAACTCAGAGGCTTTATATGATGCATTTTATCAGGGTCTGTCAGATGACATAAAGGATGAGATTGCAACCAGAGATCCCCCAAAGACTCTTAAGGGGCTAGAACAGCTAGCCACAAGGATTGATCTGAGACTTAGAGAAAGAAGAAGAGAGAAACTCAGAAGTAATCAGCCCAGATCCTTTTCATCCTCTGTCTTTACCCCTATGCCTGCCACAACTTCTCTTGATTCAGCTAGGTCTCCAGAGGAACCAATGCAGATTGGGCGTACAAGGTTATCCAAGGAGGAACGAGAGAGAAGATTCCTCCAATGTCTCTGTTTTTATTGTGGAGGAAAGGATCATAGAGCTGCCCAATGCCCAGTAAAAACCATGGCTTAGTAAAGGTAAGGGGAACTTTGCTGAGCCCTATTTCTAATCGTAAAGATTTTCCCCATCCTTTGATGCTTGCCGTTTTCCCCTCTTCCTCTGTTAAGGAGGTTCCAGTATTTATTGACTCTGGGGCTGATTCAGAGTTTATGGATCTGGAAATGGCTAAGACACTTAATCTCTCTGTTTTACCTCTAGACAATCCTAGAGAAGTCTTTGCTATTGATGGCCATAAGATTCATAGTGTCACTCACCAGAGCTCCCCTGTCGCCATGATTCTTGAAGGCAACCACCAAGAAGAGGTTTCATTTCTCCTAATCCATTCGCCTGACTTGCCCATCATTTTGGGTAATTCATGGCTCAAGCGACATAACCCAGTTATTGATTGGATCAAGGGAGAGATTCTTAGCTGGAGCCCATCATGTTCCTCCATGTGTCTGTTAGAAGCCTGGTCAAGTACTAAGACAAACTGAAGACAACTCAGTAAAGCCTGACTTATCCTTGGTTCCTGTTGTCTCACTCTCCTGTTGACCTAACTACCTCCTCACAGGCCTTTTGACTGCCCCATTGAACTGATTCCAGGGTCTACACCTCCCCGGGGTAGATTATTTTCCCTGTCAGGTCTTGAGAAAGAGGCCATGAATAGCTACATCTCAGAGGCTCTTAAGGCTGGACTCATTAGGATATCCACTTCCCGTGCCGGAGCTGGATTTTTTTTTTGGGTCGGAAAAAAGGGTGGTTCCCTCCGGCCATGTATTGATTATAGAGGTCTTAACAACATCACGGTCAAGAACCGCTACCCACCTCCCCTAATGTCTTCTTCGTTCGAGCTTCTACAAGAGAGTACCCATCTTCACTAAACTTGATCTCAGGAATGCCTATCATTTAGTGCGTATCAGGGAAGGTGATGAATGGAAGACTGCCTTTAACACACCCTCTAGTAATTATGAATATCTTGTCATGTCTTTTGGGTTAACCAATGCACCAGCAGTGTTCCAGACTCTAGTCAACGATGTGCTAAGGGATATGATTAACAAATTTGTGTTTATACACCTAGATGACATACAAATTTTGTCCAAGGATCTCCAAAGTCACATTTCTCATGTAAGTCAGGTACTACTCATATTGCTTCAGAATCAACTTTATGTTAAGGCGGAAAAGTGCGAATTTTATAAAGAATTCAGTCTCATTTCTGGGTTTTGTCGTCTCACCAGGGGAGATAAAGATGGATCCTCAAAGTCTCTGCAGTTACCAATTGGCCTAGACCCAACAGCACCAAGGAACTACAACGGTTCCTTGGTTTTGCCAATTTCTACCACCGATTTATCCATAACTTCAGTTCTGTGGCAGCCCCTTTACATCAGTTAACGTCATCCAAGGTTCAGTTTTTTTGGACCAAGGAGGCCCAAGAGGCATTTGATGCACTCAAGTCATGTTTTACATCTGCACCTGTTCTACGCCTACCGAATCCATCAAGACCCTTTGTTGTAGAGGTTGATGCCTCTAGTACAGGTATTGGCGCCATCCTCTCTCAACGTTCTGCTGTGGACGAAAGGCTTCACCCATGTGCCTTTCTGTCTCGTAAGCTATCCCCCTCAGAAAGGAACTATGACTATGTAGGCGACAGAACTGTTGGCTATCAAATTGGCATTGGAGGAGTGGCGACATTGGCTTGAGGGGGCCAGCCATCAATTTGTGGTATGGACTGACCACAAAAATCTAGAGTACTTGAAGACTGCCAAGAGACTCAACCCCCGCCAGGCCAGGTGGGCACTGTTTTTCAACCGTTTCAA
Organism: Apricaphanius iberus; assembly: GCA_028564705.1. Classification (NCBI taxonomy): domain Eukaryota; kingdom Metazoa; phylum Chordata; class Actinopteri; order Cyprinodontiformes; family Aphaniidae; genus Apricaphanius; species Apricaphanius iberus. The sequence goes on along the minus strand of JAPXFQ010000493.1, from coordinate 149,162 downwards.
CTTTACTTTGTCTTTTCGTCCAGGTCACAAGAACATTAAACCAGATGCCCTGTCCAGAGTATTCGAGGGAGATGCCGTCACCCAACCCACCGAGACTACGGAGTATATCCTGTCTAAATCTGCGCATCTAGCAGTCACTAGGACCTTGAAAGACTGGTCACTAAAAGCCATCGAGACTCTCCTCCACCGCTTCTGTGTCCTAAGGATTGCCTCTTTTTGCCTGAATTCCTCATCTCCAAAGTGTTTAGTTTCTGCCACAACTCTAAACTATTTTGCCATCCAGGTATCACAAAGACCACTGCTGTTGTACAGTCCAGGTTCTGGTGGCCAACCCTCCGAAAGGACACCAGAGAATTTGTGTCAGCCTGCTCTCTGTGTGCTAGAACTAAGCCAACCCGACGACCCCCTGCTGGTCTACTGCTTTCTCTGTCCATCCCGCATCGGCCGTGGTCACACATTTCCATGAATTTTGTTACAGGCCTTGCTCCCTCTGAGGGTAAGACTGTCCTACTGAAAATTGTTGATCGTTTTTCAAAGATGGTGCATCTGGTTCCATTGGTTAAAATGCCCTCTGCATCAAAAATGGCTGACATCATGGCTCAAGAAGTTGTCCGGCTGCATGGTTTCCCTCGAGACATTGTCTCAGATCGTGGACCACAGTTCATTTCCAGATTCTGGAGAGAACTCTGCTCACGGCTGGGCATCAACATCAGCCTATCTTCTGATTTTCACCCACAGTCAGATGGGCAGACCGAAAGGATGAACCAGGAGGTTGAATCCAAAATATGCCATGAACGGTTTGCCATCTTCTGCCACAGGTTTATCACCATTCCTTGTTGTCTATGGTTTTCACCCCCCTGTATTTTCTAACCAAGAAAGGTCAGCCTCCGTCCCTGCAGCTCATGTCGCTGTCCGTCGATTCCTGAGAGTGTGGCGTAAGGCCAGAGCTGCGCTTTGTAAGACATCTGCCGTCTATTCACGCTGTGCCAACAGACGCCGATTAATGGCCCCCAGATATGTCGTTGGACAGAGGGTGTGGCTTTCTTCCAAGGACCTCACCCTCAAAGTGGAGAACCGTAAGTTGGCACCCCGTTTTGTGGGGCCATTTCCTGTTTCCAAGATTATAAATGCAGTGGCAGTTCGGTTAAAGCTTCCTCATTCCATGAGAGTTCATCCAACTTTCCATGTGTCCGAGGTCAAACCAGTTCTCTCCTCCAGCTTAAACCCTCCTTCCAAGCTCCCTCCAGTTTCATAGAGCTGATCTAGTGTCCTGGTTGAAAACAAACTTTTAGTCAGTATCTCGGATATCAGTGGCCAAACAGAACCTATTCCTATATCACAAGGTTTCAGTTCCACCAGTAATGTGCCAGGAAGCACTATTATTTAATCACTATGATGATGAAACTCCTTATTTATATCAATTTTATATCACATTTTTAAAGTTAATTTAACTTTTGAAGAAAATGCCATCTGGAAGGTAGAATTAGTTTTCCAAATTCGCGGTTGAACATTTTGTGATGTTGGGTTAGGTATTTTGAGTTATCAAGGAATTCTATGCAAAAATAGAAACGACCCTAAAACACTTTGACATTCTGTATTGAAACTCTTTGCAGAGATCCACAGCTCAGTTGAGCGAATCTGTTGACCAGATGACTAGAAGCTGTGCGCTCCAGATTGTCTGCAGTAACCCATGAGTCATGTAGGGGCAAACATCTAAAAGTTGTTTTGATTTGATTGAGGGTTGAGAACCCACCATTCTCACCATCACAAACGGCAGTGGCAGCATCATGCTGTGAAACGCTTTTCTTCAGCAGGATGGGGAGGCCGAACAGAGTTGTAGGGAAGATGGGTGGAGTAAAATAAAGAGAAACTGCACATGAAAACCTGTTGGAGACTGCAAATCATACAGTCAGGGTTACAGTAGAGTTGTTCAAATTAAGCCAATTGGATTAAAATAAAAAAAAGATCCTGGGCTTAAACCTGAATAAATAAGTTTTGACAACAGATATGCAAAGCAGGTAGAGACTAATTTCAAAGCATTTGCACCTGTAATCACAGCAAAAGGTAGTTCTACAACATATTCAAACAAATGCTCTCTGCACTTATTCAAGATATTTCCATATCTGTGTTTAAATATCTCCCTATTTTCATTTGTGATTTTAACATGTTAAAAACGAATTTTATTATTTTTGTTTTTGTTTTAAAAATTGATTGAAACGGCTCAAGAGGTATTAATACTTTTTCCAGGCAGTGTAGCATGACATTTTTTTTTTTTATTAGCTTAAAAAAAAAGAAAAGAATTGAAATTATACTCAGCGTCATCAACCAAGAAAACAGTTCTCTTAAATTTTCAAACTCCTTTATAATAATTTAGGCTGTCATGATCATGTGGAATGCAGGGAGCTAGTTTTCTGGGGTTTTTTGGCTGGTATGATTAGAGATAGTGTTCATTTTCACTTTCTAGTTAAATACTTGAAAATCTAAATAGCATTTCAACAGTGTTTTAGTTTTATGGTGTTTAAAACGTAAAAACAGACAGAAAGAAAAACAGAAAAAACTCGCTTTAAGCAAAGAAATGCTCACAGAACACATACTTTATAACCGGGCCAATACTGCAGCGCATTCAGTTACCCGGAGGGGATTTTAGATCAAATATTGAATCTGTGGCTCAGTAATGAAAGGTCAACTAGAAAGAGAAACTGTTGCAAACTGTTATGCATACCAGGTTTATCTCAGAAGAATTTATGTAGAGAGTTAGAGGGACATTTTGCTGAATTCCAATAAAGTTGATATAGTTTATTTGATATATCATCTATTTGGTGATATGACCAGAAACTGCCCATAGTAAGCAGAAAGTGCTTAATAGACCTGTGTTCACTGGAGCTGTATATACTGTAAATTGACTCTGCACGTGTACCAAGAGTTCAAATTTCAAATAAGAACTGTACATTTTCTTTTAGATATTTTTATTTTTCTGGATCTTCAATTATTGCAGTATGATATTTTCTGTCAGCAGGTTAAAGATCTTAAAAGAAAAACTTTTTCCATAATTAAGGTCGAATGAGCAATTTTATATATATATATTAAGATTTTCTTCCCCTAAACTTGGTGTGGCTAAAAAGTCATTTATTGTTGGCTTTGTGGAAAAATGAGCTATGTCTTCAGAGGTTTAACATATTGCGCTATACTTTCCTGCAAAATACTTTGAACTCCTTGAGGTTGAATTTGAGCCTTTGAGAACTATGATTTCTAAATGTTTTCATAGACTTTTTATTAGATTTAAGGCTCGACATCGTTCAGGCCATTTAAACACGTAAATATGCCTTGATCTAAATCATTTATTTGCTTTTCGGGTTCTATGCTTCAGTCATTGTTTCATGGACTCAATTCTTTTACAGCCTCTAAGAAGTTATCCCCCAGGGTTGCCCTGTATTTTGCTCCCTCATTCTTCCACTCAAGCCAAATTCCTTGTCTGTGCCAAAGAAAAGCATGACTATAGTATGATCAAGACTAACTTGAAAAAAAAAAGTTATTTGTATCATTTTCCCTTTATTACCCAATTATCTTCTACGTTGTTTCTATTTAAAACATAAAATCCTTTCTAAATACATAAAGGTTTGTGATTTTAAGCTGAGAAAATGTTGAAGAATTCACAGGGTACAAATACTGTTGCAAGACACAGTGGATATAAGATATATTCAGTGCCGTGAAGTACGAGAACTGAAAAGATAATTCAGTGTTGAACAGTGACCTGAGGGTTGGCTGTAGCACTTAAGCCATTTAAGAAACTAAAATACACTTCGTGTTCTTCAGGTAATGTGATCTGATAATGTCAAACACTTTTTGTGTTGAACAGCAGATTTATAAGAGAAGTAGCTTCACACTCTCCTCATTCCAGATGTCCTGCTGCAGTCCTACTGCTATCCGAATGGGCACACATCCAACCAATTTTCCTAGAACAGAGGTTCCAAAACCTTTCAGCCACAGACTCTTACAGCAATAGTGGAGAGTTGCAGCACTAGCAGTCATCGGCTATAGCGCGCAAACTGTTTTAATAAGCAAAAAAAAAAAGGCCATTGTGACAAAATGAACATCTTAAACAATTATTTTATGACCTCTGATTTGTTTTACCTTCAGTAACCACTGCTCCAGCGCGAGATCAAAATGCAGCTAGTCTTGCCACCTTTGGGGTAGATCTAAGACGTCAGAACTCAATCTCCACAGCCTGATGAGTGTGTGACCCTGAAGAGGTGGAGAGACCAGATGTTGAAATGCCACGCTTCAGGGGGCGAGCTGAACTGGCCTGAATGAGCAGATGGGTGACGGAGCGCATGATGGATGCGGTGTGTACAGTATCAGCATGCTGGGGGATGATAGCGACATTCAGGCCTTCTGTCAGCAGACAGCAGCTTCTACTCCATCCGTGTTGCAACAGATGCACCACTGACAACTCCTAGAATCTGAGAGGCAGCTCAGTGTGAGGCTTTATTCCCCACAGCTCCCTGGTTTTAGTCTGAAGGGGTCTTGAAAGCTCCCGAGGCTCAGCCGCTCACTTCGCTGAGTCAATCACTCCTAAATTGGAGGAAATGTAAATGACTTACATAATCAGACCCCCCGATTCTCAGCCTAAATAAGTTAAGTCAGCACTTTATACTAACTGAGTCAAAGTATTTGAAAATAATGAAGCAAGCAGGACATTTTTGGAGTTTACTGAATTTGAATTATAAAGTAGAAGCAGTTGTTTATTTTTCATATTATTTATATACAGTACAGACCAAACGTTTGGATACACCCTGTCATTGAATGTGTTTTCTTTATTTTCATGACTACATTGTAGATTCACACTGAAGGCATCAACACTATGAATGAACACATATGGAATTAAGTTGTACTTTTACAAAAATTTGTGAAATAACCTGGCCTCCAAAGTCACCGGACCTGAACCCAATGGAGATGATTTAGGGTGAGCTGAACCGCAGAGTGAAGGCAAAAGGGCCAACAAGTACTAAGCATCTCTGGGAACTCCTTCAAGACTGTTGGAAAACCATTTCTGGTGACTACTTCTGGAAGCTCAAGAGGTAGTAAAAAAAAAGCAGTAATCAGAGCAAAGGGTGGCTACTTTGAGGAATCTAAAATATAACACATGTATTCACTTCTTTCACCCTTTTTGTTTAAGTACATACAGTAATTCCATACATTATGTGTTCATTCATAGTTTTGATGCCCTTAATTGAGAATCTACAATGTAGTCATGAAAATTAAGAAAACTCATTGAATGAGAAGGTGTCCAAACTTTTGGTCTGTACTGTGTATATATATATATTTCAGAATATATATATATAACACTTTGGTACATTTTGTTAATTTTACCATTATTTATATAAAAAAGCTGTATATTCTAATTTGCATAAAACAGTAAATTTTTCCTTTTCTGATATTAAAGTTTATTGCGTACTTTTGGCCTCATTTTAAGATTAATTTTATTTCCAGTTGGCAGCTCGTGACAGCCAAGAAAGAAAAACAAAAACAAAATTTCCTGTTTTTATTGAGACTGATTGGCCCAGAGTGCTGCTGCCATCTACAGACCCAAGTATTCATTTGTTACACGCCCCCCTGGACCATAGGTTAGGGCAAAAGCAAAATAAGCAGAGATGGAATGCAGAATGTGCTTGAAGACATACTATAAATTAAAGCCACTAGGTTAAGACGTGATGGAATCACTTATGTGGAAAGCACAAAAGTAATGGTAAAAAGAACATACATCCTCTACTGGTTCTATGGTTTTACTGTTCAGGGAAATATAATGATGTGAATGATATTCTAATACAGTGTGGATTAAATCTACATTTTAAAAACTCAGTATATCTGATCACTTAGTATCTTGTAGAACCACCTTGAGGAGCAAAAACAGTAAAAACTACCATAGAACCTAAGGTCGCTGCCCTATTGAGAATAACTAATTGATTTTGGGCAAAACAATAATTTTTATTGTAGCTAATGGTAGAGATTTCCATCTAGCCAGATCATCCTCCACGTTTTTCTTTAAAGTGGGACGTAGTTTAGCTTTGATAAATCTGCCAGTATTGGTGAGACACTGATGCCTAAATATATAATACTTCCTGACTGGAGTTGAATAGTGATGGGACTCTGGAAAGAACAAGTGATTGGAAGAACTGTTGATTTTAACCAATTCATGGAATAACCTGAAACTCTTAAATAAGATTTTAATCAACTCGATTCTACAGTTTCAGTATTGGTTCGTGGTATTTGTTAACTAACCGATATAAGTACATTAGAATGGAGTTGGCCCTGATACCAGTATTGGTATCAATGCATCCCTACTTTTAACGTTTTCATCGTCGGAAGGTATATGCCTTCTTTTTACCATGACTGTAGCTCAAACCCAAGCTCTGTATATACATGATTGCTTCATTACAGCTGTAATAAACATCAGTAAAATAGAGGAAAAACTAGTAATTTACAACAATAGATAAATTCCACACCACATTCAAGCACATATTTATGAAAATGTTTGCACAACATAATAAAAACCCTCTATACCCTAGGGGCACCCTGCTCTTGGGTAACCCTGGAAACGAATGCTGGGATGTTCATCTTCTTGTCACCAGCTGCAAGCAGACTCCATTACAGATCCCAGCTTGCTCCTCATCACCTCCTAGGTAAAAGGTGGAAGATAAAGGAGTCTATGAGGCCTTCCACATATTGAAAATAGCATCCCTTACTAAATACGTCCAAGCAGCAGCAGCAGGTGACGTGCACCGAATGGACAGCTGCTCAGAGAGAAGTGGAGGAGATATTTTTGAAAATGTCATGCACTGGCATTAGCATACCCCTTGTGCGAGCCTGTATGCAGGCTGTCACTATATGCAAGCAGAATAGGTGAGGACGTCTCCTCTGCTGCACAACCAGAGGAAGATTTATCATTTCTTTCTTTTAGTAGGACGCATTTGTTCAGGACTCGCTGCTTGGTGAAAGGGTCGTCATCATTTTTGTCATGCATCTTCTGTCAGATTCAGGGAACAAGGAAAAGGAATAACCGTGTCAGGAGCAAGAGGTACGACTTGCATTCTACAGATGTCTGCTCCTTGGAAAGGTTCCCCGTACAACCTGCCACGTGTTAAGCTACTAACACCGAAATGAAAGCTGGAAACGCTGAAAGAATCTCACTCATGAAAGATGAGGGAGTAATTTACTCAATCTGCACAGGATGACTCAGCTTTTACAAGGAGAGCTGCTAGAGCACCTTCAAGGGTAGTGTGACCAGTGATTCCTGTGGATTTGCTTCAACACGTGTCCCTGGTACACAAGGGGAAATGTGGCAACACCATCAGCCACACCACCTGGAAAACAGCTGTATTTAGATTTTTAGCAATCTCAGTGGAAATTAGGAGCACTGAGCAGACGATCTGAATTCCTCTCTTTACAGCAGAATAACAGCTTTCAGCATAAATACATGTTTTAAAAATGCATGTATAATTCATTATGGGTCTTACTTTTGGCTAAATCAGATAGGAATACGCTGGTTTACTTTTTTTGCGCCTTCAAAACATCCTACATGTTATGTTCTGCTACACGTTTTAGCATACAGAGCTGAGCAATTGAGTGAGGAAGGCAGTAATCCACAACAACCTCTAGGTGTTTTTTCACACGCATACTAACTGCCTGGTTTAATCAGTGTGCTGGTTGTGGTAGTGAAAGCCTGGAGAGGGCTGCCCCGCTGTGTTTGCCGTCAGTAACTGCAGCCGTTTGCTGGAATGACACCGGTGCATGGTCACCTCAGCTAGAAACAACTTGGCCTTGCACCGGACAACAGAGGAACTCTGATTACAGTCGATTATACACTTCATGAGCAGCTGCCCAGAATATGGCTTACATCCCACATCCCCATCAGAACAACACAGAGCTGTAACATTAGGGAATTGCCTTTCAGTTAATACACTAATGTACCTGTAAGCTGGTGCCAATTCTGTAAGGGCCACTGGTTATGGCCACGTTTTTTTTTTTTTTTGGTAGAAACTTGATTTTTATGACAACACAATCACTAAACTGTGGTTTAAAAGCATCTGGTCTGTTGAATTACGCAAATTTTATTTGTAGAGCACACTTTTAACAAGGTAATTCAAGGTGCTTTACATGATTTGGTGGTAAAGAAACCAATCGTATAATAAAAGCATGGAAAGTATGAACAGCAATTAGGAATAAAACATGAAAAGCAGAAAAAAAATACATCACTACATCACATTTAGTGTGAAGGGTCATTATCCTGTGGTTGGCTGCACACTTAATTGCATCAGACTTCCTCCCAGGATTAGCCTGGTATTTATTTAGCCCCATTCAGCTTTCTTGTCCCTGTTGAAGCAAAAAAGGCCCCACAGCATGATGCTGCCAGGTTTGCAGTTGGGTTATTCCTTCAGATGGACTGAACAGTGCTCTAAAATGTTCAAAGCTTGAGTTATTCTTTCAATGCCCAATCTTGACATAGGGAGCAGAAAATGTATTTATCAATACACTTTAGGGGTATGTTTTTCAGGTTTTTTATTTATCCACACACAAAAAAAGATCTAAATTAGTCATGAGCTTTAAAACGTACCAAGATTTTCCAATTAGACCATCAAAAAATGGTGAATATCCAAGGGGTATGAATTTTCTTGCAAGTCACTGCTGGTTAAAACACCTCAAATTACTGAAATTCAACTGCAACCAATTTGAGTAGAAAAGCAAACAACAAAAAGCAAACAATATTAGACCAGTGTTTATTTAAAGTAATATCACACAATAAAAACAGAAATACAGTAGGTTAATTCAGTGCTACCCTTAAGGCACACATAAAAGGATCACTACTAAGTGTGGAAATAACTTCCTACTAGGATGTTAAATATAAAATACTAATCCAGGTGTATTTTTAAAAAAAAGGAAACAAAGCTTTAATTTAAGAGATGTAATCTAAAAGGAGACTTCTGTACCACACAGATACGAACCAGTAAGTTGAACTTTACTGTTTATAACTTTGGCATTATTGTATAAAAAGTAAGAAAAATCAAAAGAGTACGCCCTTTGTTACAAGCAAAAAATATGCTTATATGCATCATTAATTCAAATTAGCCTTTCAAACATTAGAGTAGTCCAACAGTGCTTGACAGTTGAGTCGGACACCAAATAACCGAGCAGCGATCTGGTGACACCTAAGAGTTGATTAAAACCATGTTTTCACTATAAAGAGGTTTCAGGCAGTAAGAGCAAAACGTAAAAACCCTGAAACGTTAAATATTTCAAAGGCCACTCTGATCCTGACATGGAAATGCGCAACTTTGTCGTTAATAATGACAGAATATGCAGTCAAATTTAGACATTTGAGCCCATTAAAGCCCATGATACGAAGGAAGCTGCTGAAATGGAGGATTAACATTTTTTACAAGTTTAACTCCACTGATCTTTACACCACTCTCCTGTGTACCGGTCGTCCCATGTGTATTAAAAGTACATTAAAGTAATCAGTGCTGGAGAAAACAACATTGTTTAAGTCTCAAGGAAGATAATCCGAAGTAATTTAAGAAATCTGTATTTAAATTCCCATTGGTTCCTTGCAGAGGCTTTCCCTCCACATGCTGTGATTTTGAATTTGAGGCTAAAATATTAGTGTCTGATTGCATAAAATAGAGGTTTGCAGTGTTTTTCCACCCTTTGTTTCCTAAATCGAACTTCTCACACATACAATTATATCCCTTGCCATTATTTTGTATTCTCCAATGTAAAAGACAAAGAAGAGCTGTTTGAGTATGGTACATGCTAATGAGGTTGCCTCCTTCACCCACTCTTAGTACGGCTCCGCCTTCAGACTTCGGTATAGGCAGCATGTAAACACCATTCCAATGATCTGTGGATCAGAGGGAAGTGAGAACACATAAGTTATTATGTTTATTTAATACCTCCTTATGCTCAAGAGTTATGCACTTACCTGTACACAAGCAATCCCAATGCCCACAGCTCCAATAATCTTCAGATGGTCCAGGATGAATTTCTCCAGTTTGCTGATGCAACCGCCCTAAATGAAAAACAAACAAACATCTTCAGGTTACATCAGTCCATGTGGGAGTGTTGCAGAAGTCTTACTGCAAACAAATGTATACACTACAATTCTGCAGCACATACTGTCTATGCTGAAATGCATGACACAGATTCAGCTGAATTGTCCTCAGCACACAAAATGCTCTCACCTCCACCTTGTAGATGTTGGAGGGATGATCCCTTCGACCGCAATTTTCAACTATGGTCTTACAGCAGCTGTCAGGTACCTTCCTACCCTCTGAATCTGCGCTTCGGATCCAGCTGCTCGCCTCCCAGTCAGTGGAGCTGTTGCTCCCACAGCACTTAAACTGATGGAGAAGAAAGAAGGTATGAGTTTTGAATAAGGAAATTTGATCTGACCAAAGCATATAAGACAGCCACAATCAAGGACGAGTAACAGCCCACAAATATAAACTTTGTGGAAGAGTAACAGGCATATAAAAGTATCTGTTTGCAGATTCCATCGAGTCATGTAGAGGAAGCAAACATGTAGAAAATATGTACTCTAGTTAGATGAAACCCGAACTGAACTATCTGGTCCAGCAAAACTCCTTGTACAGTAAAGTAGAAGATTAAAAGTGTGCATCGCCCTGAACACAACGTCTCAAAAGTCAAAAATGATGGCACAGTAATATGCTATGGGGAAGGAAACCTGTTAGAGGCTGCAAAAGACTTGACTGAGGTAGAAGTTTACGTCCCAGTGGGACGACTCAACACACACAGCCAGTGCTTGAGAGGAATCAAAGCATATATATGCAAATGGGGCGGTAAAACTCCGGACACAGTGGCAGAAAACAATTGTTGTCAATAGCCTCTCCATCTAATCACACAAACACGCAAGACATTTAGTGTCCAGATATAAAAAGCTGGTAGGGAGATACCCCAAAAGTATGCAGCTGTAACTACATAAGCTGGTTGCAAGAAGTATTGACTAGAGTGAGCGGAGTTACGAATGCACACCACACTTTTCAGACTTTTTGTCACATATCTTAAAAATATATGCATATTTGTTTCCAAGACACAACAATGCTCAACAGCAACAGTACTTAGGTGCAAATATATTTTTTTTTAACATCTGCTTTACAGCTTTAATAATCCAGAACCAATGAGACTAAATGTAAAACATCAGTATACACCAAGCACTAAAGTCTAGTTGTTTTCTTTTCTAGCCATGGGGATGCAATAGAGAATTAGAGGTAAAATAATCCAAAAGACAATAGTTAGAATAAAACACTATATGAAGATATAAATTAATCAGGTTAATCTCTATCATGGATGTATTCATTCCTGCTGTTAAATAGGATAACTAAGGGTAGAAAACCTCAAGAGAAAGCGGAAAAGTTCTTCAGGATTAGCAGAAGTCACACAGGAATTAATCAATTTGTTTTCATTTAGAAAAATCATCAAAATCTCTAGCATGGTGTAATGATAGCTAAGCTAAATCAGAAGTCCAATCAAAAACTGTGCCAATTTTGGTGATATACGGAAAAAAAAATAAGATTTATTAGATTGTCAGGTCTTCAACAATCCTGGCAATACAAACATTTTATGTCCATCCATCCATCCGTCCATCCATCCACTTACCTCTTGCTGTAGCTTGTCTACAGCATTGGTGATGTGTTCATTTTTGTCACTCTGTCTGTACTTGGTGGTCATGGTGGTCATCAAGTTCTGCTTCAGCTCGTCATTCAGCTGTTAATACAAACAGACGGATACATATAAATGCTGTAGCGACCCAGTACAATTATCACAGGCCTCTGAGCACAGAGTATGAACGTAAGTGATGAATTAGCTGCAACCGCCATGTTCAGTAAAAATAGCACATCGGTAACAGGGGATAAAACGTCTATTGTGTCAATACATGCCACAGATGGAAGTTCTGCAGACAGTAAAGGCAGTATAACAGAAAATAAAGTTGCTATTCTCTCTATACTTTAAGCAGTGGCAGAAAAATGCTCACTGGAGGAGCAGGAGGTCTGTGGGACTCAGTTTCTATGGCAACAAGCCAGCTGGGGAACCACTGGGAATCAAAGCATGAAGGGGATATCAAGAGAACGAATGATTAAAAGATGAATGGAAGACAGAGAGAGACAATAGACAGAGCTGATGACAAAAAAGGAGAAAATGGAAGATAGGAAAGTGAAATGAGGCTGTGAAGATTTCCATATTACCTGTTGACAGTTTGGGAAATAGAGACAAGTGGAAACATCCAAAGACAGTACGGCACTGCAATCACTACAGTGTTAATGTAACTGAACAACTACTGCTTCACTCGCATTCAGAGCTTCAAAACGTTTCCTGTGAAACATCTTTCTGAAACTTACAATGTGAATCAAGAGAAAGTACTCAACTAAATTTAAGCCTGAATTAAAAATGACTGTTTGGGGGTGAAACGGCACAAACTAACTGCTTTCATGGGATTTACAAGGAAAAGAAAACAGGAGGTGCCGCTTATCAAAGCTGGTACTAATTCTAGATGTTTAAGCATGTAGTTCTAAGAAATCAGATTTTAACTAGCACAATGCCCAGGCTGAAAGACATTTGCAACATTCCCTAAAGAAATGATGACTGCACAATAATGCGGTGACGATGTCACTGCTGAGTAATTCTGTACTTTCCCTCACCTCTCTTTTTCAAATCTACCATTACAATGCTACTTCTAACTATGTCACCTTCAGCATCTTTATTTCTTATTGCCAAGCAAAGTGTGACTTTCTGATCCTTGCAATATTATAGGCAATAAACATTCCATTTATATACTGTAGGGCAGCATGATATTGGAAAAAACTGACATTGCGATTTCTTTTCCCAACAGTAGGATGTATATTGTGAGATAAGAAGTACAGGAATTTTGAACAAATTGCGCTAAATAGCGCTCTAACTTACGTTTCACTCCTGCCATTGTGTTGCCAGTAAACCGCTGATCTTGCCTCTTTTTGTGAATGTTACAAGTATGGTTCTTGACCATATCTGATGGATGGTCTGATTGTTAGGGCTGCATGATATTAGAAAAGCCTGTGATGGCAATAACAGGTATTGTTTCTCTGACAATATCGGTTGCGATAAATATATATCCATTTTATTCTTTCCTCTCTTTCTCATCTGTGCTTCCATTTGACTTGTGACCTTTAGTATTTTAGGCAATATCATTGGTGTGTGTTGTGACCATCTGCTGCCAGGAGACTGTCCACCAAGCTACTGTAAATATGACATTAGCATGAAAAAAAGCACAAGTTCACAACACTTAGAATATATTAGCCAACAACTACTGCACACCTAACAGTCTTTTGTGATCTGAATATTGCACACAATCATTTGATGAAGATAAGCAATATATTACACAGTCCTGGTATAAGGTTTCATTTACCTACCTACAGTAACTTCTACAGTAAGACCACCAAAGTTATAAGGACCAGTTACATGTGTATAACAAAATTAAGTACTTCAAATTGAGCTGAAGAAACTCCAAAAACACCAAAAGCCAAATTTCAGTCTCTACAGGCTCCGGTCATTACAGTAGGACCCTTATACATGAAGGTGACTAAGCAAATAAGAGAGTCTGCAGCATTTATTTGGGACCATGCTGTCTTTGAAGGAAAATCCAGATCCGTCTCAACCTAGTATCATTTTATCCGTTGAATCGTGATCAGGTCTTTTGGTGGGAAAAGACTACAAAAATCTGCCTTCTACTCTTGTGAATGGAATCTGAAATAAAACATTTAAGGATGACCTGGCTCATCTTTGCAAAGTTGGATGGCAAGACATCACATGACATCTAGATCATCTCTCTTTCAAAGGTGAAAGCAAAGCTAATATATGAGCAGAGCTTCACGCTTGTAGGAACCCAAAAAATATGACGCTGACTGTCAAGCATGTTTGTGGAGGAGTGATGTGGGCTTGTCTTTCAGTCGCAGGACCAGGAACCCGTCAAGTCGTGAAACCAAACTAATTAAGTGTAAGGCCACCTCTCTGGCAGGGGGCTAAAACTGAACAATGATCCAAAGCCTCCAACACACCCAAAAAGCTGGGATCACAGTTTATATTCTGAATGATATGTTTTAACTTAACTGTGAAACACACACTGGCTGAGAATGACGTAAAATGTTCAACGGACAAGAACAAACTGAAGCTTCTACGCCCCAAACCTGCTGACAAGTTGTTGATAAGCTGGACATATTCATTTTAATCAGTCTTACATTATATTTAAAATGTCTGCGCCTAAAGTCCGCAGCAAAAAAAAGCCAATCCAAAGAAACAAAGAAATCTAATTTTCTTGTAACTCATTTCACTTCAAGATATCATAAAACAGCCATCCAAAAACGGAGATGAATGAAAAAATAATACACACCTAAAAGAAGCCCAGTTCCAGAGGTTACATTCTGGAGACAGCTATGAAATAAATTAAATTGGGCCATGTAATGAAAAACTGGTTGTGAGCTATACGAGAGAAATGGTCCCCTAAAACCATTAATATTTTCAATGGAAAGACAATACAGAAACCAGAAAGCTGCTGATGAACTGCATATTTTTGATAAGTAGTTATACTGGTTGCAGTAAAAATGTCCAGTAGCTGATCTTCGTGCAATCCAACTTTAGCTCCAGAGGAAGATGCAGAGGAAGGTTAATGTCAAGTCAACGTTGCAAAGAAGACAAAGAACGAAAAATCTAATTTTCTCCTGTTAACAGTGAAGGCAGAATAATGCATTGAGATGGCTGTGAGGTTCAGCTCGGATCAGCATAAAACAAACAAAATATTCACACACACCAAGGTCTAAACCTCTAGCTAAAATACATGAGAAAAGTTCGAAATCCAAACAAATGGTCTCCAAAAGGGGTGGCAGAGCATTCAGCCTTGATGTGTGCACCACTCGAGGTCGTTTTCATTGCGTTTGGACTAAATGTACCACAAGTAATATGGGCAGTCAGATATTTGTATTTTTAATGGGCTGTCTCATGTTTCCTTCCAGCAATCTCATTTAACATGCTGGTTTTGTTGCGGTTAGGATTACGGAACAGCACATGCCGTGTGGGAACAGAAACAGTTGTCTACGTTCTGTTACAAGGCGTTCGACTGCGTGCTTGGATTAGGAGCCACAGAACACTGCCTGCATGCTCGATTGAATTTATAGTAGCACACATTGTGCTGCCACACATCTTAAAAACATCAGAAACCAGACGATCACTTTCTGTTTAGCAGAGTCACATCCACTTATGGCTGCAAGGTAGATTTGACAAGACTTGAAAATTAAAAAAAAAACTAAACCTTTATGTTTAATTTGAAATTAAGATGTGCATGATCTGAATATCTACTGCTTTTTGATTCATCTTATAAATATGGCTTACCTGCTGATAGTAGATGTAGGCCAGGACACCAGCCAGGATCTCCAAAAGGAAAATACACAGAAGCAGCACAAAGTACTGAGGACACAGAAAGAACAGGGGAGAAGGAACACAGTTATTGGACAGCAATGAGATGAAGAGACAACTTGCTTGTAAATGACATGTAACCGATCAGTGGCTGTGCCAGATCCTGCTTTCCTTAATTCATCTCAAAACGTTTTCCCATTACAAAACCGTTCTGTTACACTTAGTTAAGTTTCAGCACTGCTAGAAAAACTAGCAACACTTTGGTAACAAAGCTTGAATCCTTCTCGATCAGAGTTAGAAACTACCACCAGTTAGACACCGGCTAATAGTGGGAGATTTTAACAACCAACAAAGTAAACTGCTAGCCATTTTGAATGTAAAAAAAAAAAAATCAATGTTTGGACTCAAATTTAGGCTACTAAAAGTTTTTTACTGGGAGACCATGAGGTAGATCCAGAACTCACTTGATAAACCCACAATCCACTTTATTCGGTAACGTGTTCACAGCAATAGTTAAGCAGTTAATCAAATTGTAGTAGTTGGACACATTTAGGCTTCTACATAGTCGAGGTGAATTTGCGAGTTCAAACAGAGCATAGAGACTTAAGTGACTTTAAAACTGATGTTGATGGTTGAACATGTCAGAGGGGTGGTCTTGAGTATTTCAGAAACTTCTGTGCTCAGGTTTACAGAGAATGGTTTCAAAAGGAGCAAATATCACGACAGGGGCAGCTATGTAGGTGAATTTTTTTTTTGGATGTCCAAGGTCACAGCAGAACTTGCTGCTGCTTATTTATTTTTTTAAGCCAATCATAGTTGAACTAACCACTTGTTACAACCAAAGTATGGTGAATACCATTAGATTTGAGAGGTGTTGCTTGGTCTCATGAGTCTTGATTTCAGCTGCGACATTCAGATGGTAGGGACATGATTTGGCAAAAGCAACATGAGGAATCTGAGGAATGCTTCCCAAAACTTCTGCATCATGTCTGTAAGCTTAGCAATTAAGGGAACTCTAAAGGCAACTAGGGTTCAATCAATCTCTATGATCCAAACTTCATGAAGCAGTACCCCATGAATGGATTGGACTAGGGTTGCCACGATTCAAGCTTTGTTTTTCTCTTTAAACAGTTGCTGTCCTTTTATCTGCTCTATCTGCCCATCATGCCCAAGAGTTGTGGCAATCAGGGTCAGCTGCAGCTTAGAAATGCTTTAACAGCAGTATCAGCAGTGAACCAACAATATAGCCCTAAAGTTCTGAAGTTTTATTAAATAAAAAGAGAAGCATGTGTAATGCAAAAATCCACAAAGTAGAAGCTGCTTTCCACGGTAGTAAAACAGTTTTGTTTGAACTTCTTAAAAGGGAAGCGCGCTGTGGCTGACGACAAAGACGGACAGAAGCCTCTGTTAGCTAGTTAGCCCCTAACATTAGCATCAGCAGTAGAGTGATTTTCTCTTTTCCCCACAGATATGTCGGCTTTTTAACCTTCTCTCTCTCAGGTATTTATGGGCATTTATAGATTGATGGAAATGTCTAGATTCTCTCATATGACATCCTTTACGGCTTGACCTGCTTAGAGGCTGGTTCTGATCTGTTCATAGGCTGAACAGACAGTACAGCTGCTGCTCCTGTTTACAGGACATCAAGGTGCAGGTGTCTTAACAAAAATAATTATGCTTATCATTTTTTATTATTGTATAATATATCGATTTTGTCAGTATGTAACGTTAACTATGACTTTAGATGTTAAATGGCTTTGGAAAGGAAAATTTTTCTATAAGGATCATTCAGTAGTTTTGATGAAGCTCCTGTCTGAAGAGGCTTTTGCATTACTTGATAGCTGCAACATTAAAAGTGGTGATTCATTTCATTATCCTCAGCACACATCTCGTGTCTGCTGTAACGTTTTTTTTATATTCTTCATAAATGTTAAATGAGCCATCCCCTTACAAAAAAGCCCACTATTTTAGAAAATACATTACACTTTGAGGTAACACGCAAATATTAGAGCAGCTGCTTGCTCCAGCAATGATGATATGATGACATGATCAATAACGCGGCGGTTATCTTCTTCTCCAAAATTCAACAAATAAAACCAGATAAAGAGAGATCTTAAAATTAAATTAATGGACTAAAAAACGTTTTTGTTTATTTGTTTTTTAATACTTTGTCAAAATAAGTAGGGCATAGTTGGTATGTATGAAACAGATTGCCAACCACCATCAAACATGAGTTTATGGCATGCACTATAGGAAAATCCGGTTGCAGAGTAAGTTGAGTAACTAATCGGCAGGAAGTATCAGCGACATAATTTGACAGAAAGTAGCTAACGGTAGTCAGAAATATCGCTAGATTTTTTCGCTAGCCATGTTTGAAGAAGAAATGCAGGGTAATGCGCAGATTTCGAAACAGCGCCATCTCTGGTGCTGCGTTTGTTTGGAGTAACTGCAGTTAAATCCTGACCTGACCATTGAGCTCATATACCCGACAGACAACGCTGAAAGTATTTATTTACAGTCCCATCCTGAGCCAGTGGCAGCAGTAAATTAGACAGTGGCGGACACCACCGAGATCCCCATGTCGGAAAAACCCTGGAAAAGGTATTGCATGCAGTGTTTTCCTAACAGTTCACTGAACTATATTTGAATGAATACTAAACCTATCATACTGTACAATCACTTCCCAAATGCATGCATCACACAAGAGAAGAGGTAGACTCAAGTCTTTCCATCTCCTAAACTTAGCTGCCAGAGAAGACTTTAGGAGACAGTAATATAGTGTTAATTTGACACAGTATTCTAGTTGTATTTTGAACAATACAGCTCCCTCACAATAAGGGATGGATGAGATCAGCATCATCAATTAGGCCTTGAGCAAAAAAGCGACCATTTCAATAAAAGATTTTTTGTTCCATTTCGTTGTAATTTATCCCTTTGTTTTGGGAGGGGCTGGGGTATTTGTTTGATAAGGTTACACTGCAAAATTTGAAATTATAAATTGCAGCAAATATGCAAAGTTAGCATCTATTATCAGCCAGAACAACAATATTGATAATCTGATATTAATATAGGTCCATAGGGTATCCCTACTTACAATTCATTAGGACCTGAAGAAGTTATGTCTTCAGGTCCAGGGGACCAAAAATTGTATAGTAATTAAAGGAGATCATAAATAAGCAGAACTCACAAGATTTTTGACTGCTGTTATATTTTATGCTTTTACTATTTTCCCCAAATCATAAAAGTACTTATGCATCTATCGTGTAAAACTGTGTTGCACAAAAGGCCTCATTAAATGATAAAATCCAATTTATAAAAAAAATGTCCATTCCTTCCTAAAGAATTTCAATTTTCAGCAGTTTGCCTTAAACAGATAGTAGCGGTTCAAACACTGAATTTATCACAGTCATAATCTCTGCTTATTCAGAAAGGTTTGTTGTTCAGAGTTTATCAGCAGCAAACTATGAAAAAAGGAGTGAGAGGGAAGCTCTGTCATTTAATGCCAAAATAAAAAAAAGCAGACCTTCACTCTTCAGAATGGGAGAGAGGAAGCGATATTATCTGAGAGAGCCTGGCCCAAATTTCCCTTTGTCTGCCTCGACCACAGAGAGAAACTCAGCCTTGTGAACAGGACTTGATGGCTTGGCCAGACTATCTCTGAACAGCTCTTAGTCTGAATGCTGAGGAAGAGAAATGTTGGCGCTATCTATAGAAGTCTAACAATATATTAATGTTTAATGTAATAATTTAAAAAAAAAATAAGGTAGAAAAATTGATTGGGACATAGTGAGAAAAACTAGGCTTTTCACACAGAATGTGTGTGTGAAAGTTATTCTAACAATCCACCAGGAGTTGTGTTATATGTCAACACATTTAAAATTCCCACAATTGTTTTCCCTTTGATATTGCATCATGTATAAATTATTTTATATACGCGGGTGAAACTTGAAAAGTTAGAAAATCATGCAAACGTTCATTTATTTCAGTAATTTTACTTAAAGACTCGCTCCGTAACTCTTAAACCTTAAAAACATTTTGGAGGCACACCAGAATTTGTTGTGTTCATTTTTGGAGCCATCCCTCCATGGGTCCTGCTGCTGAAAACCACCCTAGATAATTTTTGTCTCCTGGAACGCCTCCTGGAAGTACTTACCGTTGCGCTTTATGGCATTACGTTACATCCTAGCATATGAGAAAACCAAACCTGCAGTTTTTACAATTGAGCCATGGCAGATCCACCAAAGACACCAAATGCTTGCCTGACCTGAAACGGATAGATGCTCTATGGGGGTTAAAGTCAGGCCAGTGTGCTGTCCAATCAAGCGCTGTAATCCCATGGCCGTTGAAATGTTGGTACATTTGGCAGTGTGGGCAAATTCTGCTGGAAAATGAAGTCAGCATCTCCATAAAGCTCGTCTGTGGAAGCAAGCATCAAGTTCTCCAACATGTCCAGGTAGACTGCTGTGTGGACTCTGGACTTAAAGCACAGTGAACCAACACCAACAGAAGACACTGGCGCCCCAAATTAACAGACTGGAAACGTCACACAGGACTTCTTGGATTGTGTGCCTCTCCATTCTTCTTCCAGATTCTGGAACCTTGGTTTCCAAATGAGAAGCAACATTTGGTCTCATCAGAAAAGAGGACTTTGGATAGCTGAGCAACAGTCAAACAGCAGCTTGACAAAAGCAATACGGCATTTGAAGCTCATGTCCAGGATCCGTCTGTGTGTGGTGACTCTTGATGCACTAACTCCAGCCTCAGTCCACTCCTTGTAAAGGTGCCCAACACTTTTGAATGACGTTTACCTGACAATCCTCTGCTACTTGTGCAAAGTTTCCTTCCACATAACTTTCTATGGTGCTTTTGAAACAGGACTTTGGGAACATCCAACCCTTTTTGCACTTCCCTTTGAAGTTTTCCCTCCTTATGGTGTCAATTATTGTTTTCTGCACAGCTGTCGGGTGAGCAATCTTTTCCATGATAGTGATTCCTACTGAAGGCTGCACGGTGGGGCAGATGTTAGCACTGTTGCCTTGCAGCTAGAAGGTTGTGGGTTTGTACCCCGGCCCAGGGCCTTTCTGCATGGAGTTTGCCTCCGGGTACTCCGGCTTCCTCCCACAGTCCAAAAACATGACTGTCAGGTTAATTGATCAATCTAAATTGTCCTTAGGTGTGAGTGTGTGCGTGCATGGTTGTTTGTCCCGTTTGTCTCCATGTGTGGCCCTGTGATGGACTGGCGACCAGGGTGTACCCCGCCTCTCGTCCGTTGACAGCTGGAGATAGGTAACAGCCCCCCCGCGACCTTGAGGAATAAGCGGTTCAGAAAATGGATGGTTGATTCTTACTGAACCAGACAGAGACCATTTGAACTCCCTCAGAAACCCTTAGCAGGCATTTTTAGATTCATTAGATTGTTAGTGTGACACCGAGTCTAAAATATTGAGCCTTTTCACAATAATTTAATTTTCTGAGAATAAGCATTTGTGGCTTTCATAAACTGTACGCTTTTAATCAAAATTATAACAAAGGGTTAAAATTATTTTCTTTAAATCTAATGAGTAAATAATATTAGTTTCACCTTTAAATTTGAATTACAGAAATACATGAACTTTTGCACCAATTTTCCTGGTTACATACTAATACTGAGATATTTCCCATATATTTTCTGATTTACAAAATTAAAGCATTTTGGGATTTCTTTTATTACAATAAGTCAAGTGCAAGTACACAGCAAAGTCAAATAATGCAATTTTCTTCAAATAATAAAATATCGGACTACTCCATCTTCCACCTCCTGCAGTATATATGCCGGATGTGAGATTGAACCTGTTGTCGCCTGTAGAGACTGAATGACTGAGTGCAGAGACTTATAAGGGCCTCTCATGATTTCAGGGCCATTTTCTCTCACAGATTGTCGCTTTACATCTGGGCCACCATTCTCCTCCCTATATACATCAGGGCACAGTGAAACTCGCGGGAAAAATCTTGTTTGGGGCTTTGTTCCCCACAGCACTGCAGCATGTAAGGCTGATCAACATATTTTTTATAGACAGCCAATATGTCCACGTTAAATTATATTAATTAGGGTAAGCTGAACCGTCCTACCTTACATGCAACATCATAGTACTTTGGCTAAAAGTCCAAACATTGCAGAGGCATAAATCTGAGCATTACTGAAAACTGGTTATTTAGGTACTGCCCGTTTATACCAGATACATCAGATCTAAAATTTTCTATTAAGTGTAAAAGACTGAAAATATTTCCAGGAATTATTCATCTACGATGATCACTCAGATTCCCTGGAAGATACAAACAGCAGATGACAGCTGTAGTTTTCTGGAGTCTGAAATACATAAATAAAACATTCTGTATAAAGAATCCCTAACCACCTAAACATGCTAATGCCTTTGAGATTTAGAGCGAAAACATCATTTCAGAAATTACATCTTTTTGATCATGACTTGGAAAAGTCACACAGAGAGCACAAACATACAAAACACCACAGTGATGAACTCCATCTTGACAACTTTATTCCTTCTCTGTGATTCATGACTTTCATCTCCACTCTTCACTATGCATCAAGGAGCAGAGGGGAAAAAAAGAATATGTCCACCGATTTCAGACAAAGGCTCAGCGTTAGCTCGCACTATTTCTACTATCCTGTTAAGGTTTCTCAGACCTAGTGTAGTTAAACTCATTATAATATCATCCCCATTGTTTATCTATGCCCCCACTACTTTTCATCTAGCTCTTATTAAAGGTTAAAAGATTGCTCAAAGACCCTGGCTGACTCAATAAAGGCTTTCATTTGTGGTTCATGACCAGCGAACATATTAGTCTCGAAAGCCTCATCAGGTTTCTGAACGGCAGCTCTGACCGAAATGAAGTCCAAGGCAGCAATCTCTTTAACCACTGCTTCTGCTTGCAGCTCGGCCAGCCGGCTGCTTGAGATACATAAATAAAAATTCAAAAAAAGCAAAGTGAGACAACAAATACATTTAGATAAGAAAAAAATGGTAAAGAACAAAGATAGAAGACAAGATGTTGTGAAAAGAGTCCAACGGAGTGGAAAAAATTATTTGGTTCTTAGATCTGGTGCCCAACTAATTAACCTGCAAAATATCTTTACACATCTGTCTTTGTTTCCAAAAAAATAACATTTAATGTCATTAAAAAGTTCTCAGTTAGACCTAAAAAGAACAAAAAAGATGCCATAAAGAAAATAAACCAGATGAGATGTAGTACACCTGACGATAAAGAGCATAGCCAAGTCTAATTTCTCTACAAGAACTAAGAAGCCATCACAACAGCACTGAATATTTTTTTCAGCCTTCTGGACTTCAAAATTCAAATAATTTAATCAATATTAAATTATTTATTAAACTTATATTTGTGATAAGCAATTGAGTTAATATTCAGCAATGTTGAGTTTTCAAGTGTATTTGTTAAACGCAGATGTGAAACTTTTTTGATTTCCAAAAGGCTGCCAACACTTCCAAATCCCACAATTCATGATTGACCATTTAAAAACTTGTACGGATAGCCTAAATCAGCTAAACTCAATTTAGCCTTCCTGTCATCTGCTGAAGGTACTACTCTCCCAGTCTATATACTTTCCAATTAACAGTTTTCAAATTTTATTCCTTCAAATAAAAGTGAACAATGAGCTCACATGAAACAAGAACCCTTTTTTTTAAGATCCCATGTTACTGTAGACAAGAGATGGATACATTGATATAAACTTTAAATAAATTAAGTAAAACTGCATGAATTTGAATGAGGCCATGTACAAACAAAGCCAGTTTTTTTTTTTACGAATATTTTCCTCACCTCGTTAAAAAATATATATCCATCTCCCCACACGTAACTGGATAAATGGGTCTTTAAGCACATTCATAGACATGCCAAGCTGTAGGGGGCAGTAGTTCCAAATCCTATCCACACAGTAACTTTCTACATCCAGCAGTAATAGAGCTGGTAAAAAGATGCAAGCAAAAAGCTATTGGACGATTGATAATGCCAACACAGCTCTGAGGACATAAATGCTGTTTCTGATTGTTTAAACAAGTGATGTTTGAGCATTTTTTTTTTTTTGACAGTGACATTGCAACGCTGTTTCTGAGTTCTCCCTGTTCTGATTCTTTTGTATTCTAAATGCAATGGAGGGGCTTGTTTGCAAAAACTCACTACACCAGCCCTGGCTTCTGGCCAGTTCGCTCTTTGGATCGTTCTTTTGACCTCCTTCACACAGTCGTAAACCACATCCTCCCTAAAAATCCTTCACACTGATCAAAGGCAACAGCACCTACTCTATTTAGGCTTCAAAGCAGCAAAGTACTGCAGTGAAGCTGTGGAGGGAATCGGTTTTTTTAACACATTAGATCCTATGACCTTCAGGTTACACGACAGAGGTGCCAATCAGTGCGTGTGTAAGCCTTCAGCAAGACAGGTTAGAACCCCCACATACCCACACAAAAAAAAAACAATTATCCTCCACTCTCCCCCTCCTTCCTGTCCTTATGTTCAACCTCTATTAACAATCCAGATAGCATCTCTCCTTGCCAACAAGTGCATTCTTTCACGATTTATCACTGTAATCTCAACTCTTCGGGATGCATCAAGGTTTTGAAATCACAACACAATAGAAGAGGTCATGTGTGGATAAGTTGCCGATTTAAATTTTTTAATAAAGTTTCATGTGGATTGTTCTGGTTACTAAACAGATATCCTGCAACTAAGAACAGCAGATCTAATTTTAAATACCTCTTTGGTACCAATAAATACATTTTTTAGATAGAGAAGATGCATACACTTTACACAAATCACAAAAACGGAGAAGATTGCAGGAACAAATAAAAGTTTACATTTCTTTAACTATAAACTAATCAGTAACTCACTTCCAACAAAAATGTGAAGAATCTGCTGAGAAATAGATAAATGTGTAATTTAAATTTAAAAATATTAGACCTACATCCCTCCTGATCAGTCTGAGACAGTAACGCATACATTTATTGCAACTCCTTGAACGTCTGTATTGATTAGACACTGCTAATGTGTTTGGAGGCTGTACAAAATGCAGCGGCTCATCTGACTGGATCCAAAAGGGGCATTTCCATTTGCTTTATAAAAATCAGTAACCTTGCACTACTTCATATTTACTGCAGAATTTAGCCTACTTTGAAATGTTACTCCTAACTAGTAAAACTGTGAATGACTTGGCACCACACAATTTATCTGCTCTGCTTCACTCTTACAATCTGGCTGTGGGTCTTAGATCCACTGGTCAGTTACTCCCAAACATCCCCAGACTAAAACCAGAGGTGACCAAGTATTTTTGTGTAGTGGCCCTTTAAGCTCTGAAACGGCCTGCCTCTAAAAGTCAGAGCTGGCCAAACTGTTAGTTTAAAACCTTTCTACGAACCTAATTTTTTTTCATTAGCTCCAATCTATTTAAGCAGGACATCAGTGTTGTAATTGTGCTAGTTTCCCACAACTAGGGTTGGGCGATGTCCCCCAAATTGAGAGCTAACAATGTTTACACTAAAACATCGTGATGGACGATGACATCGCTGGAGGGGGACGACGTCGTTTCTTTTTTTTTTTTCATTTATCTCTTCACACCTGCCTAAATATGTTAACTTAACATACAGCAAAAAAAATAAACTTAATTTTTGTAAACTGTTTATACAAGCAAGTCAAATGGATTTGAAATCCATACTTATGCTTTTATGAGCGCACGGATTTCGGCATCATGCTGGACCTTTTCAAAGCTTTGAACTTAAAAATGGGAATTATTCCTTTACCTTCTAAATAAGAGGATTAAGCTATACGTAATAAACTCACTACAGGTCCTCCTTCCAGGTAACAGCCTTATAATAATCTCTTCCAACCGAGCATACTCCACTAAGTCAGCTGACAGGTGAAGAGTTGATGTCCTTTGACGCTCTCATTCCCCCTTTCAGCCACAATGCGCATAGCGCAAGTTTCGCGCCGATCTTTGCTTCACAAAACAGGCTAAATGTTACTTATCTGCCTCGTGCCGCCTGTCTGCCGCCGGAGACGTGTGCGCGGAGCTGTAATCAGGCCTTAAAAGTTGGCTTCGAACCGACCTGAATCCGAGAGAGTTCAGCCCGAGCCCAAGAGCATGCTATATTTTTATTGACACCTTATTAAAGCTCGAACCGATTAAACCCAACATTTTTCCGCTAGAAAAAAAAAAAAAAGAAAAGCACCTTAACGGTCACGTTGTCCGGTTTTCAATTTACTGGAAAAATGTTTGGAACTCCGGTCAAATCCGGTTGATCTAAGAGGAGTGGGTCTTTTACATCATGACGAATCCTGTGTGCCAGTAACATCTTGACAGGTAGATTCCGAATAAATTTAGTGTCCCACTGCACCGCTTTATTCTAAATTATCACACTAAAGAGATGGACGGGTTCGGGCAAAGATCTTCAGCTCTAGTGCGCAGTAATCGCTTGTGTTGTTCGGCCACTGGGTTCAGTCTTTGCCGTCCTGCCTCGGCTCTTTTCATTTGCAGTTTAACAAGTTTTGCGCAGCTGTAACAAAGCAACTGATTGCTGCGCTCGTCCAGATTCATCCAGATCAATTCTTTTTTTGGAGCTTCACAGAGGGAAACGAATGCAAACAAAACATACCAATTCCGCACACACAAATCACGTAAAAAAAAAAAAATATATATATATATATATATATATATATATATATATATATATATATATACACAAATATTTTCAACTGTGCTACACTCATTATGTTCTCAATGTTTATGGAGCAGTCCCTGCAAAGGTTTTAGTTAATCTTAAACTTAGTTTAGCTTAGTCTCTTCTTAAAGGATAAGTGCGTGTCTGACAGAGTGGTGGGCGTGGCATCACGATGGTGGCTTTCCATCGTGATGTTGGTCAGCCATCACGACAGACGATGACATCGTTCATCGGCACAACCCTACCCACAACTAGTAGTTTTCCCCAATTCCTCCTAAATAACATTGGAAAATGGGCAGTGGTACCTGATGGGCAGTAGATGGGAAAGTCGCCGGTCCATCGCAAAACAATGCAGAGACATGAAGGACAAACAACCACGCACAAACCTACTCATACTTACTGAAGAAAACAGAGATCAATTAAAGAAATAGTCATGTTTTTGGACTGTGGGAGGGAATTTAATCAAAATGCAAATTCCAAACAGAGAGCGTTGAATCCTCTTGATGCAAAGCAACGTATCCCCCATGCTGAATAAAGTCACCAGAGTTAATTGTCTGAATGAGGAACTGTTGTGAGAGATTTTTGCAGATGTTTCTATGCTGAAGACTCTTTGTTTTGTCTGTTTCAAGTCCATTTTTTTTATTGTTTTGGCTGAAGAGCAATAGATTAACCTTGATATCATTATTTCCAAGTGCAGGGAAAAATAACATGATTTTTTTGCTTGTTCGTTTACTTTTTGGCTGATTCAAGTCAGCAAGGGAATATCCCTTCATATTATGCACAAACAAAGGCCCACTCAACATTATTGAAGAATCCAACATCCATATTTGTGTTTAGTAGTAGAACATTATCTTTCTGTTTTTATCTGATTTCTTTTTTGATCGACTGTCTCACACATTGTGAAAATTTCTCAGCACTGAACTTCCGTGCAGCTTCCATTATCTTTCTACCTCGATGTGATCTCTTACCACTCGCAGCAGCTTCCTCTGTTCCTTGAAAGTGGCACAGCAGCCCAGCACACCCGTTACCATGACGATGGCTCCAGCAATGACCAGTATGTAGGCGGAGGCGGCGTAGGTCTTGGAGGGGAGGAGGCTTATGTAGTCGCTCTTCTCCAACAAGGTCCAAACACCCACTCCCATCACAACTCCTCCTGCCAGCTTGGGAGGAAAAAGGAACAGGGTGAGGTTCTGGTTTTGACCAGCGGCCGGAAGGTAACGGCAAAACAACTCGCACTCTGTTCCTGAGAGCAGTAAAAACTACAACAGCTGAGGGGAAAACCAGGGAAAACAAACTTCACTTAAATTTCTAAAGGCCTAAATCTGCTATTTTTATAACATAATCATAAGGCTGAATTTAAATTCTTGATAAATAAAAAAAGGTTGTTTTTTTTTAGAAAAATCTGTCGCTTTAAAACCAACAGACAGCCATTTTCAACTTGCTGTGTTGGTACATGACTGCATACAGCATAACTGCAGACACAAAGACAGTCTGTTCTCACTCTCATAGCAGCTTTACCTGGTGGCTCAGATTTGAACCATTGAGCTGGTACTGTTTTGTTCATTTAACTTATGTAACATGGCCAATTATATGGGTTAAGAGTCTTTGTGGAGCCTTTTTGAACAGCCTTTGACTTTTAGTCAAAAAGGAACACTACAAAGCATAGCTCGTAAGCATTATTGCATTTCAGGGAGACAAACAGGAAAAGTCAAATGATTTTGTTGAATTCTTGTGCAAGCTGACTGGTACGGAGGGCAAACAGAATTGTGACGGGTTCACCTCTAGAATTTATCTTAAAGGTTTCTTGTTGACCTGGTGATTAAAAATAAATGAGCAGTTTGGCATCTCCAAGTTGTCCATCTGTTAAAGAAATTTCAGAATCACTTTAAAAAGACATGTTGCTTTTAAGATAAGTTCATCAGTTTTTTTGAAGCCAACTTTGAACTTTGAGTTAAATGTACTGTAGCAGTAAAACCGGACTTCTGTGGTTATTTCCATAAAAATGTTGCTCTTTTTTTATAAATCTTAAGAAAAAAATACTTTAATTGTAAACTTGTAATATTCATAACTTAAAAAAAACACTGATCTGGTTTAAAATATTTGGAACATGAAACAAGACTGATTAACAGAACTCAAAATGGGAAGATCAATACAGCACCTGAGTGTCACAACTAAAGGGAGAATAAAGAGTCACATCAAAAGCATCATAATTAACACTTTCACTAATTACATGATAGCTGGAGAAAAACATGGATCTTAGCAAGCTGAGATGTATTTGGTAGACGCTTTATATTGTAACAGAAACACATGTAACATTTGTCTTATCCAATTCAAACTTAAGAGAATCCAATTTAATTAAACCAGATGAAATAAACTCAACTACTGTTTTATGTCTTCCGTTCAATCCGATCAGAGCTTTCAGCTAATCTATATCCAGTTATTTGAAGCTCACACATTGGCGACACCTAGTGGCAGAGGGTGGAACTTCTGGTTTTAATGTTGGAAAAAAGAATGTTTTCATTCATGAAAATAAGTTTGTGTGTGTTTACATCTAATAACTGAATGCAGCCAATGTATATCTTCTGTTCAGTGTCTACATGTGAACCTGGGGCATTATTATATAAGACATGGTTCCTGCATACTTTAACGTTTCAAACTTTTCACATTTTCATGTCAGTTTTAGGCAAATTTGAAAATATTTTATAATAATTTAGTAAATTGTATGATTTTCAGTAAAAACTATATCTATATATATATCTATATATATATATATATATATATATATATTTCTATCTATATATCTATATATCTATATCTATCTATATCTATATATATATATACATACATACCACTGGTCAAAAGTTTTAGAACACCCCAATCCAGATCAATCTGGTCATCTTTAACATGTAAACAATGTCCATTTCACTGTTTTCATTCATTTTCCACTCCAAACACAGAAATGTACAGTTGCAGTTCAGCTAGATTTCTTTCAGTCTAATGTATTCTTAGTAGCAGTGCATAGTTGCAGAAACATTACCGTCAAACAATCTGCAAGAGCTCAGTGTACCCAAGTTGATACTTACCCAGAAGAGAAAGTTGAAACTAAACAGGAGGTATTTCAGGCAGACAGTTCCACATGTTTCCTTTTTCTCCTCATAAGCCCCCATCCTGGAAAGAAACAGGAGATGGACAACCAGAATTTACAAACTTTGGGTGATGGACTTTAGTGGAGGGGGCTCGTGATACCTTTTTAATATCCAAACACATTTCACTATTGCTTTGATTTGACAAGACCTTTGGAGGTGAACTGATCCTGTACTCTGAAATCTTACAGAGGAAGGTTTTTGAGCTAAACGATACAGAAAAATGGAAGTTCAAGGCAAGATTTGAGGAGAAGAAACAATGAAGACAAGAGCTCCACTGCCTTCTTTGGTACGCATTTTACCATATGACATTACTATACCATCCCTAACCCTTGCTCCAAGTAAAGAAGATAATCATATCCCATAATTATTTGCATTTTTTTTATAGGGCTGGACGGTATAGGAAAAGAGCATATTGATAAAAGGGATTGGTCATTTTGATCGAGATCGATAATTATTGACATCACAAAATGTAGAAAATATATTTTGAGTGCCATTGTATTTCAAGTAGCAAATTTTAACTAAGAATTAAATTAAGTTATTTTTCAAACACTTTTTTTAATCACAACTAAGTTTGTAAGAGAAACCAATCAAGAGACCTGACTAACATCAGTAAATACAAAGATATTATTATATTTATTATATATTTTAATTATGTTAGCAATTTAAATTAACTATCTATTAATTATTTATTACTATTAATTATCTTAACGTTTTATAATCTTTTAAACATTTCATAACGCTGTTATATTAATGGCTGAAACCTTTGGTTTAGTTTTTCAATAATGCTGATTCTAATTTAGTCCAGTTGCTAAAGTTAAAAAAAAAATTTTTAAGCGTTTTTTCACTTCTGAGGACCCTGTGGAGAACCGGGTGGATACTTTAAAAGTCACATGTGTTGTTAGCAGTGCAACCTGGGTAGGTTTCCTGTGTCTCTCCGCAACACTGATTCATAGAAAGCCAGGGAAGGGGACTCCTGCTTAAGACAACTGACCATAGTATTTTATTTGGTTTAATACTGTTGTGTTTAGTGTTTTAGTGCATCGAGGATGGGTTCAAAACACAACCTGAGCTACCAAAACATTGTTCTCGGACAACTTCCTCCTTGCTATGAAATTTGACTGTAGTGAAGTTTGTTTAAAGGCGATGGTTCGCTTAGGGACCATCAACAAATTCTGTTGCAGCTCAAGTCATTTGCTCCCGTTTTGTGGTTTGAAAGGACCGAAGCTGACAGAGCGGCCTGGCATTGCGTTAATGATTCGTTCGGAGTGGGTAGTGACTGTCGTATGGAGATACCCGATAGGCTATAATGAAAAAATGAGGGTGTGGTGGAAATTTAGTGAGGAGGATAATCTTCTGTTCTGTTAATCAAATATGATAGGATGACACTGTATGCTTGATGATGTCATCAGGGCAATGTGTTTGGCTTCAGAGATGTGTGTGTGTGCAATCTTCAGCGCTGGACATCAGGGTTTGCTTGGCGACCACCAGAAATCTATGGACACTGCTGACATCAGTTAGATGAATCCTGTATTAGTCTGTGTCAGATCGGGGAGAGTAGTAAGTCCATGACTTCATGGTACCGTGTGAATACTGTAAATCCTTGTTGACCAACAAGCTGATATTAAAACCTCCAGAACTGCTGAAAGAATTCGGTCATCCTTTAATAAATCGATAATAGGGGAGACTTTTTTTTTTTTTAATCAACCCCCTTTTTCCCCCTATCGCACCACACATCTAACGATTGATAGATATTGCTATTGAATTATCATCCAGCCCTATTTTCTGATCTTTGACTTTGAGCCTCAACGTATGTATCTCAGACTTTTATTTGCAGCCCCATCATTTTCCTTCACAGGAATGTTTGGCGGAATCGACCTTGAATGCATCCTTTTCATAATGCATCCATCGTCTTCCGCTTATCCGGGGTCGGGTCGCGGGGGCAGTAGCCTAAGCAAAGAGACCCAGACCTCCCTCTCCCCGGGAGGAATCCCGAGGCGTTCCCAGGCCAGCTGGGAGACATAATCCCTCCAGCGAGTCCTGGGTCTTCCCCTGGGTCTCCTCCCGGTGGGACGTGCCCAGAACACCTCACCAGGGAGGCGTCCAGGAGGCATCCTGACAAGATGCCCGAGCCACCTCAACTGGCTCCTCACGATGTGGAGGAGCAGCGGCTCTACTCTGAGCCCCCTCCAGGTGACCGAGCTTCTCATCCCATCTCTGAGGGAGAGCCCAGCCAACCCACGGA
This sequence comes from Apricaphanius iberus, assembly GCA_028564705.1. NCBI lineage: Eukaryota > Metazoa > Chordata > Actinopteri > Cyprinodontiformes > Aphaniidae > Apricaphanius > Apricaphanius iberus. The sequence goes on along the minus strand of JAPXFQ010000493.1, from coordinate 117,597 downwards.
GGAAACTCATTTCAGCCGCCTGTATCCGCGATCTCGTTCTTTAGGTCACCACCCAGCGTTCGTGACCATAGATGAGGGTAGGAACGTAGACCGACCGGTAAATTGAGAGCTTTGCCTTTCGGCTCAGCTCTCTCTTCCCCACGACAGACCGGTACAGCGCCCGCATAACTGCAGACACTTTACCAATCCGTCCATCGATCTCACGCTCCATTTTTCCCTCATTCGTGAACAAGACCCCTAAAGACCCCTAGATACCTAAACTCCTCCACTTGAGGAAGGACCCCATCCCCGACCCGGAGAAGGCACTCTACCCTTTTCCGGCTCAAGACCATGGTCTCGGATTTGGAGGTGCTGATCCTCTTCCCAGCCGCTTCACACTCTGCTGCGAACCGCTCCAACGAGAGCTGATGAAGCCAACAAGACCAAATCATCTGCGAAAAGAAGAGACCCGATCCTGAGGTCACCAAAACGGATCCCCTCCACGCCTTGACTGCGCCTAGAAATCCTGTCCATCAACGTTATGAACAGGACCTGTGACAAAGGGGCAACCTTGGAGGAGTCCAACTCTCACTGGAAACGAGTCCGACTTACTGCCGGCAATGCGAACCAGACTCTGACACCGTTCATACAGGGACCTAACAGCCCGTATCAAAGGGCCTGGTACCCCATACTCCCGGAGTACCCCCCACAGGACTCCCCGAGGGACACGGTCGAACGCCTTCTCCAAGTCCACAAAACACATGTAGACCGGTTGGGCGTACTCCCATGCACCCTCCAGGACCCTGCTGAAGGTGTAGAGCTGATCCAGTGTTCCACGGCCAGGACGAAAACCCCATTGTTCCTCCTGAATCCGAGGTTCGACTATCCGTCGGACCCTCCTCTCCAGAACCCCCGAATAGACCTTACCAGGGAGGCTCATAATATCCTTTCTAAATGTTTAAAAGCCGGTTTTTAGGCATTTTGACCAATTATGCGTAAAATAATTTTTGCCGATACCAAAAAAAACAACAACAAAAAAACCCAACTTATTTACATTTATTTATAACATGTTATAAAGTTTGGAATGATTTCAATCGTTGCACAATAAGTTAAATTAAATTAGGGCTGGTTGATAAATATGTTTCATCGATTGATTGAATATTCTGTTTATAAAGATTTAATTTTCAGAAGATCTCTACTTATACTTCCAAGGGATACAGAAATTATTATAACGGTTTTGGAAGCATTTCTGGTAGCAAAAACTAAAAAGCGAAAGCAACTCCCTTCCATGTGCTTGTCTCAACAACACATTCTGATCACTCCTCTCTGGTCCCACACCAGACATTTCCTGAAAGTTGTATTAATATCCACCAATAACCTTTTGAGTTATGCTTCTAATTAACAGACAAATAAACCCTGGTGAACATGAAACCTCTTTGGCAGAGGGAAAAACAGAAAACACAATGAAAGCATAAAGAACATTAAGACATAGTATGATATTCATGCTATTATTAATTTGAAGGCAGTTCTAAACAGGTGGGGGGGGGGGGTTCAAGCTTCAATTTAAAACAGCTCAGTAGCCTCTGGAGGTTTGTTCCAGATAAGAGCAGCATGTACACTGAAAGCTTCTTCTCCAGGTTTAGTTCTGATTGTGACGAGTCTCCAACATACTTAGGCGCCAAACCATTCAATGATTTATGAACTAGAAAAAGTGTTTTGAAGTCTATTCTCAGACTTACAGGGAACCAACGTAGGGACTTTAGAACTGGGGTGATGTGCTCTACTTTCCCGGTTCCAGTGAGGACAAGCAGCAGCGATCTGCATCAGCTGCAGCTCTCTGATTGATTTTTTAGGCAGGCCTGTGAAGATACTGTTACAATAATCAATTTGACTAAAGATAAACGCATGGTTGAGTTTTTCGAGGTCTTGTTGGGACATTAGTCCTTTAATCGCAGAAATGTTCGGCAGGTGACAGAAGGCTGACATTGTTATTGCCTTTATGGGATCCTGGATGTTTACTTCTGAGTCCATTATTTAACCTAGATGTTGGGCCTGATCAATAGTTTCTAGTTGTATTAACTGAAGCTGTGTGCTGACTATCATTTCTCTTTTGGCCCAAAGAAAATTACTTCAGTTTTGTTTCTGTTCAGCTGAAGAAAATGATTGTACTATTTGGCGTAATGCATTGGCTTAGCGTTTGGATGGGTTCAGTCACCTGGTGACATTGAAATGTACAGTTGAGTGACAGCTGCATAATTTTTTTTTTTTTGGGTAAAATCTGGGCTAAGGGGAGATATTAAATCAAAGGTGCCCCAGGATGGAGCCCTGGGGCATCCCACGTGTGATTTCCGTCTGTTCTGATGAAGACTTGCCTACTGACAAAAATACGTTCCTGTTCTCTAGGAAAGACCCAAACATTTCAAGTACTGTACCATGACAGTGAGGTTGGGGAAACAAACGGAGCACCATCCTTACTCTTATTAAAGAAATTCTAAACTAAATTTGTTAAGATGCATATCTCTAAAGCAGCTGAACGCAGGCCGGCTACCCAAGCAGACATTACCCAGCAGCAGGGCTTTTCACATAGACACAGACTGGCAAGCAATAATATGAAAGTAGCCAGCTTGGGGGGTTACTTACATTTACACTAATGTAAATGTAAGTAACAGCACGATATTCATGTGCATTTATTAACTTTGTCGTAAACAACAGAATATGTATACAAATAAAATAAAATTACTCTTAAGTAAAAGACGTTTCCAACATAAATGATAAACTTAATGGTCTCATATCTCCATTCTGCTCTTTAATCAACTTCACTGTGTCACCATCTTCCCATTCAGGATCAGAGTCCATGCCCAACTCAAAATATTGCAGCAGAAACAATATAACACTTGTATGTGTACATTAAAATGCCACCATTTAAATAAAAAAAAATCTGTAAATGTTTTGATTTGAACAATGAATGTCCCTTTTAAGATGAATACAGAATCCTAATACTACTCTGAAGCACTTAAACTGATCACTTTTCTTCTTTAAGAAGCCTTCCAGAGTCTGCTGATTGGATTTTCTTTTTGGTGGCATCTTTCTCACACCTCTGGGCAGGAAGAAACCATGAACAGGAGAAGATTACTAATACTTTTTATTATTATTATTACAACTACTACTATTTTGTGACTGGGAGCCCTGCTCTGACGGCTGCAAGCACTTCAGTGACCGGATCAATAAAGTATCTTTGAATTGAATAATAAGCAGGCTATATTATTTTTTCAGACATTTGCTCAAATACAATATTACTTTACTACTACCATTATCAGAAAATGTTCATGTCATGACACCTCCACAGTGCAGTGGTGGCTACACAAATAAACAGCAAATAATTCTCCTTTATAAACAAACGAAAACACACTCTTACGAATCCTTTTTTTTCACTAATTGAACGCTTGAAGGGAGGACTGAATTACCAAAATGACGCTCTGCTTCTCGTCTATGACGGCTCAGACAGCCTGGTTTAACAACAAAGCCGCCGTGGACTTAGCCTTTCCGCATCGTCCATTTAGCTAGACCCGAGTCAAGAGCCCCATGATAACACTGGGTACAACTTAAGCGGACGGAAGGATATTAGTTCAGTGCGACCAGCCAAAAGTATATTAAAGGACCGGGCGGAGCAGCAGAATTTGAAAGCTACCCCAGTTCACATTGCATTCTGGTGGAGAATAGAGCCGTGTCACAGCGGGACTCATGCTGAAGTATGAAAGGGAAAATACGATGGGCGTGCTAACGTCGTGCACAGCATTGCGCGGAAACACATCCTGGTCATAAATTAGTAGCCGGCTGGACTTCATTGAGTAGTCGGCTATATAGCCGGCAGCCGCCGCTTGTGGAAAGCCCTGCAGCAGCCATCATTTTGTTATATTTTCAATGTTACTCTTTAAATACCAGAACAAAAAAGTCTATAGAATTATGCAGAGCAACCACTAAAACCAACTTTAACAGGAATTTACTCTGTATTCTGCAAGTCTGTATCAAAATGGAAAAAAAAACAGGGTGATTTTTATCCCTGAATAAAGGCAATCATCTAATGTTATAAACATGGGATTTTACTTTTTGCGTTAATACTCTAATACCGTATTATCTGGTCAGTACCCAACTGCACTAGACTTGCACAACTCATCAATCAGCAATTTTAACAAACCATAAATTTTTTTTAAATAAATATACAAAGCTGAAAAAAATACAATAAAAAAGCATGCAAACTTCCCAGATCTAGGACCAGTCTAAATATAGGTGATATTTAGAAATGTTTTTCAAAGCAACTGAAAGACAATTGTGTTAAAATAACTTTTTGTAGAGTTCTTTTTAAAACCAACAAATTAGTTGGAGTTATTTGCACAGCAAGAACAGAACCGCAACTCACTAAAACAAACTTTACAGTTACTGTGAGCTGCTTTTAGCAAAGTTGTGACATGGTTCAATTAGACAGTGGATAAGTGACCATTAGTCTAGACGGTGGGCAGAGTCAGTGAGCAGAGTTATTACTACATCTGAATGCAGACAGGATCATGACTAAAGAGTGAGTAAGAGCTAAAAGGTTGGAAGAGGGGGGGGAATAAATGATTAGTCACATACTTATCAGGTGTCAGCGACCCACTCTTACAGGAATAACATCTCGAAATGTCCATCAAATAATCTAATCTAGCTTCCAAAATAATGCTTCAATACATAATTGGGTGAGAGATACAACATTAGCTAATGAGAATCATCTTTAAAATCTGTTGTAAACTAAAAACAGAATTCCCTTAAGAATTGTTAAAGATGTTTTTGGATAAATGACCCTTTCTAAGCAAGTAAAAAAAATTATTTTCCAGAACTGTTTAAAATGGCAAACACGCTCAGAAAATGATGCAAATCGAGTTTAATCTCTTTCCCATCTTTTAAAAAGGGTCAAATTGTGAACACGGGTAGCACCGGTTGCATACCACCTCATACCTTAGATTCATATTTTAAAGAGGATCGTAAAAATAAATGAGTGGCAGATTTTAAAATATAACCGACCTGACTACGGTATATCAGTTTTAAAAACATACAAATATTCTAACTGGAGGGCATTCTCATCCCAGTCCTCAGTCTCCTCTAACACTGAGGTTTCAGGAGTGAACAATAAATATGACGCTTTATAACAACAGAAACAGCCTTTAAAGTAGCTCTATTCTTCACACCCTTTTTTTCTTTTCTCAGACAACTTCTCAGTCAAGCCCAAACTCGTGCTAGCTCCTCCTCCACTTCATTGTCTCATCCCGACTCGCTCCTCTCCTTCCCCCACCCCGGCGTTTACAGCACAGTCTGTTTATATGAGAGAGTGACTGAGTGTGGCTGCTCTCCATCTGTTACAGTGGGCCCCTTTCAGTGTGTTCCTGTTAATTAAATTCAAACAAGACGCAACTGCCAACGTCTGTTTTTTTTTCTTTCCAGAGCACAACACGCAAACTGCTGAGTAAAGAGATCTGTTTGAATGCCTGTGAGCTTTACTGTAAAAAGAATCCGGATGGTTTGTGGATCTAATCATGCATCTTTTTTTCCTTCCCTCTCAGATAAGCATTAGGCAAGATATTTCTCTGCTAAAGCCATTATGTGCCGTGTTTCTGACAAGGCTCTGTAACCACCATGATTTCAGCTTTCAGGTTTTATTTTAAGTCCTAAAATGGCTAAATTGCCTTGAACACCACCACTGACTAACCAGGGCTTTTCCTACATAGAAATCTCAACGGCGGCCGCCACCGGCTCTCGCTGGGGGTGTTAAAAAATACTTTCAGCGCTTTCTGTTGAGACTGTGCGCTCAGTGGTTGGAATTTCACTGCAGTTACCCTAAACAAACGTAGCAACAGTGGTGGCGGTGTTTCAAAATCAGCACTTTACCCTGCATTAAGTCCAGTGTTCCCACCTTAGCGACTTTGATGCCATTTTTCATGACTTTTTAGACCCATTTTCCAAAAACGCCTAGCGAAAAATCTAGCGAAATTTCTGACCACCTCCATCCATTTTCTGTCAAACTTTGTCGCCAATATTCCCTGCAGATTAGAGACCACACTCTTGCTTTGCAATGCAGCTCAGCTCATCCAGTTGCAAACGAATTGGTTTTATCTGTAAAATGAACGGAATATGCTGGCATGTAAGATCGATCTTTGTTTAATAAGCCACACGCGAACATCGTTCTTCACTCTGCAGAAACGTTTATGCAACTACGCTGCATCCGCACTGATCTGCTGCACACCTACGTTGCGTTCAAGTAACGTTGGAAATGTAGGCTATGGTGATTTCAAGAAATGTAGCCCATTTAACACACAAAAAAAACACTGAACATAAGCCATAAACTCATGTTTAATTGCAATCACTGTTTGATGCATACTAAATACGCCTATACTTATTATTAAAGTATTGAAAACCAAACAAAAACTACATTCACTCAAATTAATTTAAAAATATCTAAATACAAAAATTTTAGTTTAAAAGAATGTCCAGTTGTACATTTTGAACTAGTTCCCTTCCCACATGTTTGTTTCAGAAAAATTTTTTTAAAAGTAACATGATCCAGTCTCTTCTTATCGATGACTCACATTTCCCTGTAGCGTTTCCTCTGTTAAAATAATTTATAATTCAATTCCTGTGGGGAAAAAAAATCCTAATCTAGATCTAATCATTTCCTCCTTTCTGTTTTGTTCTTTTTGCCTCATTATACCAGCTTTCTTTTGAATGTTATAGCGCCACCAACCGGTTCTTTTATCCCTTACTTTTTGCCATCTTTCCTCGACCTTATGATGCCGCATGTTTCTGTTCTTAGGATCATTTTATTTTGACATATCTGCACAAACAGCTTTTTCAGACCATTTTAATTGCAAACTGGTTTTATTGGTATTGAGTGTTAGAGGAGAAAAAGAAGACATTATTGATGAGTTCATCAGTATGCTAATTATAATGTCATCTGTCATCAGGCAGCTTCTAGCGACTTTCTGGGTCAAATTCAGCTACTTTCTGTCAGAGACAGTTGGCAACACTGATTAAGTCACCAAACAGAGAAATTTCTTTAAGCGGAATCCTCTAGATCTAAAAAAAAAAACAAAAAAAAACACAATGGGTCAATGTTGTAAATACATTTGGTTACTGAATAATGTGTCCTTTGTTGAGCAATTATGACTTTGAATTCACGGTAAATACATATATAGTCATACATATACATATAAAGTCCTTATTCAGAAAATCTGATATCCACATTTTATTTCTAGCTGAGATACTGACTGCTTATTTTGTACATGTTTAAATCAAAGAGAATGAATAGAAATTGCTCCCATCTACATATTCAGTATGTTTAGAAGTAATATTTAGTAGGGATGGGAATCTTACAACATCTCACAATTCAATTCGATTCCGATTCTTGGGGTGACGATTCGATTCAGAAACAATTCTCGATTCAAATAAAAAAAAAATCTGAATAAATACTCTTTCATTCATCATTTGTGTTTGTAATACACACAACTTGATCTACCAAGTGTCTGTGATGAAGTGAGCCATGAATGTAATAGGGCATCAACACAAAATGGATTTTACAATCTATGTTGAGAGAAGGGAACTGATTCAAAAGTAACAAGACATGAAATTGCAACTGGACATCCAAGACTTTTTAAACAAAATTTCTAGTCTTGAAAAAAAATGCTGATATATTTTAAGAAGAAAAAAAAATAATAATATGTATTTTGTTTGTTCTTTGGTACGTATTAGAAAATACATTGAAAATATTTAGTATGCACCAAATGTTGCTTATCAACCATCATTAAACAGAAATGTATGGCTTATGTTATTATTTTCATTGTTTTTGTTAGAAATTTAAAAAGTCCTAACGTTATTAAACTCAGCATATATTTCGGACTTCCTTGAAAGCGCCCCAGGTGTGCAGCGCTGCTGGATGTTTATGTGTAGCTTATAAAGAAAGATCGCTCTTATATACTTGCAGATTTATATATTAAAAAAAAATTCAGCCAAAAGTGTCATTAGAAGACCTTTTAGACGGCCCAAACATTTACCTTCAGCAAAGACGGGGCGGGCTGGATTTCTCTTCCGTCTTTCATGCTGAAGCTTTAGCCTAGCGCTAGCTAGCCAACGGCGTATCAGACCTGTCAATGCGACGGTGGCCGTTGCATGACAAACATTACGCGAAGCGAAAATGTAAAAAGGTTCAGAAAACATATTTTTTAAGAATCGATTCTCAAACATTTCGGATCGATTCTGAATCTTGTTAAATAGGAATCGAGATTCAGACGTGAATAGATTTTTGCTCACACCCCTAATATTTAGTATTTAAAAGTCTAGTGAACTACTTCAATATCAATGATTTAACCAAAAACATTTTTATTTTTTTATTTTTTTTAGATATGCTAACCTCTTCTTGTCATTAAAGCATTCTAGATAAGGTAAAAGGTTATATGAAATTGGGAATATCTCTGCTGCACTACCTTGATGTCAATGAACAATCACTGAAAAAATATTTCAGTCATTAAAGTCAGTAAAACTTCGAAGAAAGTAAAGTCTAAGAAAGAAAGAAAAAAACAATCACTGTAAAAGTGTATCCTGATAAGTTATTTTTATATTGTTGCAAGTGTATCAATTAAAGAAAACAAAACTATGTACAAATTTGAAACGTAATCGCAATACTACTGCTGAAGATTTGACCTAATATTTTTTACCAGAATTTTCCTCAGCCACTAAAAATACAAAGCATGCCTTAGGCAAAGAGGGCAGTGAAAGTTACTTGAAAAGGCCAGCTATATTATCGACGTGCATAATTTGCATGTATTGAACCTAAAATATAATATCCTGCAAAATATTGGATTCAAGCAGGTCTTTACAAATGAAATATATCAAACATTGATTTCGCAATGATTAGGATTCTATATAGATAGGATACTTTGAAAAAAACAAAAACCTGACTTTAGAGCCATTATCAGAAAGAAATTCTGGTCTTTAACCATAGTTTGCTTTTCAAATACACCACTTGTGTTTCCAGAGCGTTGCCTTTCAGCTGGCATTGGGCTGCAGCTGGATTGTATCCGGATACGACGCAAACAATGTGCCACTCGTACATGTGTAATTCTTGCAAAGAGGGCAGACGAAACAGCAGGACTCCTCACAGTGCTCGTCTTTTTGATGTGTGCAATTCTGCGCACATAGGAACACTTCAGAGACATTGATGAAGAAGCTAAATGGAAAATATACACGATATATCGTCATCAACATATTCACTGACAGCTTTCCCTGTCCTGGACTTTATCTGACATTCTGAACCCAAAACAAAGCCATATCTGCCATTGATGACACAAAGGTCTGGTCCTCTGTAATTTTCTGCAGTTTATTGTGTCCTGTAAGAGGTGGGGGACTGTGGCTCAGTGGTAGAGTAGTTGGCCTGCAATCGGAGGGTCGTAGGTCCGATTCCAGCCCCTGGGCAAAGCACTTAACCCCGAAAAATTCTAAATCGTCCTACTGAGCCATTCATATCAAATATGACAAGCGATATGAATGGGAGTATGAATGGGTGAATGTGGTTTCAATGTAAAGCGCTTTGAGTGGTCAGTATGATTAGAAAAGTGCTATATAAGTTCATCATTTATTTAATAAAAACTTATTTTAAAGAATGCTTTTGAGTTGCCTGCATGGTCAACTGCAGAAAATACGGTAGAGGAATGGGCATGACAGATGCGGCGTACATGTGGGAAAGGTCAGCCACTTTTCCTGTGACGGTGCTCTGTTTTTTTTCTGCCATACAGCCGTTTAGTCCTTTAATAAACTGTAACCCATTTTTATAAGCCGTCTTTAAACGCACCCTAAGCATACATGGCATCGCCTTGGATCACAGACAGCGCATCCAGCAATCCACCAGCAAGAGCCAGCAACGGGCAAATAAACGTTACACAGTTTTTCAAGCAAGATGTAAGCCGAGTTATAAAGTTGTATGCTAATAATATTAACTAAATGAAGCCTAGTTAATATACACCAATATATCATGTTAAGCTGGTTAACAATACTAACGTTAGCTATGTAACTTCCCTTGCTAGGTAGTTAATGCTAATAATAAACCCACTTCTCTTTCATTTCTGTGTAGAACTTCACTACTAGCCAATTATTTGAAAGAAATTTCTATAAAAGTCTTATAAAGATAAGTGGCAGAGACAAAATATGTGTATGTATCTATATACACACACATAAAAAAAATCTACATTTTCATTTATTTTTAATGCCAAAATAGTGAAGATGACCATCAGGGAGGAGATATAAGACCAGAGGTCAGCAGCAGGGAAAATGATGATCCAGGGTGTTCACAGGTAAGAAGAGAAGGAGATCTCTCAGAAGAAGATCCGTAACAGAGAGAAACCCAGCAGGTATCAGGACAGGGTTTTCACAGTTTTTTTGTACTCTAATTCCCACTCAACAATATCTCTTGTCCAAATTTTAATAGGTAATCCACCAGAATCAGCCATCCTGACCTTTTTGTTCATTATTAGTTAGAACCTTTAGCTATCTGGCTTTGATAAACTGTTAAAAAAAAATAAAAAATAAAAAAATAAGGTTAGCAACAATCACTGTTTTATTTATTGTGATTTGCTTGAGCCAATGCGTGATAACCAACCTTCATTCTTTAACCTGTTAAATGTTTCTAGATTGATACCAAAAGATAAATTACACCGAAATTTGAGTTACGTTTTTTTTTTTCTTCTGCTGAGCAGGTAACATCTTCTAAGTATTAATTTCAATGTAGTTAAAGGTAATAGATAATAACTTTTAACCACTAGTTATGCTGCTGATAACTAAGCCAGTTTACTCCTTGTGAAACAGTGATTTAAATAGTTCTTTACCCAAAGAGGTTTGGGGCATTTCAATAAGAGTGGATGGTAAATCACTCAGTCTATTTATTTGTTAATATAGGTAAACTAATTCAGGTTTTAAAAAGTTAATTGTAAGCAATTTATTTGGTTTTAACCATTAAAAGAAGCTGTTAGTTTGAGGTAGTTCTTTTGTATAGAAAAATACAAAAATTTGATAAAAAACACTAAACTACTTCATCATCTTATTTAAAAGATTTGACATTTAACGACATATATAAGTATTTAAGATAGGAATTAAGCTCTCCAATTAAAACGTATCTTACTGTATTTGTATTTGTACTTACTATATCTTCTTACTAAGCCTGGTGGGAGTCTTCCAAAACACTAATAAACCATATGGATGCATTAAGGCAATTATAACAAGCTGCAGTTAGCAGCAAGTTTCATAATGGCCCAGTGCATTAAGCTATGAGCCAACTTTCCTTCATAAATCAGCCTCGAAACCCACTGGAATGGAACAGATGGTACATTTGCTTAGGTTCCTTAAACGGCCTGAGTTCATAAGTACTTTAAATAACTTATTGTCGCCAATATACTAATTATATCTCCCAATATTTTAGTTACATGACTGTATTTATTAATGCTTTTTTTTCTGCGCTGTTAAAGCCCATCTATGCCCGTGTACGCTATCGCTAAAGCGGTGTGAACTGATGAGACTTGAAGGGAAAATGGTCCGTTTTAAAATAACCCATGCAACTTTAAACAGTCTCGTAAAAACGAACGAAAATACAAAAAATCTTTCTGTTAAACTGCGGAATGTTCCAGCTGCTAAACCAAGGTCGACAGCAGCAGCAGCTCCGTTGATCAGCGTACCGACCGACCCGCAGTGTTGAGCTAATGACCACCGACTACTTCCTGATTTCACTCACCTGCTGCTTCGTCTGTCTTCTTTTCTTGTCCAAGAAATGAAATATATAGTTGATATTTCTAAATGTCGCTGGTGTTCACTCCACGTTCAGCTGGTGAAAGCTACACTGAGGAGGGGCTGAAAGACGGGGTAAAAAAAAAATAAACGTGCTGAGCTCAGAAAAAGAGGCTGGAGCTGCTTTAGGAGACTCCTCCCTATGCCACCTTATTTCTTGCTTTTCATGTCCTGAGGCGAAGAATAGACTTCAACCCGGCTACAGGTGTGGCTAAAAGTCTTTCACCATACGGAAGAGGGTTAGGGCCACCGAGAAATACTTTTATCTTTAATCTTAATCATTAAAAAATTGTCTTATAGGATTCAAAAGTAAACACTCAGAAACAAGACAGAATTCTAAGATTAAATTCAGAGCTTTTCTTCAGTGTCCCTAATTTTCTTCTGTATAAAGAGTGATATTATCAGAAAAATAAACACTTTAATTATTCTCTTTTAATAGCGGAAACTTACTGCACAGCTACACTTTAAAAAAGTCCATTCCAGATTTTTTTTAATTATTATTATAGTAAAAAAAATGTAAAAAAGGAAACTGATATGCCTTCGCTTTGATGGTTGTGGTTCCCAGCAATAAAAAAAACCCAACAATAAAGCTTATCATTAAATTGCATACCAGCAATTGAAAAGTATTTTAATATAGGTTTGAAGTTACAGTATAATCATTCATCACTTGGTCTAAGCTATACTTTTCTATGATTTTAAAAAGCTTAATGCAGAAAATTTTTGTAGACTTATCAGCAACACGGGAACAAAAAGTGTTTCGCATAATGAAAACGTCAAACAAAAAGCAGCAAGGAACATTATATTGCAGTGGCAAAACTAGAGTGCAGACCTCCGCCAAGGTGGCTCAGTCGCCCCTCCCCCAAATGGTGATCCGGATCTCCCCAAAAATGTTATCACTTGTTCCTGATGCCATCGCGGACATTTACAGAAAGTTTCATCTTAATCCGTCATTAACTTTTGAGTTATGTTGCAAACAGACAGACAGACGCACACGATAAAATAACATTAACAATAGCATTGCAGTATGCATTGAACATGCTCACTTTAATTTTGCTCAAATTAAGCTGATGTTAAACACAGGAAACAAAACAATAAACAAAATTTTCCTTAAATCAAAATTTTCAAGACTGTACAACTGACTTTCTTTTAGGAATTTTGGCAACATCATAGCCCCGAATGTATCATCTTAAGCTCACATTGAAATATTTGTTTTTAGGTTAAAACTCTTATAGAAATATTTCTTGTTTTTCAATCCAGGGGGTTTCTTCAATTTATTTGCCATTTTTCATTTAAGGTGATTTGTTTTGTTCTTTATGACCATGCCTTTTGTTTCTCCAATGGTCTATTTGATGGTCGCTGCAAACGCTCCTTTTTTGGGGGAAGAGGGATAACTTTGTCTGTACCAGAGATTTTGTACTTTTATATATTGAAAATTAAAATACAACTTAAACTAAATTTAGGTTGTCATACATTTGTTTAAAAAAAACAACCCTGCTGCATATTTTAAAAGGTATCCACAGCTCATTGGCAGAGGTCAGACTTCTTTTTTCTCATAAACATACATTTTCATTGTGTATACCTTTACATACAGGGTGCAAAGGTAGGTATCTCAGTTTTGTTTTTTTCAATAAAAGAAAAAAATCGGCTGTTCCAGTGTTTCTTTCAGGAGGAAGTCCTCTTTTTTCTTCGCTTGACCCAGCCAATTGGAGAACATTGGGGTTGAGTGTTTTGTCCTCTTTTACATGTGGTGAGGGAACAAACCATAGGGCAAGGCAATTTTATTTGTATGGCACACTTTCAACACAGGGCAATTCAAGGTGCTCTACATATGATTAGAATACACATAAGCAGTTACAACAGGAAAATAGCCAAGAAAATACAACACTGTAGGGACAAGTGAGTAAATACACAGGTTTAGTTCATTAACTGATCTAGCTGAAGAAAGCTCACAGTTTTTAACACAAAAAAAGCGTTTACAGTAATTAAGACAATAATTTGTGTGACAATTTAAAACAAGCAAGTAAAAACAGTTACTCATAAGCGAGTCTAAAAAGGTACGTTTTAATTTTAGACGTAAAAGAGTTCAGTGTCTCTGCAGCTTTGCATAAGAGTTACACGTGGTAGAATTAAACCAACAATATTATAGTTCCTATTATGGATTTTTTTTTTGTGTGTGTGTGTGTGTGTGTGTGTGTGTGTGTGTGAGTTTTTCACACCATACACATATTATGTATCAAACTCTTCAGCTACTTCTTTTCTCTTTCAGAATGTAAAAATATGACAAATTTGAGGTTTAGTTTTTGAGAAAATGTTCCAGCTACTTTTGAAGACAAAATAAAAATGGCACCTTTTTCAATTGCCTAACTAAAATTCTAGTACTTATTACATTTTCTAAATTTTTAAAACTCAAGTAAGCATGATACAAGATATTTCATTGTGGTTACCTAAAAGGGTTTAGTAGTTTTTGTTTTTTACGAGGGAGGGTCCCCTAATATCGGTATCGGTTTATATCGGTATCAGAAATTATGAGTTAGGCTATATCGGTATATCGGATATCGGTAGAAAAGCCAATATTGAACATCCCTAGTTTAAACTAAATAGATTAAATGACTGAGGCTATCCAAGATATCAAATCCCGAATGCCACAGAAGTTTGCACAACTAAAAGTGAGGTCATCTTTCCGCTTTCTTTCTTTAGTTTTGCTGAGTTTCATGGATACTGCTACCAGTCTGGCAAGTCAACAAAGACTTCAGCATACACACGGTCTAGTGTATCTGAATTACGTATGATGCTGTTAATAAAGAACAAAACTGTAGGGAAAGGATGGCATTAGAATGGAACTTATATGTTATATTTTGTTTCTTGTGTGTAGTACTACAAGCGTACCACTAGATGACAACAGTTACTTTAATGCCTGACTCCAGTTTCCTGGAATCATTACCGTAATCTTGAAGGAAAATGTGGCTGAGAAAATGGCTCACCTTTATTTACATGAGCTGTACACTGCAGAGCACATAGAAGGTTGTAAACGAGAGCCGTTACGTTTACGAAACAAGTCAATGCAATGCACACATAAATAAAGAAGAAATCCTTACGTTTATGGGAACATTTGAGGCTATAAAAGTAATGAAACACAAAAAGCACCAGTAGGAAATCGAACCAGGATTCAGACTTGACACGTTTGCCACACTTTTCTCCAAGTCCTGCTTGAGAACTGAAACAAATTCAACCGT
Organism: Apricaphanius iberus; assembly: GCA_028564705.1. Classification (NCBI taxonomy): domain Eukaryota; kingdom Metazoa; phylum Chordata; class Actinopteri; order Cyprinodontiformes; family Aphaniidae; genus Apricaphanius; species Apricaphanius iberus. The sequence continues at coordinate 102,535 of JAPXFQ010000493.1, read as the reverse complement.
TTTGAATTCATATCACAAAACGAAGATCCACAGTATTTTAACAATCTTCTGCTCTTATACGATTCTGCATACCGAACACGCTCTGAAACACATCATGACACAAATCTCCTGCGTGTTTATTAGACAGCCAGGTGAAAGGATAAAGGCTGCTACAAGGACACAAGCTGTCAGTCTGCAGCACACGACATGTGTCCCTCTGAGAGACACACAGAGAGCTTCAGCATCTGAAAATTGCCCTCCTGTCCAGGTCTGTTTTGTTTGGGTTTTTTTTTTGGCAGAAATTTGTTAGTATATTTTTACAAAGTCGGATATTACATGTTCTATATTTGTAAAGTAGATAAATAGACAATTTCTAAGCAGATTAGGTTAAACAGTACTGAGAACTACAAGCTGAGAACACACTGAAAACAATGTCTTGCTAAGTACCACTGATATTCTTTACAGGTGAATAATTCATGTCAAAATAGCTCAATTATTTTTGATTAAAAGGTAAACACACAAAAAAAAGAGTAAAATAATAATTCCAGCTTTTTTAAGCTATTATGTGCTGTAATATTGATTGTTTTTTTTTTTTATGTAGACTTCCTTTATTGCATCTATATGTTTTGTGTGGCGTTTCATGTCCAAAGAAGCCACAAACCTAAAATCTGAGTAGGCCGGCCTTTAAGAGTAAACAGCCTTCTCCGCCAAGGCCGATCGTTTTGAAGTAGGCCTAATCTTTCTCACACCTGTCGTTCTCTTGCAAAGCTATAAATACTGGGATCACGAGAGGAGCCACAGGGTGTCAGTGTAACGGATCCTGCTTTGATGGCAGATCTAGGCAAGGAGAAGATTTTACTGTATATCACCTTTTCTCTATCTTATCAATATAAAAACCATAGCAAAGACATATCTATCGGCACGTAAAATGTAAAATATGGATTTTTTTTGTATTAAAACTTCTCCTTTAAGCATGTAAATACAGTTTATTACTAATCTGTTATCCTGCCCCCACACACAGGATATCCGCTCCTTTTCCCTCAGGAAGCTGATATCTCACCTGTTCTGATATGCAAGTCTGCAGGCTGCGCTGCCCGGCTGCATCAGCAGGATCTGCTGCAATCAAAAGTAACATGCTGACACCTCTGAATGCTCGGCAGCTCATCTCCAAACCAAAACTTGCTTTCCTGTTTGAGAGTGCTTCCACTTTTCCAAAGTAAACGGAGTTCCTCCCCCCCAAAAAAAAATGGAATGAAGAACTGATGTTTATATCAAATGGACTTGATCTGCATTGGTTGGAGCGGGACAATCTGAATGCCTCACTGACCTGCTGCGTCCAGGTTGATGTTTCTCTGTAGTGAGAGTGAGGGAGTGCTGCAGCCTTGGATCCGCAGTGGAACCACAATCCGCCTGGGCACCCAGCCTACGGGTCGGAGATGCTCCATGCCAGCAACTACTCCCTCGTGTTGTTGATTCAGCTCAGTCTGCTCTCCTTTGACCTGTTTGTCAACTCCTTCAGCGAACTGCTGAGGACTGAACCTGCTGTTCAGTTGGTGCTTTTCATGTGAGTCAAACTTTCTCAGTGTTTCAGCAGGGCAGCAGTAAAATAGAATACTAAATGTGTATTAATATCAGGCCCATGTGTCTGTTCTTGTCTTTGCATCTGTCAGTTATACATATATTTTTTTGGATCTCTTCCACAGCATGCAGGACATTTGCCTACTATTTAACCTGATCATCATACTGTTGATGCTATTCAACACCTACGTGTTCCAGGTTGGCCTGGTTGCCATCCTGCTGGAGCGATTTAGAGCCCTGATGATGGTCTCAGCTCTCTACCTGACCTTCAGTATCATACTCCATTCCTGGGTTATGGTAAACACGTGAACTAATGTCTTCTTAAAAGCTTCTTTAATATCTTTTTAAAAACAAACTAACTTCTGAAGCGATCCTGTAAAATGACTCTTAAGTGAAGACAGCTAAAATATCATCGTTCATCAATGTTTAAATCGTTTTAGGATTTATTAAAAAATGTAGCGTGTGTGTTTTTTATGCAAACGTTTTGCATGTTTCAGCTACATGTATGGTATTGATTGTGTTTTCTTACACATGGTTTTCAGAATCTGCGCTGGCTAAAAGCAAACAGATTCATTTGGACAGACGGTCTTCAGGTGCTGTTTGTGTTTCAAAGATCTGGTAAGATGCCAATTTCCTTTCATCTTCCTGCATCTGAAAGATTTATCCAAACGCTGGATCCCAATTGATCTAATGTCAAATTGTAGTTCTACTGCCTTTCAAAAATATTTACACTGCTTAAACTTTTGCAAGTTGTTTTCACATTACAACCCAGTGTTTTCAGAGCATTTTATTACTATTACATTATTATATGGTAGACCAACACAAGTGCAAACCTGTGGGAAGTGGGGAGAAAGAGTGGTCATTTTATTATTTATTTTATCCCCCCCGTTTTACTTTCAAACCTCCGAGCAAAATTAAATGCAACTGGATAAGAAAGTCCACAAATACAATGTGTGAAATCAGGATCAGACTCCTTTTTTGTAAGAAAATATATTTGTGAGAGTAACATGTAATTCTCACCAGATGTCGGTTTGAACCCTTACAGTCCGCACATGCAAGGGAATCAAACCATGGATGCCCATAAATTATTTGTCATTAGGGGGATTTATAGCGGGAAAAATTATTGAACACAAGAAGAAAGTGATTCTTAAAAAGACTTGGAAAATCTCGGCACCCGTTGAAATACATCAGTAATTAGAAAACAATCCTTCCATTTATTGCATCTTCATAATTCAATACCAAATTGTGATCTATTAAAATCCATCCGTTATCGTTAACTGCTTATCCTCTAGCGGTCGTGGGGAGCTGGTGCCTATCTCCAGCTCTCACTGGGCAAGAGGCGGGGTAGACTCTAGACAGGACACCAATCCATCACAGGGCAAATAACCATGCACACACACACACACACACACACACACACCAAAGGATTATTTGGAGAGACCAGTTAACCTAACACTCATGTTTTTGGACTGTGGGAGGAAGCCGAAGTACCCGGAGGGAACCCACACGCACACAGGGAGAACATGCAAACATGCAGAAAGACCCGGGATTCGAATTTAGCACTTTCTTACTACAAGGCAACAGTGCTACCCACATCACCACTGTGCCGTCCACTATTAAAAATGTTTCTCATTATTATTGTTACTAGTGTAGAGCTTCCTGATATCATGGTTTAAGAAAAAATGTCTACTAAAGGTCTCAGAAAGCACTTTTGCAGCTAAAATCTAGAAGCAGAAGTAGCTTTATTACACTATAACTCTTACAGGACCAGGTTTTCACCTCAGGGGTCCAGGCAGGAGTAAAAATAATCATTAGAAAGGTTTTTCAAGAGCCCAGGATCCTTTGTGGAGAACTCCAAGAGAACTGGAATCAGCATCCTAAGTGATGCATCCAACCTCCATGACATTTATGCATGCTCACTATGCAATACTATTGCTGTAGAAAAAGCATGTTGTTTATTTATTTTTTGTTAACTAAACATGATTATAATAATTTCAGTAGTACAATTCCTTTACTTTTTTCATCAAAAAAGGGAATTGGCAGCTCTTTATAATACATTTTTTTTTTTTTTTAGTTAACACTGGAAATATTTTATTTTTGTGCCTTATAGGCAAGGCAATTTTATTTGGATAGCACACGTTCAACACAAGGCAATTCAAGGTGCTTTACAAGCTGCTAGAATGGCCCAGGTATTTATCTGACCTAAACCCTACAGGAAATCTATGGAAAGAACACAAGTTCAGAGTTCATAGATGGGGCTGTGGAAAAATAGTTAATATCTGTGTGACTAGTTTGTTTATGTCGCCAACAAAAACTTTTGTCTGAACCATTAAATACATTTCAAAAAGATTATTGATACCTCTTCTCTGTGTAAATCTTTTTTCTTTTTACATATGGGCATCTATAGTTTGGTTTCTTTGCACATGTGGACTGGATTTGTTGTTTCTGACATTTTGAAGGATTTGCATGCCAATTTTACCTTCTGAAATATACTTACAGTACACCCCAAATCATCTCCATTGGGTTAAGTCCCGTGACTTTGGAGGACAGGTTGCTTCACACTTTTTCGTAATTCCATATGTGTTCATTCATAGTTTTGATGCCCTTAACTGAGAATCTACAATGTAAATAGTCGGGAAAATAAAGAAAACGCACTGAATGAGAAGGTGTGTCCAAACTTTTGTTCTGTAATGTATATACAGAACTGGTGATGTGTTGAGTACTTATTATGTACTCTATCTATATTTTGTACAGAAGAATTTGGCAGAATTTCTATGTGTAAAGCCTGTAGAGACATCTAAAAGACTTGCAGTTGTAACATTAGAGAAATATTTTTTAGCTGGGGCTCTGAATACAAATGCACACCAAACTCTCCAGATATTCATTTGTAAATGTGCCGCAACTTCACAATTATGTACTGCTTTTTACTGGTCTATCATTTTAGACCAAAAAAAATAAAAGTCTGTGATTCAAGTGTGTGGAAATGTCCAAGCGATATGAATACTTTCAATACAATACATGGCACAGTCCAAAATAGTAAAAAATAAGTAAATATGGGAAGCATTGCACACAGATGGACCCCGGGCTGTAATATCAAATCGCCATGTGGCGCTGATTTCATATGGTTATAAGCTCATTAGCAGATAAACCAATTTCCAGTCTAGCTGGCATTGTTTTCAACCGGTTATCCTCACCGTGCCACCTCTAATTCTTTTGTCTGCAGCGTAAGCACCGTCTAGATTTCTGTGTGAGAAAGAAATCTAGATGGCTTTAGCATAAACAGAGATTGTGTGCTGCTAAATCTCTGTTTCTTATGGCACTTTAGATTTTATTGAAGTACTTCTGTATGATCTGGCTCACTTTGAGATTCTGTTTTTGTATCCTAAGGATTTCTGCTTGTCTTTGGATGTCTAGCAAAGTTAAGAATTCCAGTCAAAGTTTTAATATAAAGAGTTGTATCTGCTGATTATACACACATGCTCAAAACGGCATCATTAATGTGTACTGTACCATCTTCTGATTAATAGTAATTTTGAATGAAAATGTAATATCCCATTTGCTGTCTGTGTTGCTTAAATCTGCATGACATTAAGGAAAATATTTTTCTTTATGATTTACTTTATGATCATGTTTTTTTCTCATGTTAAAATCTCCTAACATTAATTCTTTTTTCATCCGTGTAGCTTCTGTGTTGTACTACTACTTCTACAAGAGGACCTCAGAGTATCTGGGGGACCCTCGTCTCTATGAGGATTCACCCTGGCTGAGGGAAGTGTTTGCCCGGTCCAGAGACTGATCTGGAGTGGTATCTACAGAAAGCAGAAAACGCCACAAGCCAATGCTCTAGTGGCACAGTAAACGAGTTACCCATGAGGGATGTTAAAAAAACAAAACATACTCTGATCATTATATTCACTCTGTTGTAAGGATTAATATTTGGTATCTTTCTGGTATCAGGATGAATAGTTGGTGTCTTTTTTATAATTTGTGATATATTCAAAACTTGTAACAAAAGACAAACAGAAGTTTGGAATGCATTTATTGACTCAAGTCAATGTTCTACTTGACAGCCCAAAAAAATATAATACAATAACATTTTTGTTCTCTGGGAGAGTTGTGCCATATTTTAAGGTATTTCAGGTATTTGTTGGAACAGTAAAATGACAGACTGTGTAGAAATATTTTTTTAACAGTTACTATATTTTATTTTTTCTGCTATATACACTATAGCGTTATGTCATAACATATTATAAGTCAACCTAAAAAAATGATCCTAATGTTTATGAACATGTATGATAACATATTGCATTGTAATCTTAGCATTTATGAACCTTTCGTGAATTCATGCAGTCACAGCAGAATCTCAGATCTACAGACCCGGTGATAGGTTCTGCAAAATACACTTCATAATACATTATCACTTTTCATTGAATTTTCTGCAACAAAATGGTTGTTGTTGTAGTATTTCAAAAACTTTTTTTTTTTATCCATTTAAGACTTTGTATTTCTCTGAATTGAATTTCTATGGCTTCATCAGCCCTGTGTTTGACACTTTTATTTGCTTTACTTTAAGACATAAAATTAAATTTGAAATATATGTCCACTGCGGATACGGTGTTGTGTTTATGAAACGTGTTTGGTTAAACTGCTTCAACCTCTCCGTCGGCGCTGGTTTTGAAACATGATGCCAGTTGGCTCATCCGGATCTGATCCTTCAGCTCACTGATCTCTCTGAGGAGGGACGTTTTCTGCAGGTTGAACTGCAATAGGAGGGAAAAAGTTTGTTTTAAAACACTGGTTTCTAGTTTGTGTATAAAAAAAAATATATATATAATATATATATATCTTGAGAGCATATTGAAACATTGAAAGATGATAATAGAAGAAGTCTGGACAAAAAATCTGAATCTCAAGCAACCTAAGGTGTTCCAAAGTGAAAACAGTTTGATAGTAGTGAGCCAGGTAAGGCCAGACAGGCTATTCTTCAGACCTTCACAGGTCAGAGACATTTAGGAAAAGAAGTCTGATACACCTTTTAAACACTTAAAAAACAATAAATGCTAATCTCTATGAAAAAATAAATAAATACTGACTTACTCTGGTTGCATTTTTATAAAACTGATCTGCCTCTTCTTGTCGCCCAGACTGAAAAAAAGTCAAAGTTTATGATTAATGCTATTGTAGAAAGTAAACGTAAAAGTGAGGTTAAAACTTAATTTTCTTTTCAATCCAAACTTAGGTGATGGGCTACAGGATATAATATATGTTATTTTAGGCTTAAACTAAACTTTTGAATTACAGAAACTGAACTCCTCTAATGCCTGTTTCCAGCTTTACATCAGTTGTTTTGCGTTATTCTGTGAGCAAAAGTCAAATGCTTGTCATACAAGTATTCACCCCCATATTAGTGTAAGAACATGTTTTTCCTGAGGAGGGAATGAATTAAGTCCAAAAACACTCTGGTTCATCCTGTGCTTCACAGAAGCAGGACCAGTGCTAGAAGAGATTCTGCGTTTGCAATGCATTAGAATCACTCACCTTAAGGCTGATTAAAGACAGGTAAGCCCACACTTCTGAATTTTCTGAGTTCAAAACAGTAGCCACAGCCAAAGCTTCTTCAGCAACACAAAGCTCCTCCAGCTACACAAATACAAAACCAAGACTTGAATTTGTGACAGTAGCTCAAAACCAAAAATGTCTACGACCTCCACTGTCATCAGCTTCTCTAAACAGAATCTAGCACTTTACAATAGAAAGCGTCATTTTAAACCTGGCCAATATAGAAAATCCTAATGGAGCTATTTAGACAAAGCACAGAAAAATTTGACTAAAATAGTTATCATGATTACAGACGTGGACCTTTACCCTGTAGCAGGCTTTACCCAGGCCCAACCAGGTCAGGCACGATGGGGACTGTTCACATGCCTTCAGGAAGACTTCTTTGGCTCCCTCGAACTGAAGAAAAACGACAGTTAGAGACAAAATTATTATTATTGTTATTTTTTTTTTTGCAATAATAAGAAAAAAAATCATTGTTGTGGAGAAAAACACTATCTGATATCTCATTTACAGCTCAAGTCAGTAAAGTGTTCTAATGAAACCAAAATGACTGATGTCTAACCTTTTTCTCCATAAGATAGGTAGATCCAAGGCGAAGGAGAACAATATGAGAGTCTGAGGGTGGTTGAGGAAAGATCAGGCTCCACTCGTAATTCTTCTGGGCTTCAGTGAACAAGCCTTGCAGGTAGTGACAGTGACCTTTCAAGGCCCAGGCATCCGGGTTCTGATCATACCAGGGACAAATATTTTAACGTTAGTTGTCTGTGGTGTGTCCGATGTGTTTTTCTAAGACCATAAAGCAAATATGTGCTAGATCATGGCATAAAATAAAGAGCAAAAATGTGGTTGTTTTCCCATGAAAAGAACATTTAGAATGCTAATATGTAATTTTCTTCTAGATAGGAAGATAGAAACTGAGATGCCTGATATCCCAATTTGGTCACTAGAACCAATAAAGTAATAAATGTTAAGTCTCTAAGTAGCTACACTTTATAACTTAAAACTAAGGATCAATTAAAGAGAACATAACTGTTTTTCAGTAACAGCATACCTGTTATTGTACAACTTTGCCTGAATATAGTTTGATTAATACCCATTGTAACACTACACTGTGTCTTGGCTTATAATTTTTTAAGAAAATAAACTGAAACTCAGAGTATCCTCTGTCTATAACAACAGAAACCGATCCCTATGTGTATAACAACACAAAACTAACCACAGGACTGCAATGGTTTATTAAAGGAGAATTATTTTACTGCTTTAAAAGGGCAAGTATATTAACCAAATATATCAAGAAGCTGATTCCCTCTAAAAACTTCAGAGGTTCAAACATTTGCGCTTAGAAAAATGAAACACTAGAAGGAAATATTTACAACCGGGGAAGAAATAGTTTGTGAAACAACTTCACAAACTTTCTGAAATAAATTAAACATTATTCCCAAGCATAAACTTTATTTTACAGAGACACTATTAGTGTCCTTATAGCAGATTCTTGGACCTTTATTGGTTTCACAAATATCTAAACATTATTCACTTTAAACTGAACATGGTTATCAGGAGGTTAAGAGTAAAAAAGCTGGGGAACTGAAAAAACTGAGATGTATCTTAGATAGTTCTGGTACATCATATAAGACACTATGATATGTGCTTTTTTGTTATTTACACTAAATCTAAAATAAAATAATTTCAGAAATCACTAGAACATTTGAGCACAGAAGCCACAAACACAAAGGAAATGTGGAAGTACCTGATTTCTGTAAAACAGTGCTTCTTTCAGGCTGCCAGCAGCACTGCTGTAGTCACCTTTGAGCAGCTGCAACTGGGCCAGGTTAAACTGGTAGGAAAAACTGCAGCTTCCTTCAGAACTCAGCAGCTCTTGGGACAAAGCATATTCTGCTATCTGCCAACAGAAAATAGTTATTTCTAAAGCAGTCTTTATTTCCTCTTATTGGATTTTCTAGCCCAGAACTTGGGGCTTAAATGTTATCAATATGTGACATGTAGGAAGCAATTCATGTTAATAATATTATTTCTGCCTATACAATACCACACTTGTTTTTTGACTTTTCAAAATGTTAGCACAAACTATAACTCAGAGAGCATACATGACATACACATTAAACTACTGTGCCATCTTGGTGTGTAACTATCCACTGCGAAAGCATGTAGGTTTGAATACCTGAAGGGCATTATTCTGCAGCAAGAACTGGGCCGTGTGTGTGAAAATGGTGCCGGGGAGTTTAGCTGGAGTCGGCCTAGAGCTGTCACTGTGTTCTGAAGCTTCGCTGTGCTCCTCTGCCTCCTGCTCATAGAACTCTGGGTCTGTCAAACAAAACACATGAACAATATCAGCTCACATCTGTTTCCTCAGATTTAACTCCACTGAAAAGTGCAGGTTCGATCAATTGAACACATTAACTGACAAATGCTTCCTAACAACAAAATGCAACGAAACAATGACTGACTTTGTCCTGGATGCCCGTCCACACCTTGCTCAGCTGTGGGCGACTGTGCAGGAATATCCGTCTCCTGTTCATCCTGATGGACCTTCGCTTCCTTAATGCTGTCCTCACTTTGCTTTTTCTTTTTCACATTTGTCTTGTTTGCTTCATCTTCGCAAAGCAGTCGTTTGGCCTCCAGAAATGCTCTCTCAGACAGGACGGTTTCATTTAGACTTGAATGAAGCAAACCTTAATAGCAGATTCCCAATAGAATGTAAAATTAAAAAGGTGTACAATGCCTCTGCTCCTTTTTTAAAAATTTGTTAGAGGTCAAGTAAAGCTTAGCATAATTTTCCTACTACAGATATTTATGGTGGGACTTTACAAGTCGTTGATCTGTGCTCCTCAGTGTTAACGACTTTAATATTTGTGGTTCTGTAATTTTTTTTCCAGATGTTATTTTGCAGTATTTCTGTAAACAGTGTCATGTAGCAATTTTGAACAACTTCTGTTTAAAATTGTTTCACTAAAAAATAAATCAATAAATATGTCTAGGTGAATATTTGTTCTAGTGCAGTAACAGAATCCCCAAATGAACATAAAAAAATCAAACATCTTATTTCAAATTTTTGTCAGGTTAGGTCTTTATTTGTGCAGATTCTGCACTTGAAAGGGATAGACATAAGCGTTAGCGATGCAAACGCTGGTGAGGAATCGTGATTTTGAACTGACCCAGCAGCGTCCAGGCCTCCACACTGGGTGGGTCTATGCTGGTGGCTCGCTCCAGGAAGGTCTGGGCTTCTTTGTAATGTTCAAACATCATGGCGACAACCCCACACATCATCAGACTGGACAAATAAGCAAAGATAGAAACAAACTATATCATAAAATAACAAAGGTGAAGGTTTTTTTCATTTATTTTCTTACTGTTGATCATCAAAGAGAGAAATATTGTGTCACCAACTATATAAACCAGACTAAACTCACTCAGTGGCAAAAGTGTAAATTATCGAGTGGATAGAGTTCAACTTCAACTTCATTTAAATAAATGAATATCTGTGGCATATATGAATGATTTCTTACCTGGGCTGGTGTGTTTGCTGGATGGACACAGCATCATGGTAACACTCTTTAGCTTTCATGTAATCCCCCATCAGCATGTACAGGCTTCCCCAGTCAAACTTGTGCAAAGGTTCGTCACTGTGCCTCACCACTAACTACAGGTGAACAAACACAGATATTATTTAATCAACCAGCCAGATTTAGTTTTGATTGAAAAAGAAGAGTTTAGTCATCAGTGTCTACATTTCCATTTTGTCCCGCTGTCGTTATACTAATATTAACCTCTTGGTAGTATTGAGAAGCCTGCTTATAATCCCCAGTAAATTGGGCCTCTTTAGCAAAATGTCTCAGATGACCAGATTGCAACTTTATGTCGTCAGTGCAGTCTTCTGTCACGTCATCGGAATAAATCTGCATAGGAGGTGAAGATGAAGATCACCAAAAAAAAAAAAACACAAAACCAGCCTGAACATCTCCTTAAATAAATGAGCACAGATGAGTTACCTTGTTGAGAGCAACGTGCATTTCATCCACCAGGTAGACGTAGAGCTTGCTGACAAATTCTTTCAACTCTTGAGGATCAGCGAAAGGCTTTGTCCGCTGCATCTTATCACGCACAATCCGTACCACTGCCCGCTACAAGCCAGAAACACACACTCATCTGTAGTTGTTGAAATTAATAGAAGAGAATCCCCTGACAAAAACAACAAAAAAGTTTTTCTAATAGCTATATCTTTGATCCAGCCCCTGACCTTCATCTGCTCCTTGAAGGTGAAATATCTTCCAGAGACATTGAGGCCTCCCATTACCTCAGCCAAGATGTGCTCTTGGCTCAGGTTTTCTGGAAGCTTGCTATTTGCTCCAAAGAATTCAACGTACTGCTCAGAGACAGCATCCAATGTGTTGCCTACCTGCTTGTGAAAGCTTAGCACGGCCTGCAAGAACAAACATCAATGAGTGAGAAATGTTTTCTGACCGCAGGAACGACTATATTTTATATGCTATAATATTATATTTAAATTTAGAAATGCATTAGTTTTCACTCTTTCTGCTCTGCTAGGGCCAGATAGATCTTTGGGTCTGGGAGGGATGAGCGCCTTCACCCTGCAGGGATTGGAACCAGAAGAAACAGAAGACAGAATAAGGAGGTGTGAGTCTGTTCCTACCAGAGTATTTAAGCCTGGGTGATTACATTACTCAACTCAGAAAAGAAAGCAACAGCAAATATTCAGTCTCAAAGCTCATTTGTTGTAACAAGCAGAGAAGAAAATAAAACCTGTCTGCCAATTCATTGTTTTTATTTTGTGTGTGTGTGGTAGAAGTATCGGTGATGGTACTGGGTTTCGGCAACTACTTAAATCAAAGTATGCTATCGGTTTGAAGAAGTGGGATCGTTACATTCCTATTGTGTAACAGTGTGAATTAGGTGATGTTACTTTACGGATGGTTTGGAGTGTGACACTTGGGCCCTGAGAAGCACTTCTAGCTGTAAACCTCTACATTTAGGTTAATAAATCAAATCACCTCGTTGGGTAGGGCAAGATAATCTAGAGTCTGTTGTGAATGATTAAAACCAGCATATAACATGACACAAAAAAACTGACAGGTTAAATGTTAAATGTAAATTAGAACATGATTTAAGTAAAAATGTAAAAAATATTAAACAACTAAATAAGAACAGTTTTAAGCATTAAAAATGTAGACATGTTACATTATTGCAGTGTTTTATTTTACATATGTGTATTTTGTTAGCAGTTTCAAGGTACTTTATGGCTATTTTAACACATTTAGACAGGAGGGCATGTTGATTTTATTGATCAATCTTAGCACAAAAAGTGATTTATTTGTAATGCTTGGTGTCAGGAGTGACCTGGGTCGGACAAACGTTTCTGGCAGTAAGGATAGGTAAAATACAGTAATGTTCTGCAAAACGCTAAAAGTATAATCCAATTTGAACTACATTTAAAAAAAAATCTAACTTGCATTGCATTGCATAATTTAACAACCACAAAAGAAGCCATAACTGCTGTAATAACTTTATATTGGAGGGTGGGGTGAGGGAGAGAACAGCAGCAAAATACCAGTGCCGCACATGGATCGTCCAATCATATTCATCAAGCTAAAATAAGCTTAACAGCGAGACTGTTACAGGGCAGGCTTGTCCAAGAGCATTTGTTGCCATAGTGAATGAGGATTTGGGTAGCCTTGTTTGCTGAATCGAATCTGGGGAAACTGAGCTAGGATTGTCAAAGTAAGCCTTGCTTTTGAGATTCTTTCACCTCATGGAATACTCCTCTGGTCTACAGAAATAAATAACTAAAGCTAAGCAATGGTAAATAGAGAAGGTCAAAATGCATCAAAGAAAAAAACAAAAAAAAGACGGATCCTGACAATGATAAAACGATTTTTCTTTAAATTTTGTCGGCACTAGTAGCCTTTATTTGATAGCTGATCGACAAGAAATGGGAAAGAGAAGGGAGGAAGTCTTGCAACACGGGTTCTGAAGTCAAGAATCAAAACCGGGACAGCGGTGTCGACTGTAGCCTCTGCACATGGGGCGCCCGCTGTACAGCTACGCCATAGTCTATGACACCACCAGGGATAAAATATTAATCTTTTTCTTCTTGACACAAGAGGATCAGCAAAGTAATACTTTACAACATTTCTGATTAATATTGATTAAAGTTATTTTTCCCCAACTTTCCCTGTATCTCTTAACACAATTGGCAGAAGATTTCTAAAGCTACAGAATTTCTAAACTCTCGTTCAGAGGAAAATACAAGATTATTTTTCATGTTCTAGCCCACACATCAAAATAGATGAACAGGTTCCAAAGCTTGAGGACAACATAACTGTATGATTGTGATGCATTGAGAACAGCAAAGAGTTTTTGTTTACAGTAAACATACCCTTAGGACAGTAGGATATTTCTGTAAGTAACAAGAAAAAGGACCATACATACTTTGTAATCAACATAATCATGTAACATGGGAACTAGTAACAATACCTAACTGTGCTCGGGACACGGGTTTTGTCACGTATTACCTTCGGGCCAGTTCCTCTGGGGTTGTTTTCGGTACCAGTGGTTTATTCAAGAATATCTCAATGATTACATATGTTTTGGCCTCCACGTACATCTGCCATAGAAAAGAAAAACTAAATGTTGCTTTCTTTGAAAAGTTGCCAAGACAAAGGTTTAAAATAGTAGAGTAAAAGTCCACAAAGCAAAAGTTTGAATATGTGTCCCTGCAGTTCTTTCCTCATGCGTATCAAACTATCCTGCAACTAAAACCAAACTTAACACCAAATCAAACTTAGTAACATCCTGTTTTTGTCAGCGCTACTGGAGCACCAAGCTGCTGAAAGAATCAGCTCAGCGAAAACTTACGTTTCCTTCCACATTGACTGGCGTCTCACGGTCGGACAAGCTTTCAGGAGAGCCATCAGTTCCCGGCAGCCTGCTCTGATTGAGGGGTTGCTACCATATTAGAAAAAACATCTAATTGGTACAAATATACCCAAGACATTTCTCTTTGAAAATGTGAATTGAGCACTGCTTTGAAAATGAATTTTTGAGAATCAGCAGATTTCTGACCTTTTTCGCTTGCTCTTTGTGATCCTTGGCTCCCTTGCTGCCTCCATCCCAGTTCTTCCATGCTTTTCTGGGAGTTCCCGCACCAGAGCCGGCCCGAGCGTTGGCCTGGATGGCTGCTGCCTTAGCCTGCTCCTTTAACACACTAACTCTCCGCTTGGCCTATAAGTGTAAAATCAATACCAAGTCAACTTTAACCAGAAAATAAAAACAAACGCCTTCCATCACAGTGTTTTTTAAGGACCTTGTTCTGAAGGTCAGTCTCATAGAAAGGGTGAACAGTGTAAGCTCCTCTGATGCGAGAGACTCCAGGATACAACAACCGCCCCATGTCAACGAACGCCAAGCCATGGAAGGGGATCTCTGGGTTGTCCTCATCGAGCTACACACAGAGACACGTTACACAGCCATCAGATGCTCAGTAGTAGTATAACTAACTAAACCGCTACCACTCTGTTTGTCCTGGACAGGTGACAGCAGCATCAACAGGAGACTGGGAAAGTTTTTTACCTTTGCAAGTGGAACTGAAGACCTCATTATCTCCACTGGCCACATTCGGCTCTCTCTGATTTTCTGTTGCAATCTGCAAATATAAAGATCTTTTAAAGAAGAGAGCAAAAAATGTTGAGAAACGCCTACGTCTTTATATTTGCTTATGAATAGTAAGATTTAAGAACAATGCAAGAAAGGCTTTTTTCATTATGGTATTGATTTAACTTACTTTTTATATGCGTTATCTAAAATGCTAAAATGACTGAATGAATGAATGAATGACAAGGTTGGAATATCATAAGTGTTTTTAACATTTCTGCTTCTTGCTTAAAGGGCATGAAAAATGGTTTTATGTAAAGAATACAGTCTAGCTATAAAAAAAAACACAGAAGTTTAACATTTGAGGTAAACATTTAAGCTATCCTCATTCCATGATGTTCTTCTTTTTTATTGGCAAGCCATTTTAGCCATGATAATTGAACATATCTCAAATTTACTATATATATATACAGGTATACCAGTTTTCTTAAGTTAACCTTATATGGCTAATAGTTATACACAAAAACTGATTCTGTTTCAAAGGACAAAAAATTATATCCGATTGGAAACCAAATATAATATTTGGTTCAACATTTATTTGACCATAAAACAAGTGTAATCCAATTTGCCAAGTTTTGTTACAGACTATTACCCACTAATTCTTATTTTTGTCCACAAGATAGCATTATAGCTTTCCACAGACGAGGCAATTTATTGTTCTCTGTGCAAAATTTATGCAGTATTTGGCAGCTTTTTTGGGAGGGAGCTTATACTTTCTTATTCTTATAGAGAAACATACTAAGGTTTTAAAGCACTTCTTCAGGGTTAAAGTTTATTCATTTTTCACTTTGCAAAACAGGCCGTCTACTCTTTTGGCCAACACATCCAAAAACGGTCAAAGAAAGAGGAGTTTAACGTCCAGCTGACCTGGAAGCTCCATCGGCATCCAGGAAGCATCGGAGCTCTGTGTCCCAGCTCACCCTGTTCTTCGTAATCTCTGCCTCATTACGAAACGACCGGTCCTGTGGGGACATTTAAATCTCCAGGTGTCTGTGTGATTTCACCTTTTTTTGCGGTCAAATCACACACTGATGGCTAAGCTAAGCTTGTTTCTACTATTGTTTAAAGTTACTAGTGAATAAAAGTTCATATCAAACGTTTTTATTTCTAGTTGTGTTTAACTTGTGTCATTACCTCTAAACGAGTTAGCTCTCCATCCTCATGTTCAATGGGTTCTGGCTGGAAAAATGCTCCTGGTAAAAAGTGGTTCCCAGGCACCAGCAAGGCCTGATGGGGTCTCTTTCTCTGACGGCCTTTGACCTCCCTCTGCCCCCCTGCTTTCAGCTGTCCATCACAGAAAATCAATGCTTGATCTTGCTGAGACACAAAGAAAGGAAAGTATTCTGTGATTCTGTACCTTTCTAGTAGAGGAGCTCTAACAAAACGCATTTAGATACAATTAAAAAACTCACATCTGCAGTTAGAGGAACTTCCAGGGCAGCGATGTAGGTACTGGGGCTGGGAGATAAGCCAGATGGCAGCGTCCATGACTCAGGCACAGAATATGCCGTTTCAACAGTTACCTTCATAAAGGTACACGCTGAGTGTTCAGCGTCAGGGAGCAGTGGTTCCATCACGCTAATACAAATATCCAAAGTGGGTTGCTAAACGGGATTAAATGATACTGCAAATTAATATTTCATTTACCCCCCCCCCCCTTATTTTGAAAGTCATATTTAGAAGATCAGCTGTACAGATATATATTTGTTTCCTGAAATGTGCTCTCCGTCTGCACCAATAACTGTATAATTGTTGAGTAATTTACCTTTCGGTTGAATCCCTGCCGAGATTCTTTAATGCCAGGATTGACCACTGGATGAACCGGGACTGTGCATGAAATGTTGCACTCACCTGGAGAAAAACAGACCATAATTTCTGCAGTGAGAGTCCTTCACACTTTTCAAAATGAGACACTTCTTACATGTCAGAACACACACAAAAATCTGTAATTTGTTTGAGGAAAATACTGCACCTTGCAGTAGTGGGAACAGGTCTATCACAGCTTGGCCCATCGCTGCTGCCTTTACCTCGCCTTTTTTCCCCTCATGCAGGACCTCCATCACTGTAACTGATCACGAAAATACAGTTTATTACAATTATAACTATTACACCTGTGTATTAACTGGAAGAAAAAAAAACTCTGTGAATGTGCCTAAGTGGAATACTAAAAGCCACAAAATGAAAACTGCACATTTAAATGCTAGACTTGGAAGATATTAGGTGTTAATTATGCATTCCTCTTACATGTGACTGGCTTTTGCGCTATGTCAGTGAAGGCATGGGCGTCATTTGGCGGAGTAAAGTTGCAAGTAAAGTCGTAATCAACAGCGTTTTCCACAAGGTTGAAGTGTTTCTTATCTGACTCCCCCAGGATCACCCCATCCATTGCAACCTGCAAAAAACTCAGCAAACTATCTGTCTTCTTAGCTTGCTAAAAAAAAAATGTACAAATTATAATACATCTTTTCAGATCACTGAAGATTAGATAGATAGATAGACAGACAGACAGACAGACAGATAGATGGATTCAACGAGCCTACCAGGTTATGTCCACAGTTTACAGTTATTTGTATCACCAAATTTGAAGTTGCCGTTTCTCCTGAAGCCTCCATCGTTGACATTTTTAACGGAGATAAAGGTAAGCTAATGCTTGTACACGCGTGTCCATGGAAACGCGTGTCCATGGAAACAGTGCACGAGGCAAATGGTGGGTTCAAAGAGCCTCTACTGTACATACCACGAACAACTTTAAAACGTCGCAGACAACTCATACTTTACCACTTATCTTGGGGTAATAGTTCTTGTTTCCCACGTTGACAGAGAAAATACAATTGCTGCTGTTTTACTTCTGCCTTTTATTCTCAATTTTGCTTCAGGATGTGTTCGTAATTAAACGCACATGACAGCAGGTGTCACTGTTTTACTAACTAGCTCAAAAATTTCCAAGCGTGTACCTCTCAACATTTGAGCTAGTGTGGTTCAGGATTATTAGCTTCTTAAACAAATTATCTAAAGTTTTACCTTTGCAGTAGATTTGAAGAATTTAAAAAAATATATATAAATATAAAAATATGACTTTCACCAAAACTTGTGTTCACAATTGCATAAAAATATTGTGATACCCACAGGTGGGGAAAGTACCCAAAAATTGCACTCAAGTAATAATCGCACTCCTTCAACAAATTTTAACTCAAGAAAAAGGAGCTGCCTAAAAAATGATTCGAGTAAGAGCAATTACTATTTGGTAAAAAGTTTACTTGAGAAATGAACACCTGATACAATGCATCATTTACAAAATAAAGTTATTGTCATTGGCTATTTTAAAGACTAAAACACAAACAACCCACACAAAAAAACTAAAAACAAAAAAAATATTTAAATGAATAACAGTATTACAAAATAACAAATTATAGGCAGAAGAAATGCTTTTCTAAGTGAATTATTTAGGCTACTACGGATACTTACGATGAAATGAATAAATATATCTTAGAACAAGGTAAAAAATTATTTAAGAGAGGATTTATGGTGTATATGTTCACTTGACCTCAAAATGCAACAAGTTCAACGGACAGAAAATTGCATTAGAAAACCAAAGCTTGTTTATAACGGGCGGTCTTCTTTGATAAACTGGTGGTGTGTATCTAGTATATTTTGCTTAAAATACGTTTGTTTTCAGTGAATTTATTCACAGTGACAAGAGTATAGTGTACACAATGACTCAAATAAGAGTAGCCAAAAAAAAAAAAAAATGTAACTAGTTACTCTGATAATGCCATAGAACTCCTGAATTATGTGTTAGTAATAAGTAATCTGATTTTTGTTCAAAAAGTATTATCCCCATTTTGGGTATTTTTAAATAAATAAATAAATAAATGAATAAATAAATGCTCTGAGTAGTTGCGTGAATAGTCTGCAAACTTGTAAAAACACCCTCCAGTACTTTAGGGGGCGCTCGAACTGGCAACTTTGCACATCGTTCCTCTCAACGACTTCTCCAACTGCTTCCGGGAGTGATATTGTCAATGGTTTTATTACTCGTGTGAGATTTAAACACTCCTCTGGTGTTTCGTCGTCCGTTGCAGTCAAGATGTCTTATAACTACGTGGTAACAGCGCAGAAGCCCACGGCCGTGAACGCCTGCATCACAGGTAAATATGGCTGATCCGCAGCAGCACTGGGACGTTGGCCACCTGCGGGCGAACCGAGCTCCCGCGCTGCAGCCAAAGCGCTCCACACAGGCCTGTGGTAGCGCCTAGCTTCTGGCTTTTAGCTCAGATGTTTACTTCTCATAATAGACGGGCTGCTTTTGTGCAGCATACGGCACAAATGTCCGTAATTGTGTGAATGCTGTAGGCATTCACACTATTGTGATCCTGTTTCTCTTTATTCTTTATTATTATTATTATTATTCTCCTCGTTTCCGTACGTTTTTTGAAATTCAACTACTTCTGCAATTTTCATGCGATTTCAGCAATTCAAATATTCACGCGTTCAGCTTTTTCGGGTCTTTCCGGCTATGTCTTCTGGTATTTCTGCTTTTCATACTTTTTAAAATATTCAGCTTTTTATGCGATTTTCGCTTACATTGAAATGAATGGAAATTCATGAAAATTCCGGAAAAATTTTGGGCTTTTCCACAGCTAACTACTTCCACAAAATTTAAGCTAGAATCGCCATTCAAACTTTAAACGGGTCACAAGGCTTTAAACTATCTTCGTATGATTCAGCTTTTTGCTATCTCTTACGGTTTTCATAAAATCGCGATTTAAAAATCATTTAAAAATTTTCAGGTTTTCAAATTTATAATGTATTTCAATGACGGAATTCTTCAACTGGCAGAGTGTCCACTCTAGCAACTGCCGTTTTTGGCCCTTTTCTGAACTTTCACAAACAAATTACTCCTGTTCATACAAATTTCACACAATCTACACATATTATATATTAAAACGCAGGAAATATTGTTGGGATTCAGGAAATGTAACCCTCATTGAAGTGACATTTACACATTTACCACAAATGGCCCCAAAGCGATGAAAAACCACCCCTGAGTGGATCCTGCTCGAATTTCAGCATCTCAAAATTATGCCCATTTTTACAAAATCGCTGTGCGGACACAGATTAAGGTACACACATGACACAAAGAAGTATTAATCACCAAAGCCTCCTGATACTCAAAGTGAAATCCTTATTTCGATAGCCCTTATACTTCCCGAATAACATAACATCGTTCGGAACCAAGTCAAGTCAGATTTCTGGTTTTACCAAAATATACTCATGTTTGACATCAATTTATAGCTTTTATATTATATTTTCAAAAAATTGAGTGGTTTAAGACTGTTCCCGTATCCGTTCCAATAAAAACGATACATGGATCACGTCGATACGCCTTACGGTTCCCGAGTTATTAAGAGTAGTTTGGAAGAAGGATTCCCTGTTTAAACGGCTGAGGAATTGAGACACAAAAGTGAGGTGCTGCAGCTGGCCTCCTGTCAGCTTCTCTCCTGCAGGGCCAGCCTGTCTCTGATTGGCTGAGTAAGGGAAGGCCATTCTATTGCTACAGTTGGAGTCACCTCTTGTGGTGGACAATATAATTACAATGCGCTATGGACACTACATAGTGTGGCTGTGACCTAGGTAGTAGGAATCCACGAATCAATGGGTTGCTGGTTCAAATCCCAGATTCTTCCATCTCATTCATTGTCTTTGGGCTGTAAACTTCACCCACATTACTTGCTGGTATTAAGAGGGCCCAGTGTTGCTGTGTCCTTTAGCCTCACTCCTGTCACAGTGACCTAGGGAAGCAGTGTCTACAATTAAGTAGCCTGCTACCATGAATGGGAAACAGTGATTACTTTTAAAGGGTAGTTATGCAGACTTTTATGTTTAGGCTATTGTGGGCATTGTACATGGAGTATGATATTATTATACAACTTTATATTGACATCCATTATATTCAAACTAGTATTTAAGCTAAGAGTTTTTTTTAGCTAATTTTAGCAAGAATTGGCTTTGTAGCCATTTTTATTATACTGAATTGATCAAGTCATTAATATCCAATATATTAGTATTTCCCAAAATTCTACTGTTAGCATTTTAGCTAACATCATCAGTTTCAAACGGGTTACAACTTGCATTTCAGCTAATACCACAATCTTTCCTAATTCTAGCTGTAGTACAATTTACCAACTTTTCTCTGAATAAGCATTTGCAGAGATTTTCTCTTTCAGCAAACTTTGCTTACTACATTTCAGCAACATGTTAAAGGTTGCATTTTAGCTAACATTGGTAGTTTAGCTTAATTTAGCTAACATTGGTATTTTAGCTTAATTTAGCTAAAGCTGGTCTTTTAGCTTTTCAATAGTTTTGCAGTTAAGTATAACTGCATGGCTCTCACCTTTTTATGCTGATTTTTACTTTTTAAAGTTACACAACATACTATTTTGAGCTTGTTATAAAAATTTGACAACTTTTAGATTTTAGCTAATAGTTTTTCTACGTAGGACAATTTTGAAAAATTTTTCAGTTATTCAGCTTTTTACAATTCAGCAAATATTCTGCAGTTTTCTTCAAATTCTTCAGCAATTTTCAGCAAAAAAAATCAGCTTACAGCATTCACACTGCATTTTCGCAGGAAATGCAAATTTTTCTAGTTATCCTTGCAACGCACAGACGATCAATTAAAGATTGGTTAGCATTTTGGGTGGTTTTATTTATCTAGCAGTAGATAAAATGCATATGTCCAACTGAAAACTAGATTGCACATACTATCCGTTCCTTTCTCCTAAATATAACCTTTACACAATCAAGCCTAGCAAAATTCATGTGGCTTAAATGGTCTCCATGGTGCTCTGACGCATGCCTTATTAAAATACTGTGCATCAATTTATTTGCTCTCCTAACCTGCTGACATTCGAGAATTACCAGGCGTACGCAGTTGGAAATTGTCAAGGGTTTGTCTTCTAAAGCAAGAGAAAAGACGCGTTATCATCTTAAAACGCTATGCTTCGTTTTCAAAGAAACAAACGCGAATGGCCGATGGAAATCCGGGCTAAAACTGAACGTTTTCTGTTTGTTTTCCTATGAGCTATGATATTTATGAAAAAATATTAAACAGCTCCGTATTCTCATAAATAAGTGGTATCTAGGGCTGCAAAGTATTGGGAAAACACGTCGTTATGATGTCCCCGGGTTCTGATCTCCTCTGGCCCCGTTCTCTGCGAGTTAGCCAACTTTATTTAATCGAGAACAGCAAATAGAAAAAGTTACATGATAAAACAATGCATCCTTTGGTTTTTTTAATTAGCGAATTTGAAAGCTCAATATTTTGGCTGCATTTTTTTCTGTTTTCTCCAGAATTATTTCCAACTTTAACTATATACTCATCATGTAAAATGATTAATTCTTATATTCAGTTTTTATACTTGTGTGAATCCAGTGCTTTTATTGCCTGTTCCTTTGCTGCTGTTACAGCTAAATTTGTGATACAGTAAATTATTATTCCATCCTTTTCAGTACTATTCTTGTTATTACTGTCGATTATTCAGAACATTTTAAAATATCAAAAGTTAGTAAGTATGAATCAAATTATACACAGTGGATGGTGTGATGGTAAAATATTTATGTAGCACAATCGTATTCTTAAATTTTTTTCTATATGTAATCGAAACACCATCTAAGCTTAGTGGCTGCTGGGTGACCCTGCTCACGGTTAGTTTTGTGCAAAGATTGTGAGGATATATATATATGGTATATAATATATAATTGGCACTGTTGTCAATCAAATTGGACTAGTAGTTACTGTTTGTGTGTTTTTTTTCTGTAAACCTTTGCATATTTATTTCATGGTATGAATTTTGTCAGTGCATTTTTTTTCCGGTTCTGTTAGAAGCTGCATGATATATCAGTTCAGTAGTTAATGCAATATATACATTTTTTTTTTAAAAATTGGTGGCAGTGTTTCTTTGGGGTTGATATTTTATTTAAAAATGCAATCAACGGAATAACCACATGATGGGGATACGTCTGGCTTCCCTTATGGGCTCTTACTGCTTTCGATGACCAGAGCAAACTACAGATCCCACGGAGAACGTGTTTTAATGTTTGCTGCTCCACAATTATGGATCAAACTTCTACTTTTGGTGAGACAATCCACCTCTGTAACAGCTGCAACTAAAAAAGCCATTATTTTAACTAGGCTTTTGGTGACTAACACCGGTTTTTATCGGCTGTTGTGACACTTTTTTAGCAATTATACTGTACTACTCCCCAGTTTTATTATTCATGTTGCTTTTTTTTGTGTATTTTATCATTAGTGTTTTCTTTTTTTTCCTCAAATTTTCTGTACAGCACTTTGGTCAGCCGTCATGCTGTTATTAAAGCACATTATAAATAGACCTGACAAGCTTGATGTAAATCTGTAGTGGCTGCGAAGCTGCAGCTAATTAAACATTGTGGGCACATTGTGATGAAGGAAAAGGTTGACTTTATTAAATTTCATATTGGTCTTGCAATGTTGAGCATACATGTTTTCCTAAAACTGAGCAGCCGTTCAACACTTTTTTTCTACAGAACCAATGTAAAGTAAATGGCATAATTTAGTTGATGTTGCAATGTTTTTTTTTTTTTTACAGGCCACTTCACCTCTGCTGAAGACCTCAATTTACTCATAGCTAAAAACACACGTTTGGAAATCTATGTGGTCACACCTGAGGGACTTAGACCTGTCAAGGAAGTGGGCATGTATGGCAAAATTGCCGTCATGGAGCTCTTCCGTCCGAAGGTAGCAATTCCACAAACACACAGCAGTCATTTGAACTTTTTCTTTTTTTTTTTCTTCCTGAATTTAATTTCTCGGGCTGATGTTAACGGCCAACAATTAATACGTAGTCTTTGAATTTGTTAAAAACAGAACAGATGTAACTACACTAATTTCTTTATTAAGAACACAAGGAAGAAAAATGTAGTTTAGTTGGAGCCCATATTGTCTGTTCCTTTCTGTTTTTGGGGTGTTTAGTTTAGAGGCTGTTAAAACTGCAGCAGCATTTGTCTTTTTTGCCGAAATTCTGCAGCATGTGGCGATAACTCATTCCTATGTTAGATTGTATCAAACCATGCAGATGAAATGCTGAATATTTCCACCCTATTTTTCTAGGGTGAGAGCAAGGACCTACTGTTCATCCTCACATCCAAGTACAACGCGTGCATCCTTGAATACAAACAGAACGGGGAGAGCATTGACATCATCACCCGTGCCCATGGCAATGTCCAGGTGGGTCCAGGCACCTATACAGCTCTGGTGGTTTTTATTTTAGCGAAGGCATTCATCTCGGTTCCTTGGTATCTACTGTAAAGTATTTACCTTAAGGAAATCCTACAAACTGTGTTGTTTCTAGCTGAAGTAGGAGAACATTTTTCAAGTGTTTTGACCGGCCTCATTAATGTCCAAACCTGTCTTCCAGGATCGTATTGGTCGTCCATCAGAGACTGGGATTATTGGAATTGTTGACCCAGAATGCCGGATGATTGGTCTGAGGCTGTACGACGGATTGTTCAAGGTGATCCCGTTGGACCGGGATAACCGAGAGCTAAAGGCCTTCAACATCCGGCTGGAGGAGCTCCAAGTCATCGATGTTCACTTCCTGTATGGCTGCCAGGCTCCAACAGTCTGCTTCATTTACCAGGTACTGGGAAGTTATGGTGGCTGCCAATCTAAACCTAAAAAGACACAAATTTTTTGATTAGGCCACACAAACAGAGGTATCTGTTGATCATATGTGGCTCAGTGTGTTGTCAGCCAGTTACCAGAGCAGAAACATTGGACCCCATTATCAGCACTTGACCAAGTTTAATAGAAGCCTTGTGCAGGTGGTTGGGTTCGCCTTACATGTAGGGCCTTAAGATGTTACAACGGTACGTTTTGCTATCTGGCTGCACATGAGAGAACAGGCACATGTTACATTAGACTCAACGTTTTGTGGGTAACGGTATGTCCCATGTACCAGGGGTCAGCTGATTAGAAATTTTATTACATTGCTGGGTTCTTTGACTCTGTGTTTTATCATCACAGTGTGTTTACATGCAGCACGAGAAAGTCCAATTATTACCTTAGTTTAAGTGAAATTGGACTTTTGAAATGCATGTATACACCTTAGCTTGACCGAACCGAACCAGAGTTTCACAATTCAGACTATTTACCAAGTTATCTACAGCAACACAGTAGGAATATCAAAAGAATATGACGAACACAAGCGACTAATCAATGCATTTTTTTTTTTGACCGACGAAGAGGCGGTGCATTGTGATGCAAATCCTGCTTTAACTCAGTCTGCTTCATTCCTGTCAGCCTCTGTTTCCTGCCTTTGTGCCTTTGACGGATTGACACAACGCTATTATCTGTTGACGCAAGGGCTCTCTGTCACTAATGGGACGACGGACGGAGTCGAGCCCCATTTTCTTACTATAAATGAACGGAGAGTGTATGTCTGTGATTGGTCAGATCAACAACAGCCAGAGATCGCTTCACCACAACTGGGCTCTATAGTCGGTGTAATCAGTTGTTAATGCAGCGTTTGGGCACTATGCTTTATATTGAAAGGATAATTTATCTAATCTGTTCTTTTGGTGATTTTGAACATAAGGAGGTGTAGGAAAACCACAAAAATGGCTGCTGTGTTTGTTTCCATTTGTTTTTAGAATATTCTATGAGCTGCACTTCTACTAAAAAGCTTTACAGCTTAATCAAAACTTATTTTCTGTCGTTCATTGCTCTTTGAGGGACAAATGCGTTCACTAGCCTAGAAAAAAACTGAAACAACGCTTTGATGGTAGGCAGAGACGCCATGAAAAGTTAGCACCCCTTGCTGTCCTGGTCGATAAATTGCTTCGCAAACAATGGAGAGGGGTGAGAAAAAAAACGGAGTACTATAAACAAAAAACGTCTCCATGCACATTTGCTGTTGGAGAAGCATAAACTAGGCTTAAGCAGTAGAATGCTAACATTAAGAGGCGCATTACACCATCTATCGTCACGGAGCCAAACCTCCTTCATTTAATAATTCGATTTTCTGAGACGTGACTGGAGTGCACCTCTCAACACAGGGGAAACCCTTAGATGGATTACTGCAAAAAGTTCCATTTAGATGTGCATGTAAATTATATACTGACATATTTAGGAATCAGACATTAGCAAAAATGATAGAGGTGATTTATCATGACAGATCCTACTTCAACCAATCTTGGGTGTGATATCTTGTGTGTGTCAGGACCCTCAAGGACGTCATGTAAAAACCTACGAAGTTTCTCTGAGGGAGAAGGAGTTCAACAAGGGCCCCTGGAAACAGGAGAACGTGGAGGCTGAAGCATCCATGGTTATACCAGGTAAATCAGAACTGAACGCGTGTTGGTTGGCTTGCTTTCTTCTTTCATGGTTCTTTTGGGAAAACGGGGAACACCCATAATACAGACTTAAATAATTAAAGCAATATTAATTTGTATCCAGATGAAATGGGGAAGGAATGCTATTGGTGATTAAATGTGAGCAGAAATTACTTTATTACTTTTTGATTAAGTTGTGGAAATTCACTATTGAATTTTTTCCCTCAGAAACCCTGTACTGGGCAGTTTTCCTTAATCGTCTCTGACTGGAGAATATCAAATACAACAAAACTCGAAGAAAAAAAGAAGTGGGGCCTTACGGCTGAAAAGCGTAGGCATGTTTTTACTTTTATAGCCATGGAATAATAAAGGCTTCTTATCTTTTTGATCCTCTTGAGTGCCTCAGCCCCACTTCTTTTTTTCTTCAAGTTTAGGTTGGATCCGTAGACTGAAGAGCACCTGAGGAATTAACATTGAAATCACACAAATCAAAGTATCACTCCACAATTTTCTTCTTGTTTATACAACAAAACTCACATGACATTTTCCTATGTCATTAAATAAATCACAACTTACAAGATTTATTGAATAAATGCGGAAGTCAACGACATGTACTCGAATGCAGTTGTGTGAGGTTAATAAAATTCAGGTAACGATTAGGGAAACCTAGATATATATATATAGAGATAATTTTCTAATTTATTCATTTTCTGTCAGAATCAAACACTGTTCTTGAAAAGAACCTGCAGCACATTTATTTCTATGTGTTTAAGTCATTTAAAATGAAAAAAATTGACCATTAGCAGTTGAGCTTTCGTTTCTTTTTTTATTTTGGACAAAGCTGGCATGATGGTAAAGTACAATTAAGCACCTGTAGATGCTTTAAAGACATAACTTACATGATGTTCTTTTCCATCTCATTTATTTCCTTCTTTACTCAATCTTCCTTGTAGTTTTTAGCATTTGCTGCCTAAATTCTGGGCTATTTGAGCTTAATTTTCAAAAATACACTCAAATTTTATTGTAAAATCAGAGGATTTAAGTTTGTAAAAGTTTTTAATGTTATATGAAAAACAGCATATGCAAACTCTTGAACTTAGCAATAATTCTCTTGCCTTTTTGTGCTTGTGTTTTAGTGCCGGAGCCATTTGGTGGCGCTATAATCATAGGGCAAGAGTCAATCACCTACCACAATGGGGATAAATACCTGGCCATTGCACCACCAACAATCAAGGTAAAAAGCTTCCAAATGGGATAAAAATGTTCAGTTTGCAGCAAACCGTTCATTAAAAACATGGTTCTTTTATCCTGTAAATGTTTTACATTTTATGTTTTCCTGCTCTCCATTTACAGAGATGAATTAAGCTAGGTAACTTCTCATAATGTAAATTAAATAAAAGATGAGAGTGTAGCGGTACTGGGAGCAGACTAGAGGAAAAGCAAATGATGGCTGATTAAAACCAGCTGCACAAAAAAGCTGTTCAATACAATTGAAAAAATATATATTTTAAATAACATTTTAGGTATTTAAATCCTCTAGGGTATATTCAGTGTTGACTTAGGACTTAGTAACACTTTATTAAAAATAGGGTTTATATTGTTACATCCAAGGCATGAAAAAATGTCTCCCACAGGTAAAATCAGATTCCAGTTTTTGTTAAAGTAAAATTGCTGATTAAATTTAATGCTGGCTCATTAAATTTGTGTTTGTATATCAGAAATGCATTTAAAAAATGCTGAATCAGAATTAGCTGGTCTATTTATCATTTCAACATATTCTTCATTTTTTGCCTGTAGTGAATGTTAGGAATCTGATTATCAGTGTTGAATTTCATCCAGTGGCAGTTTCTTTCTGATAACTTCCACTTTGCGCACTGGTTTTAGTGTTCTTAAGATTAACTTGCAGTCTGCAGCAGTCGTAACACACCCTCGATGCCCAGAGGAGCTTTTCAGCAGCCGCTTGCTTCTATAATTAGAGACTGCTCTCTTTGTGCGCTGCAGTCCCGGAGTTTCATACATTTTAGAAAGAACATTTAAATTCTTCTGATGTAGAAGTCCCTAATTTGGAGTTACGCAGCTGTTATCCTCCTGTGTCTTTGTGCCGGAGCCTTTGGCTTTTGCTGCTCAGTAACTTATCAGTCTGACTTAGGAGTGAAGGAGCGTTTGTGCCATTTGAAGGTTCTTTCATGCAGCTCCAGCCTTTCTGTCGTTTCACACATTTAACATTTGGGGGGGAAAAGAGTTTCATGTTTCATCGGCTTAGAGGAGTTGTTTCAGGGATCTACCTGTTGTTTTTGCTTGCATGATGGAATGGAATATTTGTTAAACTTAGTTGCTTTCACCATAGTTCTGCAAATGTAAATATATAGATGTAACTTCAATGCCTGAAATTCCATTTATTGTTCATTATTTATTGTTTTTACCTGATTTTTTTTGAACGTTTTGTTTAGAAAAATCTCTGTAGAAAAAAAAGGGGGAGGGGGCAGAACTGTGATGCTTCAGTCCCATCTGATCCATCTGTTCTTTCATGAACTCAAATTGGCATCCTGCTGTTGTATTCTATGTTTAAAAGCTTCCAGCAGTCCCTGGGATTATCCAGCTGCCACAGCTCCATACGAGTGTTGATGGAGCTTCGTTTGTAGATGTGTCGCAAGAGTTTTGAGGGAAGAATTGGATCGTGAGATCTTCAAAATATTTTAGAAAAGAAAAACACAATTGTTTTCTTTCAATCATTTGGAGTTAACCGTAAATACACTTTTGTAATTAATTTTGTAATGCTTGTAATTATAAGACGTCCCGAAGCACCAAAGTGAGAACAGAACAAGGAAGCCAGCAGGAATGTCTGTCAGATTTTCAGGCAATGCACTTCCTCGTGAATAAGATGTTTAACTTTTAATTCAATCAAAATGAGTGTTAGAGGTTTAGAAACCCATCCAAATAAAATTAATTAATCACATAGTAGCTGTGAATTAATCACCATTGCTAAATATGACCAAAAAAACCTACAGTTTTCTGTGTAAATAAATCTAGATGCAGTTGCTCTTATTTAAAAGTAAATATTGGAGAAATCAATTAGGTTTGGGTTTTGAATCACAATATATTTGTGGTCCCATATGAAAAATAACAACAAATAGCAGCAGAACTAAGCAAAAAATATGAATATACTTAACATTTGGATATCAGCAGTCTGTGTTAAATATCCCATGAATCAAATCTAATATAGACTTAGTAATAAGATGTCACAATTTATCATTTGACCTTTTAATATTTTTTTCAAAAATTCAAAGTATAACTGGTAGTTGATTGTTTTTTTCTTCTTCATTCCACTTGCTCAACTAGATCCAGTACTAAAAATTGATGTTTTATGTATGAAACAGATTGGAGTGATTAGATGCTGTGACCGATTATCTAAAGTTAAATTCCGTTTTAAAAATCACAGTATATAGTATTACTCATAGTATTGTGATATTGCGATATATATCACATCGTCCCGTTTGTATCGTGACACATATCGTATCGCCAGATTCTTGCCAATTCACACCCCCAATCAAACGTTCATTACAGTCTAGTTAGTTAAACTTCCATTAATATGCCAAAAATAATAAGGGAAAGTTTAGTGGAAGGAAAAAGGGTGGTAGAGAAAGGGTCCAAGCACAACAGGGATAACCATAACCTTAAAAAGATTGTGAAGCAAAGCTAAGTAAAATCCAGGAGGAGTGACTGCTTCCGAGTGCTGCAACCGATGGATCCATTATAGCCACTTCTCAACCAGAGATTCTGTTAGAAGCATCTTTTCTGGGTCAAGCAGAAAAAAGATTTGTGAAGGCATGCCACAGCCAGTATTTGTCCCCTGTGTTATATCAAATCGAAAGTTAGGAAAGTCGTCCGCCTTTTTACATCTCCCCATGCTTGCCTCTGCTGGCAAACTTCGCAGTTATGCTGATTTCATTTTCCAGCAGAACTTGGCACCTGTTTGCTCTGCCGGAAGAGCCAACACCGTCCAATCAGAGTGCTTAATTGTCCAGGAAAGTTGCCTGGAGAGCTGAAGGCTGTTATTAAGGCAACCTGGGCTTTCTTAAGACCAGTGGCCTCCAGCCCTTCTGCATTCAGGCAGTAATTTATGCAAAATATGCACTTACAAAGTATTAAGTTCATATACAGTACAATAGATGGACATCATTTCCAATAAGCTTTCTCTATTAATCCTTTTTATCGGCTTCATGTAATGGTCAAACTAAAAGTTGGGTTTTTCTTAGCTAGAATCAATGGTAGTTAGAAAATCAACAAGACACTTGTGCCTAAAACATCACTGTGTCTAATGCATGAATAGTATGAGTACCACTAATTTGAATTACTGTAAATGAATTAATTTGATTTGGTAGAAATGTATCTGTTTTATATGTAGTTGTTATTGCATAACTCGTCCTCCAGAGGGCACAAAAGCTTCTTCGTGGTCATTAAATGTCCTTTTCTGTAGTGAACAAGCCGAATAATGCAGTTTTAAAGACTATTACACCCTGAACACTATGATACAGTGTTGTTGTTCGTTTGGAAAGTGATATAACATGGAATCAGATGAAAAGTTTTTCTGTAAATAGTTGTTGTACTAATCTGATCAGAGCAAGTTCCAAGATTGACTGTTTTTCTAATCAGACTGTTTTTGTGTCTTTAAGAATTTAAATAACTGCTTTTTGCTCTTGTCTTAGTTTTCCTTCACAGTTGTGCATTTCAGGTTTCTTCCTTTTATTCCAAATGTAAAATTTAGGACAATTTTAAAAGCAACATAAAAAACTAATCTTTGCTGCAGCTAGTATATCAGAAAAAAAACGTTATTTATAAAGTGTGTTAATGTTTCACAAAGGATATTTAGGCAAAATAAATAAAGTGTTAATGAAAAGGAAGTGGTAAAAAAATAAAAAAGAAAGAAAGCGTTATATTAAGGCGTGTTGGGCAGGAATGACCTCATGTGGTTCTCTTTATTCCAGCCTGGGATAAGAAAAAGCATCTGAAGTGCTGTCTGAAAGGCTGGCAGAGAAGCATCACAGAGTCTGTAGTGCAGTCGCGTCCCACTGAAACACAAAATAAAGCACTCCCAATGTTTTGTCCCTGTCAGTTTTGACACTAGTTCCAAACATTCCTAAGCTGGTCGAGGTTAGAAGCTGCTTAAAATTCCTACTCTGTGCGCTTCACTTTGGGTGACTACACACATACACAGATTCGGTATCTAAAGAGGCCCACCAACAAAAAACCCCACACACCATTAATCATAATATTAATGATTATGGTGATAATAATGTTGCGACCTTATGGTGCTGAGCATGTGACGATGCAGAGCAAAAAAAAAAAACGAAATGAGAGGTTTAGTACCTAGTTAGTAGACAGTTGACAAATGTGTGATATTATGGTATTTAAATATTTAACACATTGTGGATGGTACCACAGGAGTAGAAAGCAATACAGTTTGGACTGTGGATTTATTCTAAACTAACCACATATTATAAAACAACATGGTGAAGTACTCTTAAAAACGATGTGCTGGTGATAAATCTGCTGTTTGCTGTCATCAAATGGCTCTGATATGGGTCCCAGCAGTTTTGCGTGATGTATTGTTGGGAATAGAATCAACCATCCACTGGAATTGAAACAATTTTCACAACCATGTCTTTCTTACTTATAGTTACAGTTCTTTGTGTTCACAGCATTTTCTGCCAGCTGTTGGCTGGATGGGCTTTGAAAAGTTCAATCAGGAGATAAACGGTGCTCTCTCTGACATGAAAGCTCATCATAAAGGGGGTTTTGAAGAGGGTTGGGCAGACAGTGAGAAGTTTTTATTTCTATTTTTTTATTATTATTTTATGGCATCCATATAGATTCAGAAGCTCTGAATTTGCAACGTGTGTTATTAGTCCTGCTTACTCTAGCTTCATCGTAGGGTCTGTGGTGATAAATAGTGCTGGATATCGATTTTGGGTATTGATCTATTCCGATTCGTAAGAGTTAGAATCGATTTATCATGATCCAATCTGTTCAGGTTCATTATTGATATGGGTCAGTGATATTAAAAACTTGGTTTGAGCTGTTACCTTGATTACATGACTGTAATGCAGTTCACCGTGGGAATTGGCAAACGTGGCAAATAACCCTGTCAGATCTAAGCCTTAAAATGGCCGTTTGGATTTCCCCCTAAAATTTTAGCTGTAAAAAGGCCAAACGGTGTTTAAATTTTTTTCAATTGATTTTTGGACGTTAAAATTAATTTTTAGGAATTTTTTATAAGAATCGATTCAGAATTTATTTATTGCATTTTTGTTTTCCTCCAACACAACACTATTAATAAATGGGGATGTGCTGATGCTGGCCGATACCGTTCTAATGTGCGTATTCCTATTTGTAGCGGTTAAATTTACTATGAACACTTAAAATGTGAAAACTCTGCAATAAATAGACAGAAAATGTTTATTTTCACTTGAAACGTTAGTTTTGTGGTCATTTTTATTAATATTTTATTTCTTTATCTAATTCATCATTTGTTGTCACAAGCAAAGAAGAAAATAAAATCTATCCTCCAATTCATTCCTTTTTGTTGTTGTTTGTTCAGTAGAAGTATCGGCATTGGTACTCTGTAACAGCACGTACTCAGATCCAAGTATCCAAGTGGTATCGGTGTATCCCTAGTAATAAACATTTGACTCCTTTTGTGGAATTTCTATCTTGTAGGTAGAGTTTGGTTTAACCCAGGTGTGATTTTCTAGTCAGTGATGATGGTGTTAGGTAAATTCTACTGTACATGGATGATATACAGAGGTTACTTCCCAGTTGTGTTTAAGACTGTATTTTAAAATTGTTATATTACTTTTCATATTTGAAATTGACAGATTAAAAACATTTGATGATAAAATATTGATATTGCATTTCAAACATAGAAGTCAGACATAAGTAGAAAACTCAATATCCATCTGAGACAAATGTAATGGTCGCAAAAGTATTTTCTTACTTAAAAAAAGAAGACAAACTTAGCAACACCCAGATCTGTGTTGGTGGTCTGGCTGTTGACTCCCTGCTCGACCATCTGTCCTAGTTTTTTCTTTATTGGGTTTCAAGATGATTGCTTTACAGTCACTGTCTTTATCCATTTATGAAAATGTTTCACTTTATAGAGGACTTGCCTCAAAATGCTCCTTTTTTGTCAGAAACCTTCATAATAGTATGATTACTCTTCCCATGTAGATATCATCTGATGGTTGTTATGGAAACTCGGTAACCTGAAGATGCTATCATAGAGCTTGGGGATTTTACATTTTTTACCTTTGTTGTTCGCCTCCCTGTTGGACCTGGGAAGAAATTGGTGACCCACTTTACAAATTAATTCAAATTTAAAGATTGTTTTTCAGAATTTGTCATTCAAGATGAACTTGAATTGAGGGATTTTATATTCTTGACCATAGGGCCAAAATTAATCTAGAATTTTTTGCTTTGTAGGTTTACTCAATTTTTAATTCCCAAGTTTCTTAAACCTCCCCTTAAGATTGTGAGGAATACTTTATTTGAAAGGCTTTTTATTTTTGAAATATTTATAATTTTTTTTCTGTCTTTTTTTTTTTTTTTTTCTCTCCTCACAGCAAAGTACCATCGTCTGCCACAACCAGGTGGACCCCAACGGTTCGCGTTACCTGCTGGGAGACATGGAGGGTCGTCTGTTCATGCTGCTCCTGGAGAAGGAGGAGCTAATGGACGGCACCGTGGCCCTCAAGGACCTGCATGTGGAGCTGCTCGGGGAGGTACTCCTTTATCTCTTCCATCCTGCCTGCTTATCTCGATCTGTTTTCACTCTGTTTATCCACCTGACTGTCCTCTGGCATTTCCCCCATTCTCTTCTCTACCCATTTGGTTCATCCATTATCTTGCTTGTTGATTTTCCTCCTCTGCGTTTTATTCCAGCTATCTCTGTACGCTCGTTTTGTTGCGATTGACTCTTTAATGGTTTTAGCCCGGCGTGCAGCTAATGGGTCTGCCGCCTTCCTACAGTAGATGAGAACAGAAACTATTGGAGCTCCTTGTTGCCTTTTTTGCCAAACTGTCACTTATCACACGAGAGTGGATTTAGACGATGACTCTGTTTCAGTGTTGTACTCGCCGCATCACGCGTTCAGGACGATAAAGCTTACTTTGTAGCACTCCCCTTGTAATGACCTTCCTGTATGCTTGGAGAGGTGAAAAACCCTTGTTTCTTCTTCTGAGTGACGCAAAAGCTGCAAGCAATCAGCAAGACTGAGTGTTCAGCAGGAGATGGATTGCTTTTCGAAAAATGTATAACTCTAAGCTAGTTTGGGCAGACACCAGCAGCTTTTGATTGCAATGTCAAACAGAGAAGTCTGTGGAAATTTTGCACCAATAGCATCATGCATTTTTTATGCTCCGTAAATGAGTTTACCTAACAAACGCTGTTTGCAAAAGCAGTTCTGTTTATTTTTTTTTCTCATGCCAGGAAAGGAAAATTGTCTTTGTTATGCTAATTCTACATTAGGCAAACAGTTAAACTGTGTTTTAGTTCATATTCTAATTACATGTATGGGTTTTGTTATATATGAAGTGAACTGACTTTTCTGTTGCTCCTGTTGGATAACTGGACAGCAAGTGTTATTTTTTCCTTTCCGATGTTCTTCCAATTACTTATGATGTAAATGTAACTTTTTTTCACTTTCCTGCTCGTGGTTATATTGCTGAAACCTTTTTGAATATTTTGTTTAAACTTCCTGCCAGAGTGAGCAGGCGATGGAGTAGGCAGCGAAAAGACAAGCTCTGCTAAATATCATGTTAAAGTACCTTTTTTAGGCACCTTATACTACTAAAAAGCTACAAAATACAGCCTGTAATAGTCTTTATTCAAAAACATCCCACTCTGGGGGAGACAAAACGGATTAATGGCAAATAACCTTCGAAAATACAAGTTCACCGGAGGCGCTCCGACAACGGGCTCAAAAGCATCGAGCTCGGATAGCTCACCA
Organism: Apricaphanius iberus; assembly: GCA_028564705.1. Classification (NCBI taxonomy): domain Eukaryota; kingdom Metazoa; phylum Chordata; class Actinopteri; order Cyprinodontiformes; family Aphaniidae; genus Apricaphanius; species Apricaphanius iberus. Next base: position 67,355 of record JAPXFQ010000493.1, on the reverse strand, counting down.
CCCAAGAACACCACGCCGCAACCTGCAGACCAAATGGATACAGCGGACCTGAAAGCTGAAATCCTCTCATCTTTGAAAGTGGATATTGCTGCAATGCTACGGTCGGAATTGAAGGCTGCGCTAACTGGAGACTTTGAAGCCATCAAGGCCGAGTTGCAGGCAGTGAGAACCGAGCTAGCTAGTAACACTGCTACGATGCACTCCGAGGTGGAAGCGATGAAAACGACAATGGCGGGTGTGGAACGTACGCTTTCATCTCACTCAGATGATGTGTCATTGCTGCAAACCAAAGTGGGGAAACTTGAGTCAGAAGTTAACAACCTCCGAGAGAAATGCCTCGACATGGAAGGACGGATGAGGCGCTCTAACATCCGTATACTTAATGTCCCTGAGACCGCAGGCTCCAGCACACCGGCGGCAGTTTCCAAACTTCTGAAAGAAGCTTTAGGACTGGATAAAGAAATCCTGGTTGATCGATCTCATCGGGGGCTACAGGCGAGAGGCCGAGATGGAAAGCCCCGCGTCATCGTCGCGAAGGTTCATTACCACCAGGATTGTGTCGACATACTTCGCCGCGCCAGGGAATCCGGACCGCTCCGCTGGAAAGGGACAGAGATCCTCATATTCCCGGATTACCCTCCGAGCGTTGTGCAGGCCAGATCTGCTTACAATGAGGTGAGACGACTCCTCCGTGGCCGCAGTGGTGTCAAATACGGGCTGCTTTACCCAGCACGGCTCCGGATCACGCATAACGGGACTGAAAAATGGTTTCAAAACCCGGATGATGCCATGGCATATGTGAAAACCAAGATTTTACCGGACACATCAAACGACTGACTTAAACTGAAGTGAGTAAGATCTGAGATACTGCATCTGAGTAAGGTCAGTAGGCTGCTGTCCACTCGGTCCATTTAAAAGATTACTCGGATCAACAGAGCATAAAACTAACCTAAATGTGCTGCTTTACAGTAACTGTTTCCTGACATTCACTGGCATGACATATTATGTCATAGTAGTTTGTTACTGTTCTCTTTTTGTTTACCTTAACGGTGGGAAACCCTGAAATATGGTCTTGTTAATATAGGCCTATGTCAAAATAATTTGGACTTTGAGTGGAATAACACTGTTAATGTTCACCTTTTATTGCTTTTCAATAATCAAGCACGGAATGCATCTTCTGTGTTTTATTTAATACATTTTTTTTGCCTTTTTTGTTTATATTAATATAACAAAGGTGCCTTTTATATAAAAGTGTGATTATCATATAGCAGAGTTCTGTCTGTTAGAGCTTGTGTACCCTTCCATAAGCACTTAAATGTGTAGTTACTTGTGCAAGGGGATGGGGAGTCACCATGTTCTGATAGGTGAGGGTTGGGGTTTTACTGTACCACACTTTGAAAATTGCTTAATTCATTTTAATCTACTTTTATTACCTGTTTTTCTTTCTGAGAGTCCTAACTTCATATTTAAACTAAATATAAATGATACACCAGTAATATTTCCCCAAGTTAAATATGGCCACAGTTAATGCAGATCTTTCAAACGGACCAGTCGGTTGTGATGTAAACTTTATAAGCTGGAATGTAAAATCCTTAAATACACCAATCAAACGGAAAAAAGTAATGAGTCATTTGAATGAATTAAATGCAGGAATTGTTTATCTTCAGGAGACCCATCTCCGAACGTTTGATCACTTTAGACTCAGAGGAGGGTGGATCGGACAATCATTTCACTCAAATTTTCACTCCAAATCTAGAGGTGTGGCTATTCTTATTAGAAAAAATATCCCATTTGTAACGTCGAAAGTTGAAACCGATTCCTCAGGACGCTACTTGATTGTTATAGGCAAGCTGTTCAACACACCAGTCATTCTGGTTAATGTTTATGCACCACATTGGGATGACAGTTCTTTCTTTTTAGATTTTTTTACTAAAATCCCAAATATGAATACACATCACTTAATCTTTGGAGGAGACATGAACTGTGTCCTATCGCCTATCTTGGATCGCAGCTCATCTCGATCTGTGTCTACATCCAACTCAGCCCTTCAACTGCAGCTCTTTCTTAGCACAAATGGTGCTGTTGATACATGGCGTTTTCTAAATCCCACATCTAGAAGTTATTCCTTCTTCTCCCCGGTCCATGGGACATATTCCCGCATAGACTATTTTTTCTTGGATAAGCGGCTTCTCTCACTGGTGAGAAAGTGTGACTATCAAGCCATAATTATTTCAGACCATGCCCCCTTGTTAATGACTCTCTGTATACCAGTTTCTTGCGCTAATTATCGCCCCTGGCGCTTTAACACCTTATTACTTTCTGATGAAAATTTTACAAAATTTGTCTCATCTGAAATATCCTTCTTTCTCAAATATAACCAGACCCCAGGATTATCTTTTTCAACTATTTGGGAATCAATGAAAGCTTATCTTAGGGGGCAAATTATATCATATAGTACACAACAAAGGAAACATCACAAAATGAAATTAGAACAGCTAGCGAATGAGATTCTCAAAATAGATGAAACACTTGCAGTAACCCCATCTGATGATATGTTTAAACTACGACTGAACCTTCAAACCGAATTCAACCTGTTGTCAACTAGACATATTGAAAACCTCATTAACAAGTCGCAAAGTAAATTATATGAATATGGGGAAAAGGCGGGAAAGATTCTAGCCCATCAGCTCCACCAAAAAACTGTTGACAGAGCTATTATAGAGATAAACGATCATTTGGGAATTAAGCACACAGATCATTCAGAAATTAATTCATGCTTTCACAAATTTTATTCAAACCTGTATGACACTGAATCGTTTGGCAATCAAGATCTATTTCACTCATTTTTTGCTAAATTAAAGGTCCCTGTAATGGATAGTATAAATTCTGAGGAATTAGATAAACCTTTTTCTATAGAGGAGCTCACAAATGCAATTAAATCCATGCAAAATGGAAAGTCCCCAGGACCTGATGGATTTCCTACTGAATTTTTTAAAAGATTTGCCGACCAGATTTCTCCTATTCTACTTTCTGTTTTTGAAGAGTCACTTAATATTGGCTCTCTTCCTCTGACCATGCGACAAGCAGTCATCTCTCTCATCCCTAAACAAGATAAAAACCCCCTTGAATGTAGTTCATTTCGTCCTATTTCACTTTTAAACGTAGATAGCAAAATCCTTTCAAAAATGCTGGCCTCTCGTTTAGAGGTGGTTCTGCCCTCAATAGTGGCGGAGGATCAGACTGGTTTCATAAAAGGTCGTCATTCATTCTCTAATGTCAGGCGCTTATTTAATATTCTTTATGGTCCCACTCCACCCGATATCCCAGAAGTTTTACTGTCACTCGATGCAGAGAAGGCATTTGATCGGGTGGAGTGGGACTATCTCTTCTATACCCTTAAACAATTTGGTTTTGGCGAGGGATTTATCACCTGGATAAAGATTTTGTACTCCTCCCCCTTAGCAGCCGTTCGTACAAACAATAACCTATCCCCTTACTTTTCTCTCCGGCGTGGCACCCGACAGGGTTGTCCCCTATCACCCCTTCTTTTTGCCATCGTAATTGAGCCGCTAGCAATAGCGCTACGTGACGAAGTCAATATTAGAGGCATGCAAAGGTATGACTCTGTGAATAAAGTGTCCCTGTATGCTGATGATATGCTCTTATACCTGTCCGATCCTTTAAATAGCTTACCAATCACCTTGAATCTATTAGAGGAATTTGGCAAAATATCAGGATACAAGGTTAATCTACATAAATGTGAAATCATGCCAGTGAATTCAGAAGCAAAGCTAGTTAACTTTGACCCATTCCCTTTTAGAGTCAGTCCACAGAAATTTAAATACCTTGGTATCTGGGTAACACACTCCCTCAAGGATATCTTTAAAAATAATTTCTCGCCATTATTAACTCAGCTTAAACAAGATCTGGAGCGTTGGTGTCTACTACCCCTTTCACTGGGAGGCAGAATCAATACAATCAAAATGAACGTACTGCCTAAGTTTCTATATGTGTTTCAATGCATTCCTTTATACTTATCGAAATCGTTTTTCACAAATGTGGATAAACTGATATCGAGATTTCTATGGAATAAAAAAAACCCTAGAATAAGGAAACATATCCTACAGCAACATCGTCAACATGGTGGGTTATCACTTCCTAATTTTCAATATTATTATTGGGCTGCCAACATGAGGGCTATGCTGTACTGGAAGGAATCACAACTTAACAGTTCAACCTCAAAATGGTTGCAAATGGAAAACTCATCTTGTCCTCATACCTCTCTATATTCATTGCTTTGTTCAAAACTCCCTTTCTCTGAGTCTACATCGAAATATACCTCAAACCAAATTGTAAAGCACTCTCTTAAAATTTGGACACAGTTCAGACGAACATTTTCCCTCAAAAACCTGCCGAAATGTGCACCTATTGATAGAAATCATCAATTTTTACCGTCAATCACCGATAAAGCTTTTACTGAATGGAGCAGAAGAGGAATTTTTGCAGTAGACGATCTATTCATTGATGGCACTTTTGCATCCTTTGATCAACTTGTGTTTAAATTCAATATTCCTCGCCCCCATTTTTTTAGATTCCTGCAGCTTCGAAGCTTTATCTCAGCATCATTTACCCATTTTCCAGCTCGCCCCCCCGAATGTCTCCTAGACTCCATTCTTAAACTCAAGATGAGTTCCAAGGGGACAATTGGGAGAATATATTCTTTGCTAAACTCATATAACGCAAGACCCTTAATATCACTGAAGAACCAATGGGAGGAAGATTTGAGTGTGGGAATCTCGGAAGAGACTTGGGAGAAGGTTTTAGACAGGATACATTCCTCCTCAATCTGTTTACGACACAAGGTTATTCAGTTTAAGGTTGTGCATCGCCTCCACTGGTCCAAAGTGAGACTTGCAAAATTTATTCCTAGTATCAGTCCTGTTTGTGATCGATGCAAGCAACCAACAGCTACCCTTGCTCATATGTTTTGGTCCTGTTTAAAACTCGATAATTTCTGGCAGTCAATATTCAGAGCACTGTCAGATGTCCTGGAGGTACCCATAAAACCCTCGGCTATATCTGCAATATTTGGTGTAACCCAACAGGATATTAATTTTAACTACAGGGGAAAAAATATAATAGCTTTCGGAACTTTGATTGCCAGGCGACTGATTCTTCTTAAATGGAAAGAACAATACCCTCCAACCTTTAAGATGTGGATCAATGGCCTTTTGCACTTTTTGGTGTTAGAGAAAATTCGATTTTCTACAAGGGGCTGTGTACAAGAATTTTATGCCACTTGGAATCCCTTCTTAAGATATGTGGAGAAACTTGATGTCACTAATGTTGACATATTTCATGATTGACTCTGTATTTCACATATTCTAGGACCAATGGACTCTTTTTTTTCCCCCTTTTTTTTTCCTTTTTTTTTTTTTATTCCCATTTTATTGTTTTTTTTTTGTTGTTTTTTTTTTTTGTTTTTTTACAGTATGTCTTTTGGTTGTCTTTGCTGTATGATTGTAATTTACAATCAAAGTGTAGGATATATAACTGAGTGGTACGGTAATGGGGGGTGGGGGGGGTGGGGTATGTTCTGTACACTTTGCATCATTGTACTCCTTTTTATGAATACAAAATGTCAATAAAAAGACCATGTGCAAAAAAAAAAAAAAAAAAAAAACTTCCTGCCAAAAGTTATAACGTTAAAATGCTTGATGTTTTCTCATTTATAAAGAAAAAAGCTAAAACTCGTTGCATGTTTAGTTTGCTCTGTTGTCTTATTTCAGATTTGTTTTGCATGTTTGGATAATTATCTCTTAATTTTTTTAAATCCTCCCAGCTGCAAATTATCTAAAAACCAGAAAAGTGTAGTTTCGAAGATTTTATGTGAAGCTAACTGTGTTGCTGGGCTATTCTTTTTTTTTTTTTTTTTTTTTTTTATAAGTGAAAGCAGCTATTTGGCATCTCAAAGGCTCATATAATACCTGAACTATGCACCAAAATCCCAGAAGAGTTGAAAAGGAGGCTTCATGGAGGAGCAGAAAGAGACTGAGTGACAGATAATCAGCCAATTATAATAGGTAAGGATCATCTCCCCGACGCCAGCGTCTCTCCCTGCCTGGCTTTCCAACCATGTGACCAGACAGAGACTTAAAAGAGGAGAGGCAAAAGCAAAGAAGATGGATTAGCAGTGTTTGCCCACAACTGATGGTGTCTTCCAGGACAGGTTACTGTTAATTATCCTCCATGCTTCCCAAAAATGGAGCTGTTGGCATTTCATGACTGTCATACAGCAACATTATGTTCAGTCAGATGCTTCTTCAGATTCTTTCCAAGACTGAGCGCTACCGTAGTTCCTTCCTGCCCACACCATCAATATCCACAATGACTCTTTAAAGGTACTTGGATGTTAAGTGCTACAGTGTTGCCTTAACCTAACCCACAAAATTGCATATGTGTCTTTCATCTCTGGCAGACCTCTATAGCGGAGTGTTTGACCTACCTGGACAATGGTGTGGTGTTTGTTGGCTCCAGACTGGGAGACTCCCAGCTTGTGAAGGTAAGCAGTAAGAGAACAAAGTCTGACACAACGCGCTAAAACGTTAGAGTAAGGGACGAAGCGGATTTCCCGGCAAAAATCCAAAGCAATTTTTGGTTTCAGTTTTTCGATGCAATAAAGTTCAACATAGCCTAGAAGTGCCAACTTCAGAATGAAACTCATATCAAAATACATTTATTAGCTATATGTATTATTAAAAAAAAACTGTTTGGTTTCAATATCATTGATTAAGATGTTCAATAATTACATGTAGGTTAAATGTGCTTAAACTGGAAGCGGATAAAGCAGCATGAAGTCTGCACATTAACCCACAATTCACAGCTCCGATCCCACCCACACAATGCTCAAGAGTTCAATCGATTAAGCCGATTAAGTGAATACATTTTGATATCTGTCAAAAATACTTTTTCTTTTTGACATGTATAATTTGTTACAACATTTAAAGCAATTTTACCCTTTAGTCTTTCATCTGAAGTTTATAACCTGAACTTTGTGGTGAATTACTAGACTTTCAGAGTTGCTGACTTGATGCAGAATGAACTTGACACCTATTGTATCCTCAGTTATGTTCAACTTTTACTCCTTTGTAAAGAGAACTGTTTGTTACTTGCAGCTTAATGTGGACAGCAACGAGCAGGGCTCCTATGTCACAGTGATGGAGACGTTCACCAATCTGGGGCCCATTGTGGACATGTGTGTTGTCGACCTGGAGAGGCAGGGTCAGGGCCAGGTAAATATCCACATCTTCTTTATTTCGGTTTTGCTCTTTCTTTTTGTTCTTCTTTCCACCGTAAGCTCAACACCTTGTGACTTTTCATTTCGTCCCTCGTTTTCATCATTTATCATGCCAGTAATTGTGGTACCCTGCATTAATATGCACCCAATGTTGTGGCATCCAAGCGCGGTCCGCTATTATTCCTTGAATTGCAGTTATTTTCCGTGTTAAAAAGCTTCTCGAGTACACAAACCCAAATTGCTCTTCATGTTCAATCCCAAAAGGCAGATTGCTGTTTAGGTCATTTCCTTCCGTGGTCTCAACGCTCTCTGTAACTTTAAAGACCTTATCTTTGTCATCTGCATCTATTCCAACTATTCCTCATTTCTGTTTACTTTCAGCAAATGTCAAACTGTGTTTTATGTAAATAAGTCAGACTAAACCGTATTGAATCTTAATGTCACGCAGGTATTCTTTTCTTTTTTTTTTTTTGGTCTGCACTTTTTTCTTATATTAAAAATCTAATCAATGCTCTAAATGCAACCAAAAAACGGAAGGATTGTGGGAGCATTTGGTGTGACCTTGATACATTCCTATCAAGATCTCTCAGTTTTGCAAAAACAGGTTTCTTATTTGATCATTTGTCTCACTTTGTGTAGACTCAGTGAAGCAGTGGGAGATGAGGGAGTGAAATAAAAGGGAAACAGAGACGCTGTGCAGAAGGTTTTGTTGGCAGGGTTCGACTCCAGGCTTCAGGGCACAGGATCTGGTTCCAAAGCCAGCCGTCTCTGGGCAGAGATGAGCACACCATCAGCCACGTACTGCTTTCATCCATACACACTGTCTGTCTCATTCCACTGTTTCCAGAACAAAATCTAATCCCAGTTGTTATAATTTGCCATTTGCTGCAAATCCGCTGAGCATTTTGTCCAGTTAATTGATGCACACGCATTCCAAAACTGTTAATTGATAGAGGAGGGAGCGACAATGGACAGGGGACCAAGACACAATTTGTTGGACCAAATGCAGCTTGACCTCCCTCCGTAAAAACGAAACAAAAAACACAAAACGTGGCACCTCTATGTGTAGTCTGTGCTGAAAATTGTGGGCACAGATGTGCAGTTTAATATCTGACTGTCGCTAAATAATAAAAAAAAATGGGAAGATTATCAGAGCCCTGGGCACAGCCTGAGAGGGAATTTTAGCCCGTCTGGGCATTTAAGAACATGTTTGGGAGGTTGCCAGGTTCATCATGACTGGTTCCATCAAGATGAAGCTGTTGGGTGGCAGGTGGTACAGGGCGAGATTATGTGAGCCTGGTATTAATCTTGTTAGTGCGCCATGACTAGATGAATAAATAACATTCGGGTGCGCTGCAGTCGGGCTGTGCAGAAAAGCAGATTTATTAACCTCCATGGTGTTGGATCATAATGCCATCATGTTTCTTAATGACACTCTCAGAAGCTTTGCAGTGAACTGATTGACAAGTGCTGCTGAAATACAGATTGGTGTTGGTTCTTCTTCCATAACACTCATTTGTGTGACATGTCGCTGTTTTATGTTGTTTCAGTGTAAAGATTTGTAAAGTTCAAAATTGTCATAGTTTATGTAAATAATTTAGAATCTCTTAGAAAAAGTAGTTTATTTCAAAGGTTGAAACTCTTATGGATTCACTTGGAGGTTTTAATAAGCATGGCTTGCAAATAATAAAACCCCAACACTTTGACACTGTTGATCATGAGATATTATTGAAACGACTGGAGAGCTGGGTCAGACTCTCTGGTACAATATTTGGCTGGTTTGAGTCTTGTATAAAAAACAGGAACTTCTTTGTCGATAGGCAATTTTTTTATCAGAACAGATGGAGATCACATATGGGGTGCCCCAGGGCTCCATTCTAGGGCCCCTCCTGTTTAACACCTGCATGATCCTACTAGCCCAGATCATAGCAAGGGTAAAGATTAGTTACAATTAGGGCTGGGCGATATGGACCAAAAGTCATGTCCCGACATATTTTGGCTAAATATCGATATATACGATATATATCCCGATATATTTTTTTTAATTACAAAGTGAGAGAAAATGTTTAGTCACAGTTAAACCCCAAATTTGAGGGAAAAACTTATTTGGAAACATGCTGATTTTATCTGCCCGTCTTAAATAAAATGAACTGTTAGGCTCATATAAGGCTCACACGTCCTGGTCGACCACATGTCACTGGTCGACGTTAAATGTTTTACGTTAGCGAGGTGGTCAGCTAGATGCTGCCCAGCTACGGTGTACATTTGCGGCAGTGCTCCCCGTGCAAAGTAGTAGAGCCCGTGGTTTTGAGTAGCTTTTTTAATCCCAGCCCCTCCCCTCTGTGTGCGTGAAAGAAGCAGCAGGGGCGCCGGAAGCAGTGCTGAGAGCGCCTGGTCAGCAGCTTGCCTGGAGCAAGGATCACAGCGCAGTTTGAACTACGTATATCGATATATGCAATATGGTCAAATTTCATATCTGCTGAAGCGTCGAGTTCCTTAAAATCAAGGCCAAAAAGTAATATGTTTAGAGCTGCCTTTGAGTAAGTAATGTTTTGATATGTTTTATGTTTTGTTGCTCTTTTTATGTAAAGCACCTTGAATTGCCTTGTGTGCTACATAAATAAAATGACCTTGCCTAAATGATCATAAAATCTGAATATTTCAATGGAACTTGTTACAATAATGAGTTTTCATACAAAACAAACCTTTCAAAGTATTAAAAGTATCTCCATGTACTGTGCTGTATCTTCCCTCCATTCTTGTTCCTAGTTCCTTTTGCATTATTTAATACATCGCTGCAGCACGGAATAAAGACCGTTAGCCTGGGGCTCTGCTGAGATGCTAATGAAGCTCAGGTTGCATTTCAAGGAGCTTTCAGCTCATCTGCATTGTTCGGTCTGGTGTCTCATCTTCTGCTTCACATAGATCAAAGATCCCCATAGATCAGGGTTCTCCAGTTGCCCTACCAGTTTTAGATGTGTCTCTTCTCCAACACAGCTCATTCAAATTGTCCAACTTCCTCCGCATGAAGTGCTCCAAAACTTCCTGGTAGATGTTTCTACTGAGTTTACACGTGTAATCAACACCAGCAAATAACAAGGCTCCCTAAACCTCTTGGAACTTGGATTCTGCATCTCTTCACTCTTCCACTATATTATAGGGCCATGATTTCCAAATGAAATGTAAAAAGAGGAGTTTGGACCTCTGCGCAGAAGCCCAGGAAAGGCGTGTGTGACGCTATGAGGCTGTAAAAAGACCATGACTTGACATTTGTCTCTTTAAAAATGTTTTCCAATATATAATGTAAGATTCTGATTTTCTTAGAAATTGAACTTTGCTGTTAACTGAAGCCATAAAAGCTTAAAATCTGTCACCATGAATATTGAATCCCAATGGTTCTCACTTTTATTTCAGTGGAATTATTTAACGATGCATTTATATGATATTCTAATATGCTGTGGTGCACTAAATCGCATAATTTTTGGGGACTTTTCACCTTCAGTGTCTTATTCACTTTAACTAAAGCAGAGGTTGATTGCTGATGATTTGCCCCGTTACAGTATCTTCTAAAATCACTAAGCTCTCACATTGAAGTTACGCTCAGTGATTAAGGACTGCAATCTTAACTATTGTTGTAAAAATGCCTGTGATGGATTTTATTTAAACGTAAGAACCCAGGACTCAGTTCTGTTTTTGTCTCTCTATACTGTTTCCAGCTGGTGACGTGCTCCGGTGCCTTTAAGGAGGGTTCTCTTCGGATCATCCGCAACGGCATTGGAATTCACGAGCACGCCAGCATCGACCTACCGGGAATCAAAGGTTTGTCTCTCCTGTTTGTTTGAAGCCCGGGCCTCATCCAACGGCTCCCTCTCAAGTCCTGACTTTATCAAGCCCTTAATCCTCCGCCGACTTGCCAGCGGAGGTATTTCAACCTGCACATGTGTTTGCCGGAGCAGCCAAGGTGCCAGCTGTTGCTCATGCAAGCTTGGCACGCCAGAGCGAGCAGATGGTGAGCATGTCACAGGTCTTGGCCTGTCGATTTCACAGCACCAGGAAACTTGCCAGTGTTGGCTTCGGCGACATTTCTTTCCATTTAGTGAACCGAAGAACTCTCTGGTGTCCGCTGCGGCAAACAGTCAAGTGGAGAAATGCTGTCGGGGTTTTAACGACCTTTTTAATCCCGCAAAATTAGGTCCCTCTCTGAGGAATTGTCTGATGCTTAAACAAGACGCGCGGGCCGCCGAAAGGTCTGCTCGCACTTGTTAGGCTTCAGCTGTTTATTGACAGTGTCTGCCCTGAAAGTCCCAGGTGCTGGCTTGCCCCCCTGGTTTCGTGATGAGGGGGGCAATTATTTACTTTGCCCATCGATTTGCTCTCTGAGAAGGATCTGTAGCCGATTCGTCTTCAAAAAGTGTTTGCGTTTAACAGAAGGAATAGTTAAAGATTGATTTTCGATCTCTGCAGAACAAGGCTAAAATGACATTTTATCCCGGAATTCTCCCCCTCCAGGTTTGTGGCCGCTTCGCTCAGAGGCGGGCAAGGAGACTGATGATATGTTAGTACTGTCTTTCGTGGGTCAGACAAGGTGAGGGTCTGTTGTGCAACCTGCCGGATATTTATGGCATCGACTCTGATTGCACAAATCTAGCATGACATTTCTTTCTCTCTCTTTTTTGCCCCCTCCCCCCTTCCAGAGTGTTGATGCTGAGCGGAGAGGAGGTTGAAGAGACCGAGCTGCCAGGCTTTGTGGACAACCAGCAAACATTTTACTGTGGAAATGTTGCACACAAACAACTTATCCAAGTTTGTAAACTTATAATTAGTACTGTGAAAGAAGTGTGTGTATGTATGTGTATATATATATATATATATATATATATATATATATATATATATATATATATATATATACATACACACTTCTTTCAAAGTATACATATATATATATATACACTACCGTTCAAAAGTTTGGGGTCACCCTAACAATTTTGTGTTTTCCATGAAAAGTCACACTTATTCACCACCATACGTTGTGAAATGAATAAAAAATAGAGTCAAGACATTGACAAGGTTAGAAATAATGATTTTTATTTGAAATAAGATTGTTTTTACATCAAACTTTGCTTTCATCAAAGAATCCTCCATTTGCAGCAATTACAGCATTGCAGACCTTTGGCATTCTAGCTGTTAATTTGTTGAGGTAATCTGGAGAAATTGCACCCCACGCTTCTAGAAGCAGCTCCCACAATTTGGATTGGTTGGATGGGCACTTCTTGCGTACCATACGGTCAAGCTGCTCCCACAACAGCTCAACGGGGTTCAAATCTGGTGACTGCGCTGGCCACTCCATTACCGATAGAATACCAGCTGCCTGCTTCTTCTCTAAATAGTTCTTGCACAATTTCGAGGTGTGTTTTGGGTCATTGTCCTGTTGTAGGATGAAATTGGCTCCAATCAAGCGCTGTCCACTGGGTATGGCATGGCGTTGCAAAATGGAGTGATAGCCTTCCTTATTCAGAATCCCTTTTACCCTGTACAAATCTCCCACCTTACCAGCACCAAAGCAACCCCAGACCATCACATTACCTCCACCATGCTTAACAGATGGCGTCAGGCATTCTTCCAGCATCTTTTCAGTTGTTCTGCGTCTCACAAACGTTCTTCTTTGTGATCCAAACACCTCAAACTTGGATTCATCCGTCCACAGCACTTTTTTCCAGTCTTCCTCTGTCCAATGTCTGTGTTCTTTTGCCCATCTTAATCTTTTTCTTTTATTGGCCAGTCTCAGATATGGCTTTTTCTTTGCCACTCTGCCCTGAAGCCCAGAATCCCGCAGCCGCCTCTTCACTGTAGATGTTGACACTGGTGTTTTGCGGGTACTATTTAATGAAGATGCCAGTTGGGGACCTGTGAGGCGTCTGTTTCTCAAACTAGAGACTCTAATGTACTTATCTTCTTGCTCAGTTGTGCAACGCGGCCTCCCACTTCTTTTTCTACTCTGGTTAGAGCCTGTTTGTGCTGTCCTCTGAAGGGAGTAGTACACACCGTTGTAGGAAATCTTCAATTTCTTAGCAATTTCTCGCATGGAATAGCCTTCATTTCTAAGAACAAGAATAGACTGTCGAGTTTCAGATGAAAGTTCTCTTTTTCTGGCCATTTTGAGCGTTTAATTGACCCCACAAATGTGATGCTCCAGAAACTCAATCTGCTCAAAGGAAGGTCAGTTTTGTAGCTTCTGTACCGAGCTAAACTGTTTTCAGATGTGTGAACATGATTGCACAAGGGTTTTCTAATCATCAATTAGCCTTCTGAGCCAATGAGCAAACACATTGTACCATTAGAACACTGGAGTGATAGTTGCTGGAAATGGGCCTCTATACACCTATGTAGATATTGCACCAAAAACCAGACATTTGCAGCTAGAATAGTCATTTACCACATTAGCAATGTATAGCGTGTGTTTCTTTAAAGTTAAGACTAGTTTAAAGTTATCTTCATTGAAAAGTACAGTGCTTTTCCTTCAAAAATAAGGACATTTCAATGTGACCCCAAACTTTTGAACGGTAGTGTGTGTGTGTATATATATATATATATATATATATATATATATATATATATATATATATATATATATATATATATAATTTTCCTTTTCAGACTCAAATTTTGCTTCTCCGTTGCTTCTAAATGTTTCAGATCATCAATTTTTATTTTTAGAAGGCTTTAGTTAATACCAGATGAGGTCTTAAAATTAGGGTTCTGTTCCGTCAACCCGTTGCTACAGGTGCATTTTCACTGGAGGACTTTTTACAGGAAACGGGGGCGTTTTCCCTGCAGGAACCGGGAGCAAATCAAACTACCATGGCACAAATCTTCGCCAGCAAACTGCCTGCTAGAGAGGTGGTACAATTTGGATGGCCACTGAACTAAAGGCTAAGCTTTGTAGTAAAAGGGTGCTAAACATTTCTTCCTGGTCCATTGCCGCACAGAATTTTGTTTCAGTCATCTTCCAGTTAAACATTTTCTGCAGTTTTATAATTTCCGAGAACTTTAATCACAAGAAGTTCTGTTTTTTGTTTTCAAAGGGGTAGTTTAAACCCACCAAACCAATGCTGAATATCAGTATTTTACAGAGTCAAATACATAAATAAATTAAGCTAACCTTAGTGGGAATATTTAATTAAATGAAGCAACGACTTCTGCTTTCAGTGTGTGCGGAGGCGGACAAAGTAAGATTCTCATTAAAGCAGCTTTTAATGAGATTTTGAACTGATAAGGTTGGAATATTTTACAGTTTATTTACTGGGACATTTGAAAAACTGAACAAAAGCAACTTCATTAACAGACCAATACTTTTTTCTTAAAGGCACAAGCCAAAACCCCTTTCATGAATAAACCTAATTTCTCATTACTTTAGGTGTTGCAGCAGATTTTGATTCCTGGCCATGCTGCTTGGAAGTAGTTGTGCCAGAAACATTCTGCTCTTCGTCTTCCGATATAAACTAAAATAATCATCAAGGTTGTTGGTCATTGATCGATTTTTTTCTTTTAAGCCTCAATGAAGCAGACACACTGTAGCTGCAGCATCTCTGGTTGTGGTCACTGTTCTTTTGAGGTGCATCTCAAAGGCTTTAATTATTAAAGACTTGCAGATTATCACGAATAACTTCAGAGTTGAAGGTGATCTTATTTTAGTTTCAGAGCTTGAGTGCAGTGAAATTCTCCCTAATGTTTTCAGATCGGAGCCTGTTTTCCCAATCTGTGCCTGATTGAGGAAAGGAGAGAAATTTTCTACATAGGGATTACTGCAGTTTATTTAACATCAATTCCAGGAACATTTCCACTTATTTTGCACTGACTGTAGCAACCATAAAATTATCTGATGATTATGATGCTTTGGTCTGATTTGACAGTTTTCAATCTTATTCTGAATTCTTAATTTTATCGGGGTTTTTTGTTTATGATTCTCAAAAACAACGGTGGTAGTGTTATGATCTGGGGCTGTTTTGCTGCTTCATGATTTTTACAGCTTGGTGTAATTTAAAGAACCTTAAGTTCTACCTGTTACCAAATAATCCTGGCAAAGAATGTCTGTAAATCAGCTGCATTAAAAATTCCTTCACAAGTTTGTAGATCAGAGGTTCCCACCCCTGAACCAGTATGGGTCCGTGGCTCGTTTGGTACCTGGCCACGGGCCGCACAGAATGAACCGATAACTTGCAGTACTTCCATTTTATTAATAATCTGAGTCTAAACCATGATTTATTTAAAAAAAAAAGACCTAGTACTCTTTTTGAGTCGGGATCACACCGTGATTAGGGCTGGGCAAAACGAATATTTTTGTAATCGATTAATCTAGGGATTATTTTTCGATCCATCGATTAAAATAATGATTAGTTTTTCAATTCGGTTTGATTATTGATTATTTACCCATTATTTAATTTGTATAGAAATTTGACATTTATTAATTTATGTATTTCAATTAAATAAACAAATTTCTTCATTTGAACACATTTTAATTGTAAAATAAAATCCCCAAAAAGTTATAGTATTAGTACAATCTTATGTTAGAGGTTACATTTAACAAGAAGTTAAATGTTGTGCAACCAAATTATATGAATAAAGGAAAGAAAATACCCCAAAAATATAAAACAAAATTTAACATTCACTTAATGCAAAAAAGGGCTCTTCATTCTCAAAAAAAACATTTACTTTGCTGCATTTTCTTTTGTTTCTGACATAAGATTTGCACACAAAAAAGAGATAAACAAGGAGAGAGGCGCTGTTCATTACAATAGAATGCTGCACATTTTTCTAGTTATTAAATGGCAACTTTGAATCCAACAAACTGGAGGAGCGTTAAGTAAAAAATAGTATTCAAACAGGATGAGGCATTATTAAACCCGACAATCAAGAGTTTATTGTCTGTTTGCTTTTGCAAGCACTTAAACAACATGTTGTATTAATGTCCACGACGGGTACGTTTAGCGGGTAGGTAGTGCATTACCTTTGTTAACAAACATGTCTACCGCGACCAAATAACACTCACATTTTGGGTTTAAGTTTTATGATTTGCTGGAACTGTTCCTGGATGTGGCTGTTTGAGGTGCTGGTGCACAGCCGTCATGCTTTTATAAGCCATTTCCATTTTGCAAAGCCGGCAGATGACAATATCGCTCCCTTTTATTTTAAAATAGTTCCATACCTTTAAACTACGAGTTTGGATGGAGGTATTTAAGTCAACTGACTCACTCATGCTGCAACTACTGGCTCCCGCCATGTTTGTTTTGAAAGTGATGACGCATCGACGCGCATTTTTTGCGTCTACGTATTTTACGCGTCGACTTAATCGATTACGTTGACGCGTCGTCCCAGCCCTAATTACAGCCATCCTAGACCTTTACTTTCGTTTTGAAAAGAGTCGTGATGAAAAACTGTGAGTGTGAAGCTTTGGCTGTGCAGCGTAACATGCTGCAAACAACATATTCATGTGCTGCCCAACAGCATATTTTTAGCATCTACGAAAAAAAAAACAGCCTGTCTTCGGCTGTCTTCAGGCAGAGTCAGGAATTCTACAAATCCAGTCTGCCGTCAACCAATTAAATTGCACCCTTTGAGTGACGTTAGCTAGGCTAGTGCTAAACAAAGCTTACCTCAAGCATGTTTTTAGGAACAGACATCCCAAACTGCATCCAGATTCGTCTTTCCTTCCTTGTCATTCTTTTGTCATTTGATTCAGTCTACAAACAAAAGTATTACTGGAGCTAGCACTTGATTACATTTCCCTGTCGCCATCTTGTTTCTGTCCATGGTCCGGTGACGTATGCTGCATCACTGGAGACGTTGAATTTTGCCACGTCCCGCTACAGCCAGACGTTGTGCAGTTTGACCAGTTGAAATCTGCGGCCGTGCGGTGTGACACATTTCTGGTGCTCTTTGGAGCTCACAGTGTGGTATAAAAAAGTATTTTAAGACAGCAGAGAAATGCACAGTGATGCTTTACATAAAACTACAATTCACTGTTGGCACATGTGAGGATGCTTGCTTTGAGAACGTGTTATGTCTCAGCTAAAATTAGAACCTACAGGTTAGCAAAACGGTAAGGAAACAAGTCTTTTAAAAGTTCCTCTGAGAAAACAAAATAGTCCTGCAATCGGCCTACAACTTCCAAGAAAACGAAGACCCCTTTTAGCTGACAAATAACAGGAGTCCTACTTAGAATATGGAGTTATCTTGGCATACAGTTTTCAAGTACCAGGTCTGTTCTAATTGGTATGCAGCAACCAGCTTTCTCATGAGGCAACAAAACCTTTAAAACTGCCTCTGACAGGACCGCGTCGTTACAGAGAAACAGCTGCCAAGCTCCCACTAATTTAGCGTTGTAGTGAGTTGTGTTTTTAATTAAGTTAAATTTGTTTTACAGGTAAATCTTATTTTAAAGGTATGTTTAACCGTTACCATAGTGACCGTAGAGAGTTAGGTGGCAGAGAGAATATCCCTCATGATGTAGGCGCGAGGTTACAGAAATGCCATTTTAGTTACAAATACACATCTGATTTAAATTTTTTATATTTAGAAAACACCCAGTTTTTGTCCCGGTGCTATCATTTTATTTTTGCTGCATTTATCCACCACACCTTAAAGACAGTTGTGAGAAAATATTGTCTAATATTGGACGGGTTTGTGGTGTAAAAAAAAAAGAAGAAAAAAAAAGTTGGAGACCACACATCTGAATGTCTTGTAAAAATCATAAATTAAAACACTTATAAAACTGCTTTTACCCAGGTTCTCATTGCTTGTTTGATCTTAAAATCTATTTTTGATTATCTAAAAAATTATATCTATCAAACAAGAAATAACAGAAGAGCTCCTCAGCTCTTCTATGCAGTTTTTACACGTTACAGTTTAATCTATTCTCTCAAAATCTAAAATTAACATCAAAATGTGTATGTAGTTGTGGCCAATTTGCTTTTTTTATGAACCCTTTGTTCTAGTAGAATTTTAAATTATTTAACTGGACACTCTAAAGTATAAGGTTAGCAAAAAAGACTTGAGGCATTTTAAACTTGCTTGTAATGAAAATTATTTGTTTAAGTTCAATGTGGAACCTTTATTTTTTATGAACTTTTTAAGACCATTCCTGCAGGGCATTCTATAAAAGACATATTTAGGCTGTTGTGACAGCTCTCTGTCTTAATGCTGGAACATGTTAATATTTCTTCTAAGTCACCATGAGTGTGCATTATTTACCCTGAAAACATTTGTATTATTCAGCATGTATAAGTGGGTACACATCTCTTGTCTTCAGTGCTAATATGAACTAATTTGATAGGTAGTTATTGTAATTTCAGTTACAAAAAATCAGAATGAGACAAAGTATGTAGACTGTTTAGAGCAATGTATAATTAAACAAAACAAAAAACAGCGGAAAATTGTCTTTGTAATGATATAATCACATAGAAAGTGTGAATAGCAGCTTTTGTGTACTAAAACTATTAATAAAATGATTTCATGTAACATGTTTATAGCGTATAATGCCTGACTCTGCAGCCTTTTAGCATCTGTGCAGCTCATTATCTTCAGTCCATCATCCTGCACCAGCTTTGCTGTTTTAATTAACCTTGCAGTAAAAACCGCATTCAGCTCAAGTTCAAGCAGGCCGAATAGAACGTAAAACGTAGCTGAATCACTTATTTGTTGGGTTTTTTTTTTTTTACTTTTGATTTTGCATCTATATTTCTAACTGTGGTTGCATTATTTGTCTATAAGGAAATTTTGGGCATGCAGTTTGATATAAGACATTCAGTATCATCTCTATAGCGACGTGATTGCAGAACTCTTTATACCCCTTTAACTTTTATCTGTCTTGCTGGAACTCTCAATATATTTGTAGTTTGATTTTATGCGATAGATCATCGCTTACTGCCACTTAACTGTTTAACTAAAAGAAAACTTGTGTGGAATTGTACTTTCAAATTAAAATTATAAGTATTAGCATTTATGTTCACCTCCAGAGCAACTATTTGCCTTCAAAAAATGTCTAATTAGTGTTACTATAAATATAGCTGTGCTGCAAGGGTTAATTAAAAAAACCTAAGGGACTAAACAGGATCATAAAGACCAAGGAAACAGAAAACATTTTTAACAATGCATTGGTGAAATATATCCTTGGGACTGGTGTGGCTGCAGCAGGATAACAACTTTAACCCTAACTTGGTGTCTGCCAAGCATTGACTCTCTGAAGACTGAATACAAGTCAACCATTTATCATTATTGTACTTATTTTATACAGTATTTAAAGTGGGTAAATCACATGAAATAACATTAAAACGATCATTTCTATTTGCAATGTGAAAAAAAACCCTCAAAGGATGTTATTATTTGGCATGGCACTTTGTTACAATGTTTGAGATTTGCCCAAAATTGTTTTGTTACCAGATATCAGCTAAATCAGCCATATTTAATGTGTTCTACTAATTAAAAAAAAAAGTCGTATGTGGTAAAAAGCAAGTTTAGCGGCGTTGCACAAAGTTAGATAGCTTGTTTAGCATTTTTTTTTTTTCAGTATGTGAGCCTGGAGATGAAAATCTTTTAGCTTAAAGCTTGATTGTGTTAAAGCACGCCCTCATGAAGGCAACAGTTCAGCTTAAAACCAAACTTTTGATTTTTTTCGTATTTTTTTTAGACACTTTATTGATACATAGCATCAGGGTGTTTAAATCTAAAATAATCACAGATTTAAAAAAACAAAACAAAAAGCTGAACTTTCATAGAATTTAAAATAAGCTTTCTCTTTGCAGCGACTCTGACTTTAGCTTGCTCCAAACCGAAACAAACCTTCTATCCTGGACCGTTTTGTTCCTCGCCTTCTGCAGCTGATTTCAGGGATTCTATTAGGCGTCCCGTATCGAATAGATGCTACTTTCACATCTCATTACACAGCCGCTTTACGTGTCCTTTTTAAACCGCTCGACACCTCCATTCATGGGGTGCACTCTTCTCCGTACCTGCTGCCGTCTAATAATGAGGTTTCTCTTGTTTTCTTGTCTCTTCGTTGCTGCGTGGCTCTTTTTAAATCACAATAACCAAGAATAAAATAATGTCCGTTTTGCATTCGCCCGAGGTGCTGTGTTCTCTAGCTTTTACAAATACAGGCGGCTGAAAATTTTCTAACAATAAACGTGTTTTTTTCCAAACGTGAATGTTTCCTTATCATAGTCTCTTACTTTTTTAAGAAAACACAAAGTAGTTTTTGATGATTGGTCAAATTTTAGTTCCAACATTTTTCAGTAAGACATGATAACCACGCTAATTTCTATCAAATAAGATTCAGTGTGTTTCTGTTCTACAGGCAATGCTGAGTATAAACCAATTCTGTATAAAAATAGTTTCAGCATCTCCTGAATGTCTCTTCGTCAGTCAATACAAAGCCATTCATTTTGTTTTCTCCAACTCTATAAAGAATCAATTCTCCACTTACAGGTTTCTGTCTTAAAGCTCCACAAGAAAAGCCTGGCTGTTTATTACCTCTCTTTAAATGTTGTTTCCAGCAAAGGCTTTGTTCCTAAAAGATTTCCGTGTCCCTTTCAGATTACATCAGGCTCTGTGCGCTTGGTGGTTCAGGACAGCAAGGCCTTGGTCAGTGAATGGAAGGAGCCACAGGGCAAGAACATCAGCGTAGCCGCCTGCAACCACACACAAGTCGTGCTTGCCGTGGGACGAGCCCTCTATTACCTGCAGATCCTAGCTGGAGAGCTCAAACAGATCAGGTAGGACATAGTTCTGGAATTACTCCCGACATGCAGAGCTGTGGAAAAAATTATTTATCCCCTTACGGCTTTTTAACGTTTTTTTGTTGTTTTTTAAACTTTTTGCTCATAGTTAAATATCTAAGATCATCAAACCGACTTTAACTTCAAAGATAATCTAAATCATAAATACAAAAAGCTGTTCTTAAGTGTTGATGTGATTTATGAGGGATTAAAGCATCCAAACCGACCTGGCCCTCTGGGAAACAGTCATTAATTGAAAAAGAAACCCTTGTTGCCTCCCTTGTTGGTAGCACCAGTTACCAAGTGTTTGTGATAAGTGGCAATGAATCTTTGCGACGAATTTGGACCACCTCTTTCTGGGGCAGTAAGAGGTGGACCTCCTGGTGTACTTTGGATCTTTGTCCTCTTAAATCAACCCAGTCCAGTTCTTTGGGTTTTTTGCTGAAGAGATGAATTCATGGTTACTTCAATTATAGAAGCCCGTCCATTTCCTACAGTGGCAAAACAGCGCAAAGCTTTTGTTTCGTCATTCTACAAAATATCTTGGAAAAGTCTTGGGGATCATTAAGTCATGCACCGAGCCATTGTGTTTATTTTGGTCATTAGTGGTTTTGATCTTCAAACTCTACTATGGTTGCTATTTTGCCCAGTTTCTTTCCTACTGATAATTCATGAAAATCCTAACTAAAGTGAGGCCCCACGGTGCTTTAGATGTTGTTTTGATTTCTTTTGTCACCTCCTCACTCCTGGGTAGGGGTGTGCGATGTGGCGAATTAAGACCGTGAAGCGATCTACACGTGTGACGATCTGTCGTTTTTGAGAGATAGTTTTATCCCGATTCACAGTTCTGCTGCTGTATTTCTACCTCTGTGTGTGAAGAAAAGCCTCCGCTCTCTCTCCCTGCTCTAAGCGAATTACCCCCGCCCCATTGCATGAGGATTATTATTGGGCTTATTATAGATTGCACAATACATCTTGCACTATATTTGCAGCTGCATGTTAGTCTTTTATTTTAAAAGATTTTATATTTTTGCTCAATATCATATTTTTACACAAAGTAAGTTCATGTTTCCTTTGTTTTAGTAGACAAGTCAAGATTAAAATTTTTATATAATACATTTAAATACGTTTATGATGTACATGTTTTTTACAATTAGCTTATTTGAAAAAATACTTAATTTCAGTTTTTGTTGGTGATCATTTAAAAAAAATCTGTGATAAAATAGAAATTGTGATAATATAATTAAAAAATCGTGATATTCAGGTTCTATTTAAGACCTGTGTGTCATTAGTTAAGTCTAAAAAATCTCTGACATGTTCTTTGTCTCATTGTTGTTGCATTTAACAAATAGAAATAATTTTGGTAATTCTGATAGATTTAAAAAAGAGATCTTTGGTCTGATTTAGCTTTTTATTCAGTGTATGTAAGCTTCTGGTTTCAGCAGCAGTTATTTAATACGCCCCTGAACAATGGGTATTGGTATTGTATTTCTTTTTACCTCATAATATCGAACCATTTGCTTTAATCAAGAAACTAATGTGTCACTTAAATTCCCTCAATTATTTAAATCTCTGAATATCCTTATCTTGCTTCAAAAACATACTGGCCCATTCCTCAAACTGTTGAACACACGACTCCTTAGCTAAGATGTTAATAAAAATGTCACCTCTCATCTCCTGAGGTATACCTTTGAACATGTGAACTGTATAGTGAATATTAGTTACCCAGTGTGATGCTGTTATGTATTCTCCAAGCCACAGACGGTCGCGGCAGATAACCGCTTGTGCTGAGCCTGGTTCTGCCGGAGGTTTCTTCCTGTTAAAAGGGAGTTTTTCCTTCCCACTGTCGCTGCATGCTTGCTCAGTATGAGGGATTGCTGAGAATTCCACGACGCAATCTTCTGTGGTTCTGTAATTTCTACACTAAACATTGTATTGTAATAACTCTTTTTGTAAAGTGCCTTGAGATGACATCTGTTGTGAAATGGCGCTATATAAATAAACTGAATTGAAAATTGAATTGAATTGATGCATGAAACCATAAAAACAAAAAAGCTAATGTGGATTGTTCTGCTTATGTAATATTAGTGCTGTGAAACTCTTGCACATAAATCATGGAAATTACTAATTCAATCAATCACAAATACTTGTTTAACCAAAGCAGCTCATTAGTTTTACTATAACATCAATAAATTAGGGCTGTCACGATTAGTCGATTATTCACGACCATGTCGACAACCAGAATCAACAATAAATGTAATTGTTGAGGTCATCTTTTTTTTCTTTTTCTAAAAGCTTTTTTTCTTCTCTTAAAACTGCAGAGGTATCAGTAAAATAATGAGAACTTGTTTATGTAGAAAGTACTGTCTTTGAGCCAGTTTAGAACACAGGTCATTAACATAAATACCTCTCTTAAAATAAAATCAAGCTCTATAACTTGACGTAGAAAACTGCTGTTTATTCACATTATTACTGATGAACATTGTGTCATTATCTCTTTCCTTCTCTTTATTTGGGTTCGGACATGAAGTTAAAAGTCTATTCTAGCTCTAAAATGAGATGAAATTTTGAATTTTGAAAAAAAAAAAGTATTATTGAAATGCATTTAGGGGGGGGATTTATTGCCTACTGATGCTTCAAATTCTACTTAATCAGATTTGATCTCAAAACATCAGACATGATCGCAAAAAAATTCAGAAAATGTTAGTGATGATATTTAAGCAAATAAAAAGCTTAGCAGTGATGCGGAATTATAAGGCAGTCATTGGACTTAATGGTTAAGCTACAGTAAACGTCTGCACATCTCAGGTTTTCAGACAGTTGGTTTTAGACTGATTTAGACCCCAAGGGAAATAAATGAGAATAAGCTGCTAATTCTGAACTGCTACCTCTATCTAATAACATGCTGCACACTATATATGATTTCATGTTTGTTAATAGGACAAAACCTGAGCCAGTGAACATCTGAACATGCAATTATGACCTAGAATAAAAGTGTAAATCTTTATTGGTCAGGAAAAGTGTGTTCAATGTGTCTCTATGCTTGTGAGGACTATCCATTAGCCCAGTGCACAATAAAAAACGAGAACACCCTATCGCCATCGGGCGAGATGCAAGTGACACCCTGGACAGGTCATCTGTCCATCACAGGACAGCATACACACAGAACAAACAACAATGCACACACACATACACACACCTGTACCTAAGGACAGTTTAGAGACACAAACGAACCGAACAGTCATGCTTTTGGACCGTCGGAGGAAGCCGGATTATCCGGGAATGGAGAACATGCAAACTCTATGCCGAATAACCCCGGGCCTTCTTCCTGCAAGGCAGCAACGCTACATACTGTGCCGCTCAAAAATAAGTGTTTGCTGCTGTGAAAAAGGGAATTACTTATTAAACACATCTTTAGCAGAAATCTCATTGTTTTTTAATGTCATTATCCGGATGTTTCCTGTCTTCAGTTTGATAATCTGAGTTTGTTTTTGCCTGAAGGCCTAGTAAGAGGTCCTGCAGAAATCCTTGATGATTTTATCCAGATGCAGCTCGAAGGTGTTTGAGACTTGGTTTACCTCTGTGCTGTCTTTGGGTTGTTGTTTTCTAATAAAGAGAAAGTAAAAGATTTGTACTTTTTCTTTTATTTTGCTCTCTTAGAGAGGGAAACGCAGCTTGTAAAAGTGCTAACAGGGCCGCTTGAAGCACGATGTTTGTTTTCCTCCGAGCGCTTGTAAGTAATAAAGGATAAAAGACTCAACAGGGATATGAAACAGTGTTTGGATTGTATCAATAACATGCTGGTTTGCTCCTGGGTGCGGCGTACTTAGAATGTTACACGGGCCTAGTTTGCTTAATCATATTTAGAAGACTGAACCCTCCTTTCAGAAGCAATTTAAGTCCAATCACTCACGGCAAACTGAAAATGTTCATTATATTTGCAATGCTTATAGAAATTATTTGACTCCTACCCCAATTCTCCAAAATTTTAGAAAAAATATTTAATGAAAAACTAGTGAACTTTATTGAAAAACACAATATTATTAATGAAAGTCAATACGGATTTAGAACAGGAAAATCAACAATGATGGCCATCTTAGAAGCGGTAGAGAAAATCACAAACGCAGTGGATATAAAAAATACACAATTGGAATATTTGTCGACTTAAAAAATGCTTTTGATACACTTAATCACAATATTCTGCTTAGTAAAATGGAAAGGTATGGAATAAGAGGTGTAGCCCTAAACTGGATTCAAAGCTATTTAACAAATAGGAAACAATTTGTAAAATTAGAAGAATACAAATCTATTCCTCTAGAAGTTAACTGTGGTGTTCCGCAAGGATCAATTTTAAGCCCAGTACTGTTCAATATTTATATAAATGATATATATAATGTTTCAAAACTCCTTAATTTAGTACTATTTGCGGACGATACAAATATATTTTATTCTTCTGATAATTATGGTGAACTAATGAAAGTAGTGAATGATGAAATCAAAAAGCTTAAACTCTGGATGGACAATAATAAACTATCGTTAAAGTTAAATAAGACAAAAGCTATTTTTTTTGGCAATTTCAAAGGTAGTGAAAACCCTGTTATACAAATAGAAAATATAAAAATTGAGAATGTAACTGAAAATAAATTCCTAGAGGTAATCATAGACAATAAATTATGTTGGAAGCCACATATAAGATACATACAAACTAAAATATCTAAAAAATATCTCAATTATAAATAAATCTAAATATATATTAAAATATAACTGCAGATATTTACTATATAACTCTTCAGTCCTACCATATTTGATATATGGTATAGAGGTATGGGGAAATAATTATAAAAGCACTTTACATCCATTAATCATTCTTCAAAAACGGACCATTAGGACAATCCATAAAACTGACTATCTTCATCACACAAACAATTTATTCAAACAATCAAAACTTTTAAAATTAGAAGACCTAGTAAAAAATTTTTACAGCTAAATTTATGTTCAAGGTCAGTAAAAAATCACTACCCAACAATAGTCAAAAGATATTCAGAGAAAGGGAAGGGTAACACAAACTAAGGGGATATAAACATTTTAAAATTCAACTGGTGAGAACCACCAGGAAAAGTTTTTGTATATCTATCTGTGGCTCCAAACTCTGGAACAAACTGAACAATGAACTCAAACAGTGAAATAATATCCAAAAATTCTCCAAAATGTATAGAGAACAATTATTGCTGCAATATTGAGAGTGTGAACCAAGCTTGGTATTTAGTAATGTTCTACAAAACGACTTAGTTGAACGCAACCATAATTACTTAAATGACGGATGCCGGGCATGGGACTAGATAAGTTCGCTTCTTCCCATCCCCTTTTTCAAGCAATTCATTATTTTGTTTCGCATTATTTTGTTTATGAAATATCTTTTTCTTTTCTGCACTGCACAATTGTATTTATCATCTGTTTGAAAAATGCTTGAAAAATAAACAGCAATTCACAATTTGCTTATTTTAAAGTGAGATGGGGCAGAGTGGTGGATGTTGCCTTTTTGTTTTGTATAAGTACGTCTGTTTTTGTGTCTGTAGAAATAAATGTACGAATTTAGCTGCGGTTATTTCTTCAAAACTGTTTCAAACGAAATTATATACTTCCAGTGACGCATTTGAAATATTAACAGCTTACAGTATCATTTTCAGCCTTTCTTTAATTTTTTTTTGCTTAATCAAAAGCATCATGAAGAGCACAACTTGGCCATATTTAAATTGTCCTCTAAATTTTTAATCTGACCCCAACGTGCGACTGAACAGCTGATTGTTTTAATATTTAACAAATTG
Source organism: Apricaphanius iberus (assembly GCA_028564705.1). Lineage (NCBI taxonomy): Eukaryota > Metazoa > Chordata > Actinopteri > Cyprinodontiformes > Aphaniidae > Apricaphanius > Apricaphanius iberus. The sequence continues at coordinate 40,461 of JAPXFQ010000493.1, read as the reverse complement.
CAGCTCACACTGGATGAAAGATTAATCAAAACTTTTTGCTCTATGTCATCCACACAGTTATATCCAGCTATCTCAATCCACAGAACAAGCATGGAGGCTAGCTTCTGATTTTTTTTGTTTTCTCATCTCCTTCTCCTCAGTACCACGGAGATGGAGCATGAGGTGGCCTGCCTGGACATCACACCTCTGGGGGAGGGCGGCAACGAGTCCACGCTCTGCGCTGTGGGACTGTGGACCGACATCTCTGCACGTGTGCTCAAACTGCCCTGTTTCACAGCTCTGCACAAGGAGATGCTGGGCGGAGGTGAGATGGTGGGGGGAAGAAATGGCTGAATGTACTGGATAAAGGGAAAGCTGTCTGACATGAGGGCAGGGGGAGATGGTGTCGAATCCAGCTGCGAGTATTCTGTTGCACCGCTGAGTGCTTAGTTTGGCAAAATCTGAGCTTCAAGGTAAAAATCAAAACAAAACAAAATGGGAACGAATGCCTGGAAAATCTTATCGCACATTTGATTGGACATAAATGGTAATCATTTTTTTTGTTTGTTTTATATTAAGGAAAACAGTAAAACATAGATGTTAATCAAATTGATAGTTTTCCTCAAATATTGTGAATTGGGTTACTAAGGATTACCAGAAATAAGAGATTTTTTTTTCATATTTAAATGAACATTACGAAGTGTTTCATCAATTTGAGATATTCCAGATAGGTTTATATACTTCTGCTTGGTCATTACAGTAATTTCCTGTAACTCCCAATATGTTGCTTCCCTTTTTAACATCATGGACAAATTCAAAGAAATCTTACAAAATACCAGGAACACAAACATGGACCTCCGTAAGTCTGGTTCCTCCTTGGATATAATTTCCAGATTTCTGACAGTGCCACATTCAAGTACTATAATAAATATAGCAATGCCCACCCTTCGTACTGTTCATAAAGGAGATGCATTTGGTGTCCCAAACATTAATGTGTTTTTGGAGCCAAATGTGCAAATCGACTCCAGAAACAAACAAAAAACAAAAGGTGTCGTGAAGATGCTCTCCAAAGATGTTGGGGGACTGTCATAATCCGCAGTGAAATAACTGCCAGATCACAAGTTTGCCAAATGCTCACAGGGACAGGGACTATCATTTCTGGAGAGATGATCTGTCGTCTGATGGAACGGAAATGAAAGTGTTTGCCCATGATGATGATCCACACATTTAGATGGAAGAGATTAGCTCTCGACCCTGAGAACAATTCTACCGGTGACATACAGGGGGTGTGGCAGTTTTGCTGCTGGGGAGTTAGTCGTATGGAGAGATGGGTAGAGTAACCGGAAATTGTATATAGCATTACTTTTTTGTATTTATACTTAAGTACCATATAGTAATCCAAAAAAAATACTCTAGTACGAGTAAAAAAAAGTATTTGGTATAAAGGCTACACAAGTGTTGAGTGCTGTATTATTTGTTCTGAGATCATAGCAAATGATTTAAAGTGGACCTGGCATGAAATAAGCATTTTCTGAGGTTTTTGATCATATCTTTAAGTTCCCCCAGCCTGCCTACGGCCCCTAATGGGTTAAAATTACTGATTAGTCTTTCCTTTGTTCCGGGTATGTCTGCCTACATAGTGAAATTAGCACTCAGAAACGGGTTGTTTGGCAGTTCGGTATATGACGACACGTTTCGGCATATTACGTGTTGAGTTCCAGCCAATTACCCCCTTCCCCGAACTTCACCTTCCAAGTCCCTCCCTCCGCAGCGCGGAGAACTACGGTAACAGGTAAACAACAAACCGAAAGCATGGAGTCCAGACCGCATCCAAACTGCACTATACCTGGGTGTACAAAAGATAACATAAATCTTTTTGTCCTCCCTACTTCTGAGCCACTGAAAAGCTTGTGGATAGATTTTATTTATGCAGGGAATGTGCCCAACTGACTGCCGAAGCGTGTGGTAGTTTGTGGCCAACATTTCTAGGACGACTGTTTTTCAAACTTGGGACAATACAGCAGTGGATTCACAGATCGTCTTAAACTTCTACCAGGATTAATACCAACTCTACGTGAACCAGCAAATATCCCAGTACACGTAAGCATATTTCCTCATTAATGTCCCTCAGCTGTTAGTAGACATTGTGGCATTGTTTGAGTTGTTCGCTTTTCACTTAGCTTCATAGCTAACATTTAGAATTAGCTTCACAGCTAATACCCCAGTTTGTTGTTTGTAGCATTGGTGCTAGTATGCTTTTATTTGGGGGAAAAAAGATTATATATTATAGTTGAACATTCAAAATATTGTTAGAGACTCATTGACCACAGAAGCGCATAGCCTAGGCCCCGCCCTCCGAAACCCAGTCGTTCTGTGCTAATGCTAACAGAAGGGCTACCTCATCACACCTGCAATTCTACAACAAGGCTGAATTACGGCAAGCGATCCTTTGATATAGTATTAAGGTACTTAGAGTGTGGCTAAAAAGGGCCCAAACATTGCGGGAAATTTCATGCCAGTTCTACTTTAATATAATAATTATGTTTGTGGACAAAAATGTAAAGTTTTATCCAAAAGGCTAAGGTAAATGGAAACACGTGACAATTGTCAAATAACACAGAAGACACATTTGTCTAAATCCATTTTTTTCAAAGTGAAACTAATTAAGCCCCTACTTGACTAAATGGCCTCAGCAGATGGAAAATAATGTTAAAATGATGAAGGTTATGTACAAAACAGAAGTCTCACTTCAACATGAACTGTATGTGTGAGTCTCATGTATGTTTGGTTAACACAAGCATACAGTTTCATTCAGCAAATATTCTTGCTATGGGTAGAAGAGTAGCCAGAAACGTTGGGAAACTCAAGTAAGAGTAATGATAGTTCATAAAAGTATCACTCACGTAAAAATATAAAAGTACAGGCCAGTAAAACTACTCCATTATTTTTTTTCTTCACAAAAGTTACCAAATAAATGAAATGGAGTAAATGTTAACTAGTTTCCACCCACTTCGGCTCGTGGGCTTCACTAAACCGATGATCACAAGGAGAGAATAATAACGTCTGAAGACGGTAACTAGGAAGTTCAAAACTTCTTCCACATAGTCACGTAAGAACCAGTCCTATATTTTGGAGCAACCATTTCAAAGCGCTGATGTCAGTCCCTTAGAAGTTTTTTGGGCAGAGGTTAAGAGGTGTGTGAGCATGGTGTCACACACACACACACTCTGGACAAGCTGTAGGACACAAGTCCTCAAAGAATGAGACTTTCTGTTTCTTTTTCATGAGGTACAACAATTTTGGGATTTTAGCAATCGTAAGTACGATTTAGTGTTTGGTTTTGAACAACATCGTTGGGAAAATCTTGAGTAATGTAGAATTGTCCCGAAAAGCCTCATTAGCTGTGGGGTTTAATCATTTTTGTAGCAGTTTTAATAGGAGCGAGCTGCTATTTCAGCTTCAGGGTGGAGACAGTCTGTCTGGTTGTGAGGAGGATTTACTTGCCGCTTAGAATGTGGACGGTATCATATGAGGCTGATTTTACATTTCTTATTTTTAAAGATGAATGTTAAACTAAACCCCAGTACAGAAAATATCATGTTTTCTGTTGCTTGAGCATAATTTAAAAAATGTTATGCTGGATTTTGGAGATTAATAATAAAAAAATACGTATGTATGTAGTTTAACAGTTGATTTGTTACAAAATTGCAGTAACTGGACAAAACAGGTTTTATAACATGCTGAGGGGATGTTGTTTACCTTCTACCGTTCTGTTGCAGTGCTTCTCCTCCCCCCCCCCCCCCCCCCCCCCCCATGATTTCCCACAGTGCAGCTGACAGTTGTTTAATCTGTAGATCTTTTAAACTTTGCTGCATTTCTTCCTCTGTAGCCTGACTGGAAAACTTGAAGGATAAAGTTGATGTGATTCTCGGAAGGTTTACCTTTTTTAGTGTTTTACTGAAAGCTGAAAACTTTTTTGTGAAACAGGTTACCCATCTTAATGCTTTGCTGGTTCTGTTACCATTTAAGTTCTTTTTCTTTTCTGGGGATGTTGTTTTCAGGTCTGTTCACACTTAAATTCCTTTTAAGGAATACATATCTTTATTTCAAAGTAACAATGTTAGGCCTCATTTTTAGAGAACGTTGCACAAATATAAAAAGGCCACAAGTTAAAGAAAACCTGAGACATTCGAAGCAGAGTGATTAGCTTGCTACATCCTCATTAAGAAACCTTGATGGATTCTTCTCACAAAGACAGTTTTTAAGTAGTTTAGCACCGTTTATGATGTATGTAGTTACTGTAAAAAAAGAAAACTAATTTATCAGTTTATTTATGTCTTCAGAGATCATCCCTCGCTCCATCCTAATGACCACCTTTGAAGGCAGCTACTACCTGCTGTGTGCCCTGGGAGATGGAGCACTCTTCTACTTTGGTCTTGATCTACAGACTGGTAGGTTCACCAACACTGTGACCATTAAATCTGAGAAATCTGCAGTTTTAGACTGATCTGGGCTCTATCTCTTTTTTTATTATAAGTTGTTGGTAGGAGTCTTATGTAAACCAAAACTGCAGGACTTCCAGTGAAGTTGTTAACAACAACAACAACAAAAAACTTTAAAAGATGCAGAAATATGTATTTTTTATTTTTTGGGGGGCCAGTTTGTCATAAATGTAATCGAAATTCACTTTATGAGCCAAACAAGTGAAATTCATTTCTAGGGATGGGTACCGAAACCCAGTATTAAATCAGCCCCGGGGCTAATTCTGACGGTCCACCCGGGCCGATGAGCTTCAGCCTTATCTGTCCTCTTAACGTTAAAATTAAAGTCATATTCATCTTTTGCGGGAATTAAAAACACAAGCCAAACACTGTATTGGCATTCCGTTCCTCCTTAACAAGCACACGCCGTGGGGACTGAAGGTGGGAGGAGGGACTGCTGCGCTCTTAGGTTTTCGCCTCATGCTCTCACAAGAAGCGACGCTTACCAGTTAGTTGGCAGAGTGAACGAAAAGATCCAAAATCGTGGGAAAGAGATGGATTTGCGGAATTTAACAACAAAAATGGACTACACAATTGAACGCTGTTCCTGTAGTGATCTGGTGGCTACCGTTCCTGTAAGGAGGGCTTTCAGTCCTCCTCTGTATGTAGGCAGAATTACAAACTGCCAGCCACAGCGAAAAACTAAAACACATACGTGCCCCCCCCCCCAAAAAAAAACAAAAAAACTTGACACTTAGCGGGAGGATCAGAGATCATGTTAGGAATTAAAATTAAAGACTTATTTTTATGCTTTTTAATCTTTTAAACATTTTCTGACACTTTATAATATTAATGGCTGAAATCCTTGGTTTAGTTTGTCAATAAAGCTTATTCAAATTCACTTCAGCTCTTCAGCTGTAGGCTAAAGCTAACTAGCTACTCACCAGTGTTGATGGGCTCCAACACTGCAGCTCAGTCACTGAACCGAAGCCGGCCGGCCTATCCAACCCCTGTTGTGTTTTTAAAGCGTTTTAAAGGGAGTCCTGCTTAAAACAGCTGATCGTAGTTTTATATTTTGTTCATTATTGCTACATTTAGTATTTTAGTGCGTGTAGGATCGGCTCAAAACGGGACACAAATTGACCTGAGCCTCTGAAACATTTATCCGGAACAACGTCCTCCGCTGCTGCCTTGCTGTGTGGTCTGAGCGTAAGTAATGATTGTTGTATTAAGCTACCTAATCGGCTATAGTGAAATAATGAGGGGAAACGTTTATTAAACTTTTTTATCAACCCCTTTTTTTTTCCTATCGCTCCACACGTCTATCGATCGATATATATTGCTATTGAATTATCGTTCAGGCCTATTTTTTAGTTATTTTCTGTGCTTTGCTGTTCCAATTGTTAAAAATAAAACAACTTTAGTTTTTTATTTGTTATTTTCCCCTTTTTGTTTTAGTCTTTCCAAAAAAAAAAAAGTAACGCTAAGGATTTCGATAATGTACCAGATCGATAAGGAGTACCGTTAAGAGTAGTAGTATCGATAAATCCTTAACGATACCCATCCCTATTCATTTCCAATTATGAAGAATCCAATAAAGCTGAGTCAGAACTACTTAAAATCGAAAACAAATGTTACACAAAGTAAATGGAAGCATTAACAGTTAATTAATACAATAAAGAAACCATGTTTGATATAGAAGCCTTAAGCCAGGGATATTTTGTATATAAAAAATAGAATTAAGTTAATAGTGATAAGAATCATAAATAATCTATCAATGCACACAATGACAAAAAAATGTTAAACGTTAGAAAAAATTAAATCAAATTTTACTGCTTTTTCTACTAATTTCCTCTTCCTGGATTTTTTTAGATTTTGAAGCAACCGATGATTTAAAAAAAAACATTGTATATTTTACATTTCTAGTAAAAAAAGATCACTGTTTATTTTTCAGTTACAATTTACAACTAAAAATTTAGGGATATGAGCTAAGTTAAGAAGTCATAGCATTCAAGGCAAGTTTTATTCCATTTTCGAGTTTGGTCTTTGATGCTCGTGTCCATCCTTCTGACATTCCTTAACTACATTATGTTTTTTGCCTAGCAGCTGGAGGACAAAACTCGCTCAGAATGCAGATTTTAGATAAAGTGTTTCTGAAATTGTTCATGAAAGTTTCCAGTTATAACATCTCATGTTCTGAACTAACTTTCCACTTCCATGATGATGAAGCCCGTCTCACCGAATTCAAACCGTAACCCAGTAGCTTCTTAAGGTACAAGTCCAGTTGTAATCAGGCTCCATTTCAATTTGGGTATAAAAAAGTTTTATTGGTCCACCCATTTTTTTTAAGTGACTGTTAAAGTCATAGTTCATTTTAATAAATGCTAAAAATAAGGTCCAGGTTATAAAAAAAGCGAACATCCCCTTGCACCTGTAGGTAAACGTGTTGTGCTGCAAGACACCATGCACTCTGCCAGTTTTGTACTAATCGTTCCCGGAAGCCAGAATGTTCTAGATGCTAGTAAAATGGCATCAACCTGTCAAAATACCCACTTGACTGCATATAATTAGGAATTGTAGATGAAAAGCCATTTTTCGGCAGATTTCTCCAGCTATGAATTTTCTCTGAGTTGTTTAAATACATTCGATTGGCTGCTATTTTTTAAATTAGAAGAACTGTTATGAATTTCTCTGGGCAATCCAGACTAATTCTGTGTTCTTGGTTCATTATCTGTGCATTAAATGGCACATAACTTACATCAAACTTATTTACCCCTCAGGACATTAACAAGTGATGAGATTTCAAAGTGCAGTCAAGTGTTAAAATGTAGTCCATTAAAGAGGCATCCTATTGTCATTACAGATTATAACATAATTTCTTCAGTGCACAAGATGGCATTGCATTGCTACATCATCTGTCTAAAATACCATTGTGCCTCATGACTGCATAGAACTGCTGCAACTGTGGAAATGTTGACAATAAATAAAATATCAGAGTTGGAGATGAATTTTCAAACAGCCGGGTAAACAATAAATCTACAGTTTTCTCCACTTGTTTGCAGACCGTGAAAGAAACTTGTGCACAAACCCCATCCCAGGACTGGGGAAATGCTGGGGGAAAGTACAAAGAGATTTGAGAATAATCAGATCACTTCCCCATAAACCTCTTGCTCTGAATTGAATAAAAGCAGGAAGTGCAGTATGAGTGTGCATATAAATGCGCTAATTAATTTCAGTTTGCTGAGATCACAGCGATGGCGCGTATGTTAGAGGGGAGAAGAGACCATAACATCAAAAAGACAGAGCCAGGCCCCATGCTGACTATGCTATACATGCTTTTACTGTGCACAAATTAAAAGCAAGATAAAAAAACACACGGAAAGGCAGGTGCTCCTAACAAAGCTCAAGGGCTTGCTTTGCGCACAAGGACAAACATTACTGCAAATTGTTCCTCCGACCTTAACAACATCTAGTACACCCACCTTTCAACCTGGAGTTAAATATATGCCTCGACCTCATTTCCTTTTCCCAGGCGTCCTCAGTGAGCGGAAGAAGGTCACTCTTGGCACACAGCCCACCGTGCTGCGGACCTTCAGATCGCTCTCCACCTCAAATGTCTTCGCCTGCTCCGACCGGCCCACTGTCATCTACTCGTCCAACCACAAGCTGGTGTTTTCCAACGTCAATCTTAAGGAAGTCAATTACATGTGCCCGCTCAACTCTGAGGGCTACCCAGACAGGTCAGCAGTGAAACTTTTTTGCTTCGTCAGTGTTTTCTCCCTTTCACATTAGTTTTAGGGCGTCTATCTTTCATTTTCAGCATATGCAGCTTTCTGCATGTGTTTTCTGCAGACTGTATTAACCTACACAGTCTGTCTGTTCGGATTTGTAGGACAAGAAAGTGTCATCCTATACATTTTTTTTTCTCCCCCTTTGCAAATAATTTTTTTTTTTTGTTGGTGGTGGTATTTCTCTTTTTTTGTATCGTTTAGTTTGGCATTGGCCAACAACAGCACACTGACCATCGGCACCATCGATGAAATCCAGAAACTCCACATTCGCACAGTTCCCCTCTACGAGTCTCCAAGGTCAGTCACTATACAAACAATGAATTAGAAAAGCTTTTAACACGATGTGTTGTATGTTCTTATTTCCAGCTGTATTTGTTTACAACCTTGCAAATGACAAAAACTGCTCAACTCGTTATTTTTAAGCTTATTCTATCTATTGTATATTCCGGACTGTAAGCCGCTACTTTTTTTTCTCGTTTTGAACCATGCGGCTTGTAATCCGTCCATCCATCCATCCATCATCTTCCGCTTATCCGGGGTCGGGTCGCGGGGGCAGTAGCCTAAGCAAAGAGACCCAAACCTCCCTCTCCCCGGCTACTTGGCCAGCTCCTCGGGAGGAATCCCGAGGCGTTCCCAGGCCAGCTGGGAGACATAATCCCTCCAGCGAGTCCTGGGTCTTCCCCTGGGTCTCCTCCCGGTGGGACGGGCCCAGAACACCTCACCAGGGAGGTCAGGAGGCATCCTGACCAGATGCCTGAGCCACCTGAACTGGCTCCTCTCGATGTGGAGGAGCAGCGGCTCTACTCTGAGCCCCCTCCGGATGACCGAGCTTCTCACCCTATCTCTAAGGGAGAGCCCAGCCACTCTACGGAGGAAACTCATTTCAGCTGCCTGTATCCGCGATCTCGTTCTTTCGATCACCACCCAGCATTCGTGACCATAGATGAGGGTAGGCTTGTAATCCGGTGCGGTTTATTTATGGATTTTTACAGCTAATTGCCACTATAGGGTCTCCTCAATCTGTGGATTGTACAAGTTACGCCCTTCACCTAAGAAAATACTGTGCCTTTAAGAGGCCGGAAGAGAGAGGGAGAAGAACGTTTGCGCGGAAGACAGATAGTTTTCAAAAACAAGTTTTCATGCACTAACCCTCATTATGGAAAACAAAGGAAGAAATAGATATATTGCTTTTAAGTTAAAGGCAATCGATCTGGCTTTTAAAGAAAGGAATAGAACACCAGCAGCTTCACGTACCCTTGATCTTGGTGAGCTACGAATCGGAGAGTTTCTTCGTGACGGCAAACCCGAACATAGTCTCTGTTCACCCTTTGTTCAGTCAATTCAGGTTTCTTTGTTAGCCGGAGGCTAGTTTCATTGATAAGCGCCACGCGGTCTCTCTACCACCAGGTGCCTCGCTCGTTAATAAACTCCCCCCGTTCGGCATTCTGTCCGTTCGCTTGTGTGCATTGCCCCCACACGTCCATGAAGCTTCTTGTGATGTGGCCTCCACAGTTCCGGTTAGTGTCCATGTTGGTAGTTTGTTTATGTAGCAGGTAGCTTTAGCCCTTAGCTTTTAACAATTAGCTATAAAACTGCTGTTTGTTAGTTAACTCCAACAAAAATATATTTACCGATTTAGATTGGTTGGTGCCATGTAAATAAATAATATAAAAGGAATAATACATTAAATAATAAATAAATTCAATAATTATTCATTTAATATTTACGGTAACCAGATAGACCATAACTTTCTTTTAAGAAACTCAACAAAATGCAATAAGATGAAAAAAAGCTTCCAGAGGTAATACAATCAGATGGCCTGAACTTTCTGAGTCTTTCATGAAGATAAGCTGAACACACGGAGTGAAGATAACTGAGGTGTTTCCACTGTGTTTAAATATTGCTCAAATCAAAGCTCCCCCAAACACCAATCAATTCCCCGACAATCCCAACTGCACGAAGCCAAGGACAAATAGTAATTAAACATTAAAACAGCTGTGGCTTATAACGGGTGCGCTTTATAGTCTGGAAAGTACGGTATTTATTTAATTTTGTTGTCCTGTCTCAACTTTCTGTCTCACTATCAGGCGGATCTGTTACCAGGAGGTCTCACAGTGTTTCGGGGTTCTATCCAGCCGAGTGGAGATTCAGGATGTGAGCGGCACAACGTCTGCCGTACGGCCCAGTGCAAGCACACAGGTACTGCTTCTGCGAATGAATTTTGCTGTATGATATTGTATTATGAAACCAGAGACCGTGTATAGATGGACAAAGCCTCTGTGATTTCAGTCATAGGCTTCTGAAGAGCTGAAATGAAGCCAACTGGCAGGTCCCACCAACAATGCATAATATGGGCAAAGAAGTGGAGCTGAGAGTGGGGCTGTGAGGGAAGGGCAGATGATTGACACTCTGAGCTGATGTAAATATGAGCTTACTGCGCTAACTGAAGCTAGCGGTGGTTAGCATTATCTTAAATGCACAGCAGAAATCTAATCTTACTTGCCTGAAAAAAAAATGAAACAGAGGCTTCTTGGATGTTCTTTTAGTGTAGTCAATACCACAGCAAGCCAACTTTGTCCAACGAGTGGACGATTAATATCCGAACATGACTAAACATTACAGAGAAAACTGATGATCAAGTTCAGAGAAACTTGTTTCCTTCCCTGGAGCAAGCAGGGGGGGAGCGAGCTGCTAGCCACCAGCGCTAGCACTGACGGCTCACCTGAGACCTGTCAATCAAAAGGACACGTCCCTAATTATTCCTCATTTCAAGATTAAATTTCTCCTGTGCAGATGAGTGCCAAAAATAAATTCACTCCCCTCAGAGTTGTCATGATGGTAAACCTGATCCATTAAACCTAAAATTTTTGTTTTTTTGAGCCAGGCTGTAAACACGTTAATTTCTACAGAGAAATGGAAAATAATTAATAAATAATTTTTAAAAATTGTTAAATAAATGTGGGCAATAAAAAAAAATTCACAAAATGATTAGGGGCAGCTAAACAAAGCAACACTGGACCCTCCATGGTGAGAAAAAAAACACAGCCAAAGCCCTGCCAATTGCTCTGGCTGGTAAAGTGACAACTTTGAGTTTTTAACTTAAACCTGCTATGTATTTTGTTAGTTCTGAAATTACAGCTCTATCAGAATATTATTTGGTAAACACTCTATAATAAAGGTCAGGTTCATAATCATCAGACAGCAGCCTCAGTAACAGCCAAAGAACCCTTAAAAATGACATTTAGCATCATCAGGGAGAGTCATTCAAATTGTGTTTATTGACTAGTTTGTCACACCACACGGTGTATTCATAACCACCACCCGGGCCTATTAAATTAGGATGGAGCTCACAGTTTAGTCTGAGAATGATTCATAAAGATAAACGTCCTATTCGGTCTAGTTTTCTTGATTCATCTAGTAAATATGCACATATATGAAGTATAATATTTTACTTCAGAGGTTTTTGGCAATTAATCAGGCATAATTTCTCATTTTTCCATAAAAAGACTTATAAAACCAATATAAAATAGTAAATACATCTAAATATGCTACATATACCATGGCAGCTGTTGCCAACCAGTGTGGTTGAATCCTCTTTGTGAGAGACAGAACTAGTTTTTGTTTTTTGTTCCAGCAGGACTTCAAATACTTCTTAGCTATGAACGAGGAGTGATGGGGACATTTGAAGCAGTCTGTCAAAAGCATTTTTTCCCCAACTAAGCTAACTTGAAATCAAAAATGTTTTCATTAAATTAATTAATGATCATTTAGAACCAATCAGATCAGTTGGAGAGATAATTAGAAATTCCTGCCAGCCGTGTTCATGCGTTTCCTGTTCGGCTCAGCTCTATAGATTGAAAGAAGACAGGTGTGTACTTTCATTTATTGGTGCTTACCGCCACAGAGCCTCTCGTATATGATGACCAGGATGATGTTTACCTGATTTTGAATGCCGCACATCTGCTGGAGCAGATGGTGCCGACTGTGCTGTTCGCGCCTCCCACACAGACACATTGTGTATTATACCCTCTTTTTTTTTTCCTTTTTTTTTTGTCTTTTGTCATGCACCACATTTGTCTTTGCCCTCACCTCTCTCTGCGTCCCATCTCATACATCTACAGGCGCTCTCCAGCAGCGTGAGCTCTAGCAAGCTTTTCCCCAGCAGCACTTCTCCACATGAGACCTCCTTTGGTGAGGAGGTGGAGGTTCACAGTCTGCTCGTCGTGGATCAGCACACCTTTGAAGGTGAGACAGCTGAGGTTACATTTCCATTTGAACTTGATGAGCTGCTGAATTCACATGAAGCTTCTGATGATAAAATGTGCTCAGTTTGGTGGAATAATTGATCTTATACGGATTGTACGGTTTTAATCAACTAAACCTGTTCAATGTGACAGATTTGCTTAGTTAAACAGATATGTTATTTATTTGTCAAGTTAGTTTTACCACTTAGTGCATTTTATGTATGTATATAACTTTATAGGATGTCGCTCTAGACATGTTTTATGTCTGTAATTTTGACCCATCAGTTTTTAAATGATAGTTTTTCAATACATATTCATTATTTTCTATTAATTTAAAATCATATTTAGTCCAAAAAGTCTAATCAGAGAACTACATATAAATAATGAAATTATATGATTGAACTTAAAATACAAACTACTGCTGTGGCCTGAATGCACAGTCTCACAAGTGTCTCCTGCAGCGTATGGATTGGAAATGTGCAGCAATTTGTGCATAATCAAATAGTTTGATTGCTGGGGAGGTTATCGTCATGGGGTTTTGAATTTTTGCCTCGGACCGATTGCTTCATGGGTTTGTAAATGTTGTTCTGGAGGCTGTATCTGATATCTGCTGCCACACTGGAGACTATAATCAAGCTCCACTTCAAAGTTCTGAGTAATGTGCTTTGCTTTTTTTCTGAATTGTTGTAACAGTACTGAATTAAATCTAAGTTATAATGGACTAAAAGGTTTTGGACTAGATAAGTGTTCAGCTTCCCCCAAAGCCCTTGAAATTCATATTTTGTTTGTCAGGTGTTCACCTTTTTATTATTATAGTTCAAAATAAATAAAAAGATAAAAAAAGGAAAAATGTCAAATGCAGCAATCAGAAGTCAAAAACACTCTGCAAAAGAACCTTTTCTTGACCTGTAAACTATTGCTGCAGAAGCATGAGCCTGAGTTTTGGCACACATCAGGCTCTTTGGAACACGTCTAACCAGCCGCAAAAGCCAGTTTTGCGCCAAAGCCTCTATAACTTTTTAAAGTGCTGACAGCTCCTGGTTAGCGAGATTAGATTAGAGAGTTTCTGGGTCTGAGATGGTTCTCTCATGGGAATATTTTCTTTAATCGATGTTGTTAGCCGTACTCCATTAGTAAATTTTAAAAAATCTGCGCATTTTTACTAAGTGGTTAGAGGTGTAAATACTAATCTGTCAAAATAACGGACAGCATTCAGATTTTTCCATCACCCTTTTAAATAACAAGTAAAATACGAAAAAAATCAGGTAAAGCAAGCCCTGATCTGTATGTAGTCTCCAAATTAAAGTTTGATTCTGTTTAGCATTTAAGATTGTTTTTTCCTCACCAACACTCTTTTAAAAGCCTGGCTACTACTATTCCCTCCTATATAAATTATTGTATGTAAGCTGTTAACAATATGTAAATAAGTGACTTTTCCATCACAACATATCCACTGCTGACTTTTCTGCTGATGTGAGATACATTAAGATGCAGAGGGTGTTTGCTCTTAATTGTGTCCTCCTTCATTTATCAGTTAGCTCAGCATGTGAACAGCCTATCTTAATGAGAAAACAGCTTTGAACGCATTAAAAAGCCTCTCAGGTGCAAGGAAGTGAAGGAGAGATTGATCAATAATATCTCAGAATATATTGATTAACGGAAATGCTTTTGTCTTTTGCATAATAAGTAAATCAATGCACCAACACAAAGTCTTGTCTGTCAGAAAATATGAGCCCCATTCCTTCTGGGAGATTCAATCTGGATACTTGATTTAGTTAAATGAGACTATGTGAAACAGTTTTCCTTCTCCTGGAGTATTTTTCTCATGGCTTTTTGCAGATAAAACTCTCCACATAAAGAGTACAACCTGACCCGACAAGAAAACATAATTGGTTCAATGGTACTTTTCTGTGTTTTTTGTTTGTTTTTTTGGGGAATTTATGGTACAATAAACGCTGACACTATGGTAGTGTTTTAAATCTTAAAAATCCTTTTTTCATATAGATTCTGTAAGATTTACTTATTTTTTATTATTGAGCGATTAAAAAAAAAACACTTACAGTATTGGTCCCAATCACACATTCACACTCCAGTTTACAGACCAGGGACAATGTAGGGTTCAATGACAGGCCCAAGGGCACTTCAACATCATCACTGGGTCATACGCCACAGTTGAGTGCATTTTAAACATTTTACTGCCCCTGTTTCACATTTTGTTACATCACAATCACAAACTGTGTTTTTGGATGGTTTTATGTGATTGATCAGCACAAAGAAGGCCATATTTTTAATTTAGGTGCAACATGATGTCATTTGCAAACAAAAATCTGTGTGGTTGGCATTTGTTTTGTGGACATATTATGCAAAACCCACTTTATTGTTGCTTTAGTAAGTATATTTCCTTACCTTGGGTGGCCTCATGACCCCTTAACTATAATTTGCAACAATTGCGTCAATGTTTAATGAACTGCTGGAATCAAGAATAACTTTTTCTATGAGAAACTATGGGAAACACACGCATGTGTAACTTGTGTAACGCATGTGTATGCAACTATGGGAAACACACGCATGTGTTTCACTATGGGAATCGCCTCGGCGTGACCTACTACAGAAGCTCCAATGACATCACGTCTGTCTGAGACAGACAGGTTGAGCCGTGTCCGTGGCTCCGCCCACCATCCTATCTCACGGCCAACCTACCACTCCCGACTCATTCTCGCTTTCTTCCCGTGAGAACTACAAGCTCCCTTAGTGCATCCAGGCTAGCTTGGAAATCTGTTCAACTGTTCTCAGGCGTCCCCGCGAGGTGTACGTCGCCGAACGCAGGTATCTGGGCTCGGTTCTGGACCGCGCTAGGTTAGCACTTTAAAGTGAAGTGTTCTTTCCAACTTCAGACAGTGTCAGCGTAAAGGCGAACTGTTGGTAGCTATCAGAGCTGAACCTCTCAGACGCTGAATTCCGGTTTTAGACCCCGCTTTCAGCACTGTTCGAGAGCCAACATAATGTCGGCTACCGCTACTCCCAGTAGCAGACCCAAAACCAAAGGAGGCTGCATCCCGCCCTTGCCCCGCGTCATGTGGGGCTTCCATCTCGGGCAGGGGCCCTCACCCTATGGGCATTGCATGTATGGGCACTAAACACACCCAGGCATCACTGGCTAACCTGCAAGGGTGCCAGCACTACGCATCGATGCCCGAGAAAATATTAGAAAGACTACTCCGGGTGGCTGTGGCTAACAACCAGGACCTGTTTCTCTCAGCTGGCGCCGCTGCTTGAGCTGTTTGAGGGGCTTACGGACAGTGGGGAGCTCGCTGGTATCGACGAAGCAGAAGACGCCAACTCAGACCTCCTTGACATGGATGCCATGGAGGAGGAGGTTGACGACTCTGCGTTTCCAGTATTCTCACTGGGCGTTCCGCTGGGCGCTGTAACTTTCAGGGTTACCATGACGACGGACGCCTCCCTAACGGGCTGGGGTGGCGCCATGATGGTCAGAACTGTGAACGGTACGTGGTCTCAGGAGATGACATGACTTCACATAAATGTTCTGGAACTCTGGGCAGTCTTCCTAGCCTTGAAACATTTTCTGCCCTATCTAGAGGGCCGACATGTGTTAGTGAAGACAGACAATTCCACCGTGGTGGCTTATATAAATAGTCAGGGGGGACCCGCTCCTTGCATCTACACAGACTGGCCAGAGAAATTATTTTGTGGAGCAGCACCGACTTCTTTCAATCCGGGCAACTCACGTCCCTGGTGTTTTGAACAAGGGGGCGGATCTCCTGTCTAGGGGAAACCCGCTGTACGGAGAGTGGAGACTCCACCTCAAGTGGTGGAGCAGATTTGGCAGAGGTACGGCCGAGCCTCCGTAGATCTCTTCGCCTCATGGGAAAACACTCAGTGTTCGCTGTTCTACTCCCTGTCAGAAGCAGACGCTCCCCTAGGCATGGCTCATCAATGGCCGGACGTGCTGCTGTACGCGTTCCCACCACTCAGTCTGATATCCTCCACTCTAAACAGAGTGAGGGACCAGGGACTTTCCCTGATTCTGGTGGCCGCATGGTGGCCATCCAAGCCCTGGGTGGCAGAGATAGCGGAAATTTTAGCCTCCGAACCATGGTCTCTCCCAGTCCGACGGGACCTTCTGTCCCAGGCGCAGGGAGAAATTTATCATCTTCACCCAGACCGGATAGCTCTCTGGGCCTGGCCCGTGAAGGGTGGAATTTAAATGCGATTTGTCTCCCTCCAGAGGTCATCGACACTTTACACAATGCCAGGGCTTCTTCGACTCGCTCTCTTTACAGTGGTAAATGGCGGGTCTTTGAAGGATGATGTGACGACAGCCAGACCATTCCTTTTCAGTTTTTCGGTGGCAGAGGTGCTCGGCTTTCTGCAGAGCCTGTTGGAAAAAGGGAAAGCCTTTTCAACCATTAAGGTCTATTTAGCTGCTATCTCGGCTCACCATGTAGGATTTGGTGACAAACCTGTTACATGCACTGTCCGTCAGTCCTGCCTGTTTACAGTGGGCACCGGGGCTCTCCAAGGTGTTTTTGACACCCAAACCCGCCTTTGTGCCCAAGGTAATGGAGTCATCCTACAGGTGTTCTATGGTAGAACTACTGGCATTCCGTCCACCACCATTCTCTTCATTGGAAGAGCAGAAGCTTAATTGCTTATGCCCAGTGAGAACGTTGAGGTCTTATGTGTAAAGGACAGCTGGTTTTAGAAGGGCTTACCATCTGTTTGTGTCTTGGGCCACGACCCATAGGGGCAAACCTGACTCTCGCCAAAGGATAGCACACTGGATTGTGGAGGCCATAACTCTAGCATATAAGTGTGTGGGCTCTGAGCCCCCTAAAGGCATGAGGGCCCATCCTACCAGGAGCATGGCCAGCTCCTGTGCTTTGTTCCTGTGCTTTGTTCCGAGAGGTGTCTGTTCAGGACATCTGTGCAGCAGCCAGCTGGGCAACTCCACATACATTTGTGGAGCCTGTGGCTCAGTGGTAGAGTAGTTGGCTTGCAATCGGAGGGTCGTAGGTTCGATTCCAGCTTCCTCCAGTCACATGTCGATGTGCCCCTGGACAAGGCACTTAACCCCCAAATTCTACATTGTCCTACCGAGCCATGTTGGGTGTCGGTGTGTGAATGCGAGTGTGAATGGGTGAATGCGGCTTCAATGTAAAGCGCTTTGAGTGGTCAGTAAGACTAGAAAAGCGCTATATAATTTCAGTCCATTTACCATTTACCATTTGTGAGGTTTTACAGGCTGGATGTGGCCCGTTCATCTCTTGCACATGCAGTGCTTGAAATGGGGACATCAGGATCCACCTGAGACCAAGTTTAGGTTGGCTGCATGTATGGTTTCAGAGCTAGCATGCGATTTGGGAGTGGGCCATATCTCCCATAGTGAAACACCGAGCGAAGTTAGAAAAAAAAAACGTTGTGTTTCTTAACGTAATCCCTGGTTCATTGATAACAGAGTGAGGTGTTTCACGAACACATCCCTGCACGCATGGGCACGAAAGAAACCTGCCTTGAATGAGTCGGGAGTGGTAGGTTGGCCGTGAGATAGGATGGTGGGCGGAGCCACGGACACGGCTCAACCTGTCTGTCTCAGACAGACGTGATGTCATTGGAGCTTCTGTAGTAGGTCACGCCGAGGCGATTCCCATAGTGAAACACCACACTGTCTTATCAAAGAACCAGGGATTACATTAAGTAACCCAACGTTTTGTACTTCCTGAAGCCTGTGACATCCCAGGCAGTGTATTTTGCATAATCCCAACCCTACTCCGTTGGTGTCTCCACCCGCACAGCCTCAGCAACACAACAGCCAGAGCGCTACCATTTGATAGTGCTAAAATGATTATTCTTTTATTTTTAAAAGAGAGGAAATATATATCCTCATAGGTCAAAATACCTAAATAATATCTGCTACAGAAGCTCATTTTAGACAAACCACAACAGATAGCAGTGATCAGCAACAAGACATATTTGTCATGTGTTCATAATGTGTCATATTTTACATTAGAACAGGATTTACTTGATTAATAATCCTGGAAATGTGAAGGAAAAAAGTTGACTTTGGTGTCTATATATATAGAGAGAGAGAGAGGGATAGTTAATCTGGCTGTCAAACTATGCCCCAATTCAACGGTGCATTCACGCCGCATGCGGTTGAAGAGTCCTGGGAGTGAAATGAAATGAAAGATTTATTGCAGTGCTTAAATGGAGCTTTGTGTTGGGCAGGGCTGTTTTAGAGGCCATTTGGGGAACCAACGGGGTACCTGAATGGGGGGGGGTGTTCCCTGAAATTACCCGATTGAGTCAGATTAAGCAGGCATGGTTCAACAAGGCCTGCTGCTTCCACGTCAAATCAGTTATTTCTGCTGTTCCGGGCGCCTGTGCGCTGATCAGTGACGCACCTGCTTTAAAACGGTGTGGTTTGCGGTTCTCTGTAGCTGATTCCTTAAGAGGGCTGATTGTGTATAGAAACACGGCAGCTGAGAGGAGTGGGCCAAAAGATTATCCTGTCATAAAGAGATCTGGTTAAATTACCTTGACGTTCCAATAGTGGAAACACGCCTAATAGCTGCACCGACGTATAGGACTCAGGGTCCAAAGGATATGGAAAACAGTAGGGGCTTATATCTTAAGATTACAGTATGAACTACTTTCCATTAGTGTGTATTATATAAAATGCCAATAAAATACCTTAAAACTTCTTATCCTTTGTAAAGAAAAATCTTCATGTGGAAAAAACACGTTGCATCCCAATTTTTATTATTAATGATAATCAAAATTGACACAGCAATCCATTATTACATTTATTAAGAAAATATAAAAATAACTGAAAAGTTGTAAGTGTACTTCTGTGGGGTTCTTTTAAATGGGAAAATAGAGGTCGTCCGATATTGATGGAGGTAGTTTGGCCGTTTTTATGCATGCATCCCTGTGCGGTGATCTGTAACCAAGGACCAATCATATTTTCTTGTTGCGTTTGCTTAGTGAAACGGGATGAGCAGGTGGTTCTTCAGAATGGCGGAGGACACATTTCTATTGAGATTGCAACATGAATATGTACAAATTAATCCCAGAACATTTATGATAAGGACAGTTTTTTTTAATTTTTATTGTGCCATAATACTTTATTGATTTATAACGGAAAATTGTTAATGGGTTCATGTTTAATTCATGACACATTCATATTTCGAGCTGTTATCTCATTCTGCTCTTTTTTTCTGTTTTGTGTTTCTGCCAGTTCTTCACGCCCATCAGTTCCTCCCCAGCGAGTATGCCCTCAGCATTGTGTCATGTCGTCTGGGAAAAGACCCATCTGTTTACTTTGTCGTCGGCACTGCCATGGTTTACCCAGAGGAGGCCGAGCCCAAGCAGGGTCGAATCATTGTCTTCCATTACACCGATGGTCAGTGGCCGAGCTTTCCTAGGTTTTCAGCAAACAAGCTTTTTTTTTTAAATGTTTGTTCTCTCGCCCAGAGTATTCTGCTTTGTTCTTTTCATCCTTCACCCCGTTTCATTTTCTCCTCCCTGCAATCTATATTGTATTTTAGGCACGGACACTCTGTCCCACTGTGCTCCTGTTTCCCTTCTCACTCAATCATTTTCTTATCACTTACTCCCTAACAGCCCCAACCCCTCACCAGCACAGTTTTTGTTTTTCTTTTTTTTCTTTCACACACTGTTCCTGACACAATTCGGAGCTTGTATGTCGTTTATCCCAGTTTATATTCCAAATGCAGCACTGTCTCAATTTCAGACGTTTCTTACATCTTTTTCCAAGTTGTTCTCTCTAGAACCTTGTAGGCACTAATTTAGCTCAGCGTTGCGTGCACGGCACTTTAAATGCTCACTGACTGATCTTTCCTGCAGGGAAGCTGCAAACCGTGGCTGAGAAAGAGGTGAAAGGGGCTGTCTATTCTATGTTGGAGTTCAATGGAAAACTGCTGGCCAGCATAAATAGCACAGTAAGTGGTGCAATAACCAAGTTTGAAAGTCTAAAGGAAAATGTATTTCAGAGCCACAAAACCAGAGATTTGCTAGTTTAAAGTATGAATAAATCATAATCAGTCTGATTCTTTATGAAGCAGGTAACTAAGTTCAAGAACACTTTTTTACAACCTAAAGCATTTAAAGTCTCTTTAAAAACTGGGAATTATTACTACGAATGGATGATTACTTATCATCTGAACTGGCAATGTCCTTTGTATATTTCTTAATCAAAGATGACCTTTTTAATGCATCTCATTTAGAATGCATAAATTAAATAGAGTGAGTGCTTTTTTTCCCAGAAAGATCATGTATGCACAAAGGTGAGTAAAGTTTTGGGAAGAATAAAGTTGTTTGTGCACAAAAATACTTTTTCCTACAAGTTGTTTTTAAAAGTATGTCTTATAAATCCTGCTGATGTTGATGGGGTGCTTAAGATGAAAACTTAAATTAAGAATGGTAGATCTGATTGTATGAGAGTGTGGAAGAGTTGACACTGCAGCTGTAGCCTATCCAAATGCTGCCAGAATTTACGTGTTTCGATTTACGATTTTTTTCCCACTGAGCACTGTACAATTCCTCTATAGGATGCTTCTTTCCTAGGTTCCCAACATTCATCCTGACACCCTCTTGCACACTAGATAAATCACCATATAAGTCTTTACTTTCTGAACTCGCTTGGAGCTGGTAACGTTTCTATCATGACGACCTGCGTGTACATGCATTGATGCCTCAGGCTGTGTTTCCAAACACAAGTGAGTTTGTGTATTTGGCAGCTGAGTGAGCGCTCAGATATCTTATGATCCCGCTTTTTCATTTTTCACTTTATCCTTCATGAAAATGAAATTATTGTAAGGGTTATGAGTCCAACTCATTATTCTCATTATGCAAATGTGTTGACTCCGATTGGCGAACAGCAATGCGACTCTTTAACCAATAATGAACTTATTTTGCTGATAGTTTTCTGAGACTAATTCTAACAGTTTTCTTCCTCCTGAGTAAAAAATATTTTAAAAAATGCAACGCTGATGTCTGTGTCCACAAATGAACCAAGTCTGACCATCTTCTGCCATACTGTGGATTTGCTAACTGTTAGCTTCAGGTTCTAACCGATACTAACTTCCAGTGGGCGACCGCGAGCGAGACCACGAATACTAAATTTCTAATGTGACATATAAGGGACTGGATTTTTCTCGCTCGTTTTGCCGTCTGCTTTTTTTCTGTGCCTAATGTGGGTAATCGTGGTTAGAGAGTTCAGATGCAGCTCTGAGTGACTGATTGTTTTTCACAAAGAACAATTCTACGGTTTCTCAGTGAACGAGACCTTTTTAAACTGTCGTCAAACTTCGTCCTAAGCTGATACTTATTTGTTTGTCACTTTAAAGGTTATATTCTGAACTGTTTATTGTTTTACGTCCAGTTTTTTCTTGTTATAAAGAAGAAGAAAAAACTTGCATCAACAAAATATTTGTTGTGTTCTGTTATACTTTTCTGGGTTCCGCTTCAGGATGACCCATTTCTTGTTTTCCCTTGATTTATTTTAAGAAGCATAAACTCTTTCAAAGCAGAAAAGCACTGATCTATTAATTATATTTTGCCATATCTAAATAAATCCATCTCATGTGTATTGAAGCGAAGTCATCTGGCATACAGTGTGAAACAAATAGTCTTCCCCTGCTGCCCTATAATACCGCGCTCATCCACAGATAGATTAAAGGGATTAAAGACTTGAAAGGGAGCGCTATCTTGAAATATCAACAGTGTAATTGTCATGGATTTCAGATTTCTGGAGCTCATCAAAGTTACTAACTTCCAACTGCTTTTCTTTTTTGCTCAACCTTTGCTGAACATGTAAGGGAAACAGCCTTACTCTGCATTAGCTCAGCAAAAACAGATGAATATTGTTCACTTTAGAAATGAATATAAACACCACAGTTTAGCATTTAAAGTCAGTTTAACTGAACGTTACTCTTGTTTGTTGAATTTGTGTGGGACTGCTATCAGATCATGTAACAATGAACATGTTTAAAATGGCCGACAGTTTAGAGGCTCGAGCACTCTTTCATTCCTATGTGTCTTAATTTTGCTATTTTTCAGGGATGCTTTTGAACCTCTTCCCAGTTTGATAGAAAATGAAAGACCTAAAAAGAAGAGACACATTTAATTTGAAACAAAGAAAATATGTAAACGTGGTTTGAGAAGTAAATGTTTAACTTTTGGTTAGGAGGATTAGAAGACAATCAAAGAATACTATTTAAAATGATGAGCCTATTAATGGTATGAAGTGTTTTTCCTTTTATTAAAGCCTGTTTGATCTCCATTGTTAGATTAGTTTTTGTGGAGCCAAAAAAATAAATAAATCTGTTTTTAAGCTCTTTTCTCTTTTCCATGCTCGTTTATGTTTGAGTAGTAATGGTTTTAAATGTATTTATAATTATGACAATAAAATGTCCTCAAACTCTATATAGTTTGTCTCACAAACACAAATTCTTCTCAAATCAGGCTTGACTAGTGTCTAATCAGCTTCTGCATCAGGTATTAAGCTTTGCTATACACAACACTTTGCACTCAGGGACATTTAGCGCATCATGAGTGTGCTATAATGGAACCAACTACGGGTGTCCCAGATTAAGGGTTTACACATTCCAATCAGAACCGTCAAATCTTTCTATAGTCGACCGATGGTCGAATAATATATATGTGCAGGATGTTTAAACTTCATGTTACTGTGTAGTACCAGTCATTCTGGATGTAATTAGGCATTAAGCATCCCTATAATGCCAAAACAGAATGATGTTGTTTCACATGCAAAAGTCCAACCTAGAGATTGGTGGTCAAATCAGGCACTGCATATTGATGCATCGAATCTTCGACTATTCGTGGTCACCCCTAGAACCAACGGTGGAAAATGCTAGCTGGAACAGCCAAAGTAAATATCTTAATAATCAATTGTTGTGATTTTTAAAATATAATTAAAATAACCTATTCTAACAATTTAGTGACTTATTTTAAGTAGAATTCTTACACCAGTGGATGATAAATGGAATATTTTCCATTTATAGTTCCCAAATATGTATTTTTTAATCTCTACATTGTAGGAATGTTCATAAATTGGTCCAGTGCACAATGCTTTTTTTACGATAAACAGAAGATGGGCTTGATCTACCTCGTCAAATCTTGTTTAATATTTCAACTAATAGTAAATTTGTTTTGTCTTAGTCTGGCTGAAGATGAACCAAACTAGATTTCTCTTAATCCGAATAACCCACCTAGATGATGCAGTCGGAAAATCGAATTTCTTTGCATGCAACTCCAATCCTGCCTCAGCCGAGCTTTTCACAGGAAGTGATGAGGCCGCGGAAGTGGCAATAAAAACACTGGTACACAAAAACACAGACGCAACAATGATCAAATGATACAATACTTACGAAAGGTTCTGTGCTGCAGTGTTTTTGTCGTCAGTTTCTTCGCTCATTTTCCGTGTCCTGATTTTTCGTTGTCTACTTTACTCCTGCCAGTTTTGGTTTGCTATGTGTTCAACCCAAAGAATACCAGTACAAAAGGGGACATGTGGCCACCTGCGTTGCAGAGTTGAAAGCATTTCATACAATCATTTTCATTTTCTGACAGACTTGTAAAGTGGGATAAGACTTCCCTCTGTGGTTAAATTATTAGTCAGATTATTGCCAAAATGTAGTTTTGATGTGCATGTAATATGTAGATGTACATCCAAATCTCCCTCGGACACACACATGTTCACACAGCTCTACAGCAGTCACAGGTAGATATGACTCAGCCAGTTAGGAAGGTTTTTGTGTACAGTTTGGGGATTTTATTTGTGGTGTTTGGAACATGTTGGCAATAAGGCTAAACCTGTTTAATGGTTCTGAGAGAAAATGTGTCGGTTTGTAAAATTAACTGGTGAAAATAAAATGTTTAATGTGGAAACTGTGGGAACCCAGTCTAATCAAATTGCGCCCATTTAAGAGTTTATTTCATACCTTCTTATCAAGACGGCTAGATGACACGCACCTCTGCCTCTCCATCACTTTATTTAAAGTGCTCACAGCATGACATGTTCATTAACTGCTAAAAGTTAATTTATAAAACCCAACAGTATCTATATTTAAAAGTTAATCAGAACATCAACCTCACACTTCCTTACACACTTTAACCAGTGTGAAAGGGAAATGTCACTACAGCTCACAAAATCCTTCTACATTAACAGTGATGTGTTTGTACCTTTGCCAGCCTCTACTAAAATCAGATTGCGCGTTCTTTTTCAGGTTCGTCTGTACGAGTGGACGGCTGAGAAAGAGTTAAGGACCGAATGCAACCACTACAACAACATCATGGCCCTTTACCTGAAGACCAAAGGAGATTTCATCCTGGTGGGAGACCTGATGAGGTCTGTACTGCTGCTGGCGTACAAACCAATGGAGGGCAACTTTGAAGAGGTGAGATCTGAGGAGAAAATGCCTGAAAAGTTGTTCAAGGTGGGGAAATTGAAGACTGCGTGTTGCTGCTTTGATACTAAACCATAAAGCCGTTTTCACTTTGAACCCACAGGACTTCATTGTGTGTTTTTAAGTTCTGTTTTGCAATTAAGATAAAAACATTTTTTACCATGACTCACGTTTTAGGTGTGTAGATTATGTGAGTAAAACATTTTTGTTAGTTTTTGTTCTATTTTCGACTCAATTTAGTGTTTGGAACCCATTTTTTTATGTGAAAAATAAATTATTAGCAAAGCAACTAAACTGAAGTTGCCATTTTACTGTCATGCCAATGAACTGGACACGTTACTAATTGATTCGGGAGAACGATGAAAAGCATTAATCTCCTCAGAAATCATGGGTCCATCACAGTACGTCTCAGATTTCCTTCATTCAGTATTAAAAGAATTCATTATAGTTTGCATAGGAAAAAAACTACAGTTTTACACGCTTTAAAACATTTTTTATTGATTGGCTCTCTTGAAATGATGCAATATAAAAACAGAAATGGAAATGATGATGTAAATCTATGGGGGAGAAACCAAAAAGCGCATACTTCAGGTAAAGTACCCACTGGAGTCTAAGTTTTTTGTCGTTCGCACATCTTTTCAGACAATTTATTTAACTTGAGGCCTACCTGTATGTTTATGCCTCTTTATTTATTTTTTTCCCCCTCAGATTGCCCGTGATTTTAATCCCAACTGGATGAGCGCAGTGGAAATCCTAGATGACGACAACTTCCTGGGAGCGGAGAACGCATTTAACTTGTTTGTCTGCCAAAAGGATAGGTGAGAAGAAGTGCATAAGCTCTCCCTGCATGTAAATAGTGATCATTTTAAATATATAATCACAATTGTATTCTCCCAGAACTGCCAGAATTTCTCCCTAAATCGTCTCCCAATACTTTCTCTCTGACTGATGCTGTAGTTAGGAGGCTGTTCTTTCCACACATGGTTGCTTTAAGACCAGCATGACTGGAGTGAATGTGGCACTGCAGCATTGTCCTTGCATTAGCACTGGAAATTATGATTCATCTTGCAGCCGAGCTTTTAGCCACTCTCCTGCCTTTCCCCCTCTGTAATCATTTCACTGTTGGACGAATGTTGACTTTAAGGGAAAGGAAGAAAGATGTGTTCTGAAGGAGCTTGTGTTACATCTATGCCTTCACTCATTATCCATCTAATATGTCAGAGTGGACCTCTCAGTGCTTTTGACCTTTATTTTTGTAGCGTGTCTCTGTTACCGTTGCTCTTTTCACTGTTTCTCAGCCTTTTAGCCATTACCTCTCTATCAAGCTCTGACCTTTTCCAGCACTTCTCATGTCTCTCTGTCTGTCATGTTTTCCATTTGATTGATCGATAGTTTTGCCCCCGACGAGTTCCACCCGTGACCTTGACATTGCTTCGTCTTCATGTTCTTTCTCTCTCCGTTTGTCCTCGCCACGCTCAGTGCGGCCACCACCGACGAGGAGCGGCAGCATCTGCAGGAGGTCGGGGTCTTTCACCTCGGCGAGTTCGTAAATGTCTTCTGCCATGGCTCACTGGTACTACAGAACCTCGGGGAGAGCTCCACGCCCACCCAGGGATCTGTGCTATTCGGCACTGTTAATGGCATGATCGGTAAGCACTTAAGCAATTTCTGTCTAAACAAAGCTCTGTTTTGTTAAGTTTTTACATCTCCTAAAGTTTTTTGACATTTTCTTTTCAATCTCAGTAATTTCACTTTTGCGGAGAAGTCTTTTTGAGGGTTATCTCACTTAAAAAAGATGAGAGGTCTGTAATTTACAACATAGGTACACTTCAACTTTCAGCATGTAAAATAAGGATCCAGGAAATCACATTTTAAGATAAAAAAAATAGTATTTGTTTAAAGGTACATAAAATCTGTATTTGGCCAATAACGAAAGTTCACCTCAATACTTTGTAGAGTAACCTTTGTTGACAGAGGTCAAACTTTTCTTGAAGGTCTTCACCAGGTTTGCACACAGTCTAGCTGGTATTTTGACCCATTCTTCCTGTCAGATCTTCTCTAGAGCTGTGATGTTTTGATTTGTAACTCTCCCAAATGAATCTGTTTTGGATTAAGGTCTGGAGACTGGCTAGGTAATTCCAGAATCGTGAAATGCGTAGCCACCCCTTTCTTGCCCGGGCGATTTTTTTTTTTTTTTTTTTTTTTTTTTTTTTTTAATCATTGTCATGCTGGATGATCCAGACTTGATCTTCAATGCACGTGAAGAATAACCTGGCAAACGCCAGATCTAGGTGTAGCCCAGCCCCCTGTTGAGTCTACATATCGATCGGGAACTGCTCCCATAGAAAGCATCTGAAAAAGGGAGGACCATCTGGTATGATATATTGAGCTGATTGAAGGACATGCTAGCAAGTGTCCACCATCTATGATTTGTTTTTTGCTAATCACAGTAACAACAGTTAAATCCAAAGGTACATCAAGCTCTTGACAAATCCTGTCTGGAGGAAAAGCACACACATCTTTTCATTGAGATACGCACAAAGTGTTTTCCTTTGTTCATTTTCTAACGAAGAAATCGTCTCTAGTGTCGTCTCTCCTAAATCAGATTCAACAGCCACTTCTATGCGTATGCCCTCCACCGCGACTATATTGGGTGCGTGCTGCTATCGTCTTACCTAAACTAGGGCATTGACTCCGAACTTCGTTATACGAATATAATTCGAATATTTTAAAAATTAAATATATTCGAAGGAATTTTAGGGATCTCTTAATATTCTAACCTGTATGTGAATTATTTTTTATAGACGTTTTCAATTCGGTTTCCGAGTAAACGAGCAAGTAGTAGGCATGAAATTGGACGTATTTTTTTATTTTATTTATTGCCCCCCCCATTTTGCCAGATGTTTATGGTATGTATGGTCGCCTGTGGTCCCGTTAAACAACTTCTCAACCTGAATGTTTAATCAGTTGTCAAAAAACAATTAAAGTAATCAGTAACATCGCTACACTTTAACATTTATACGCTGAAATTGTGGCAGTGTCAATGGTTGACAGTTTCTTGATAGCAGAGGTCACTCTTCTTCTGCGATTTGGCGGCTTCCACTGCATTGTGGGATAGCGTAGCGTCCACCGGCTGCTTGCTGAGGCAGTAGTACAGCTATAGGAACTTTACGCCTACTACTCCAATCCATACTGGAGATTCGGATCTACTACATCGCTTGCCTACTCCTTTTCGCCTGCTACGTAGCAAGCGTAGTAGGCGTCTATTAACATTGACTGATACTGCCCTCTGGTAAACTTAAGTTTGATACCAATATCGGTCTTACTGAAGACATTTAATGGTCAAAATATGATTAATAAATAGTCAAATATATTCAAATTGTAATATTAATAAACAAACAAACTTTGAATATGATTTTTTGAGGCAAAGCCCTAACCTGAACACCTGGCCATGCAACTGACCCAAAGCACAATGCTAAAAACTATTGGTTGGCACCACCAGTGGTGTCCAGTCTGACGGTTTAGTTGGAGCAGTAAAAGATCGATTTTCGTGGGTTTGGAAAACTCTAAATCTACGAGAATCCAGCTTGCAGCGCAATGTTACTAGAACCGGTTCATGGCAGTCGGATATTAAAGCATGAATCAGTTCCTCAAGGCTAGAACGTCCAGTAGCCATCTTGCTGCTCTGACGTCTGTCATCCAGGTGATCTGACACATCTTTATGTGGAACATTATGCTGGAACAATGAGCTTATTTTCTCTAACTTGACTTCCTGCCCAAGATGCATTCATTAAGACAGAATGAATTACGTCCTAATTACACTGGAATATTCCATAACATAATACAAATAGTTCTGTTTTGGTCATAAATTGCTGGTGGATTGTGATTATACCCTGCATTGTTGAAGTCTTTTGGCAAAGAAATTAAAGATTTTTCTAAAATAATGCGTAAATTCCTGAATTTCTTTGTTTTTCCGTCTCCCAGTGGTTTCTCCACATACAGGCAGTTATTGATTTTATGCTGTGGCATTCACTGTTGAGACTTCCGCTCACTCCTATCTTGATTCACTGGATACGAGAAGGATTTAGTTTGCAGAGCCGTAAACTCCCCAAGCTTTATTTCTTTCCTCAGACTCTGCCCATGCTGCTCAGGATGAATCCCAAACATCTCTGAACTTTATTTGCTTCTCTTGACGGATGTTTTTCATTTTCTGACAGCAGAAAATCTACTTGGAAACTGTAGAATTTGGTGTTTAGATGTTGAAATTTAACAACAAAATCTGACTCTATAACACTGTGAATAATTATAATGAATGTTTTTTTATATAATAACCTAATGGCAGTAAGGTATCAAAACAGAGTACACAAAAATCTTTCATATCCTTTTGCTAAAAGCAGCCTTTCAGACATTGATGTAAAACCTAAGGCAATCACATTTCCACCTCTAATTACTTGGATTGAAAGCGGTAACTTTCAGCCTGGCAGTAATGACAGTGGAGATGAAGAAGAGGGAGTGCTCATTATTTGGACACCGCAGCACTCCCAGAGATCCAAAAACAGCACATTATTTCACCTCTGTAACACCTGTGATTCTCAAAAAAGTCTCTGAGGAAAGTTTCACAGGAAATGAAAACCACAACCATCCTTCCCTGTGAAAACGTTCCCTCTCTAACCCTTAAACCAAAATGAGCTTCAGCGTGTAATGAAGATAAAACGCCACTGCTGGTGTTATTGCTCTGCAAGATGCAGTGATGTATGATACGTTTCTTAGAAAAAGCTGCAAGGCGCTGGGATGATTTGCCCTTAAAAAAATGTACAACTGTTTGGGCAAACTTTTCAAAGACTTTTCTTTGTATAAACTCAGATATGACAATCTAAAAATGATCACAATCAGTTAGGAAAAACTAAATTCCATATTGACTGTATTCTCATGCCAAATTATTTGATTTTATTTAAGAAAAAAATCTGTTATTTTTTTCATCAATCCAACAGAGAATATTCAAGCTTTGCTTTATGCACGCAGCCAATTTCCAGATTTTTTAAAAGCCAGGATGTTTTTAAAACCCCTTATTTAGTCACCAACTGATTGATTATACTGCAAGACAATGTAAGACGGCGCCCAAATAATGTGGAAGTTTCTACTCAGTTGAACCTTGCTGAACTTGTAGGCAAGATAGAGATTCATGTTTTCATCCACTGCTGAGGCGCTGTCGAATAAACAGCTGTTAAGGTTACCCCCTTCTCCTGTCATTATACGGTTTAATAACATCTTAATTCTGAGAGAATCAAAGCCCCAAATGAGCCAGAGTGAACAAAGCCTTTTTACAGATTTAGAAAACGTTGCTATTGTGTGCAACATATCAGTAAACATTTCTCCATAGTGAAGTCTGCAGACTCTCTGGTGTCTTCGTCTGATAGGACACGCTCAATCTTAGGACACGTCAGGACATCCAGTGCTCAGAGGCTCGTTTCCATGGCAATACAAGAGTAGGAATACTAATATCAGTTCACTTTACCTGATATTATACAGTGTCACACAAACAAATTATCAATATATCATGAAGAAATAGCACACAGTTCTCTCAGTATATAAGAATACACAGAAAAGAGAATTCTTAATATACATTTTTCCATAACAAGTTTTATTCATGAAACTTGTGTGTCACTGTAGTGAGCCTTTAAGTCTTTTTCTGGTACGATCATGACACTTCCCTGTTCCCTTTGGCTGATGACAATATATGAAGTGGACTGCTCTTTCAAGCCGTTTACTGATGATTATCTGTGTGCTTTTTCTTTTAGGTCTGGTGACGTCGCTGTCCGAGGCCTGGTACAGCCTCCTGCTTGACCTACAGAACCGCCTCACCAAGGTCATCAAAAGCGTTGGCAAGATCGAGCACAGCTTATATCCTTTTTCTGAACTCCTTAGCTCAGCAGATCAGGTTACCAGGACTAACGGGGTAGATCTGGAAGCACTAAAGATGAATGACAAAGCAAACATGGTGTCTTTAACTGACTCAGAAGGCAACTGAGACAATTTTAAGTAGTTTACCATTCTGCTGTATGGTGTTATAAGAGGGACATTTTTAGTAAAAGAAAAATCATTCTGCAATCGTCTGATTTTTGTTTGATCATCCCTTTTAAAGTTAAAGGCGGTTTATTCCCTCTGTACGCTCTTTGCTTATGAAATATGGTTTAAGAGGGCTGTTATGATTACCAGCTATCCGGTGTGTCGAACATGTTATTCATCTGCTGCATGTTTGTTGACTCTGCCTGAGGTAAAGTTTGCGTGGTCGCACCCAAAGGGCCACCCTCGGGCTAAAGCAGCTGGCTGGTAATGATTCATCCTTAACCGAGTGACACCTGGAGGTCTTTCCACACGGAGCGTAAGACGGAGCAGGGCACGGGATTCATCGACGGGGACCTGATTGAAAGCTTCCTGGATCTCAGCCGGGCAAAGATGCAGGAGGTCGTCAGCACTCTACTGGTGGGAGCCGTTTCTCTCCTTTCAATTCAAATCATTAGAATGACTAATCGCCTCCACTTATGAACATCCTTATATAACACGTAAATTCAACTTTTTCTCTTCATTCAGGTTTGAATGTTTTTACTGCTCACTCGGCTTTTGGTTTCTGTTTCTTAAAGTCCTATGACAGTAGGTTATTTGTTCAGTGGACGGAAAGCCATTTAAGGATATTGTTGTTGTATAATATAACTGTATTTAATATTTAAAAAGTTTCATGGGATCAATCTTCCGTCTTCTGTTGATGGTGATATAATTTTTATCAGGGGAACTTTTTCTCCCAGAGGGTATTTATTATTTCTGTCAGGCTGACTGACAGTCAATCATCCACCAGGAGGATTAATTCCTTTTCTGGGTATATTTTCTCCAAGTTCCTTTTTTGTGTCTGTCTGTATATGTGTGGGTTTTTTCTCTCTTAAACTGTAAGGAGGGAAGATTTGAAGGATGAGTCTTTAGTGGTTAAGAGCTTCAATCATTTTTCAGTCACTCTAGCCTCAACCTCCCTGATATCAGACATGCTCGAGTGGACACTGCTGTTTGGACTCTGTCGACCACAACCCAAATTGTTTTGTTTACACACTATTAAACCTAAAGCTACCGAGGGAGAAAAAACTATTCAGCTCCATTAAGGTCAGATTTAGGAAATTAACCACCATTTATTCCTTTTACTTGTTCGACTTTCAGGCTTCTGTTGAAGTCTGTGAAGTTTCTCTACCCATCCTGGTTTCCTCTCTTATCCTGAATAGCCTACTTTACAGTTGACGTCACAATTTAGCCACGCAAGCGCTGCTGGGTGCTAATGCTAGAGAAACAAACATTATCTATCGTTTGGGAAAACCATACAGAAGGAGCGCTTGGACGTTGATGTGAAGGCAGAAATTGTATGTGAAATTTAAACACATCTCACAAATGAGCTAATATAAAATGGAGGTTGTTTTGACGGAGAAAGTCATACTAGGGGCTTTTGTTGATTGAGATACTGATAATTATTCGTTGCCAGAACTGAAGCACTGCTTTGGATGTCATGGTAAAAGAAGGAATGCCACTACGGGAGGGTATTGAAAAGGTGCGGAGATGTATTGCAATAAAAATACAGTTTTACCCTGGAGTGGAGCATAGCATATGGTATGAACTGAAATATAATAGACTTGCTAGCTAAACACCTGTTAGATCCGTTACCACGACAACACGTGGCAGCGGCTGGTCCACATAGTTACTAATTCCTCTGTGAGTAAATCTCAATGGCAGAACGTTAATTTGACATATAAAACATATGTAGCTTGTGGTTTTTTAGCCTGTTAAGAATTGTAGTGTTTTATAAATATATTATGGCATATTCTTGTATCATTATTTTAAGATTTGTTTCTCTTAACCTTCTCTTACATCCGATGTGGGTATTAATAGTCAGATTTGCACAACCCCGAACAGCAACAGTTTCCTCTCATTTGAACATCTTTAGGAGACGAAACTACAACTTTAATTAGAGTAAATCAGACCCACAGGCGCCGACGCAAATCACACACTTGTTTGTCTAGGGCTACCACCCAGAATGCATTGTGACATTATGTCACAATCTATTGTTAGCTACTGTGAAAAGCGCTATTGGGTTTAATATTTGACTTTTCTAGGGGAGGATTTAGATCTGCTTTTTTTTAAAGCATAATTCCTGAATTTGCCCATGGTTACAGCTTAGGTCAAGCTTTACAATACACCCTGTTTTAAATTAGCACACTTTATGTCGATAATAGAAGATAACGTTGGTGAATAAAGATGTTGATGTATGTTTTGTTGAAAGTAAAAAATTCACAGACAGCTCCCTTAAAGTGCTGCCAGGCCAGATTGGGGGGGTCTGGACTTTGACTAGGAATTTGTAAGTCCCTGTTTCAAACATTGTATCATTTCATTACCTTATTTTAGCCTAGCTGCAGCTGTTTGTATCATGTTGCATTTCAGATCCTTGGGTTTGTGGCCAACATCAATTTTGTCAGATCTTGTAGAAAAGAAGCCCATAATCATCATGGTCCTGGCTCATTTTTAAACCATCAGTATGAGAAGTTATGCAGCCATATTTATGAGAGAGAGAATTATTCCTCCTGCTGAATTTTGTGGGACATGGACTTGATTGGCAGCTGCCTTAAATCCTTCCCCGTGTGAATAATCCCCCTCTCTACAGAATCTCCATGACAACTGCTGACGTTTTTCCAACTTGGCATTGTGTTAACACACACCAGCACACTCCAGGCTAAACTAATGCTTTTATAGAGGTGGTCACATCATGAGTAATCATCAGTAAATCTAGTCCAGTTGATTATTAAAACTTGGTTTCTGCTTGACCTTTTTTATTCAGTCTTAGCAGGAAGGCTACATAGTTTTTTTTTTAACCTTAAAATACCTATTTAAATGATTTTGCCTTAAAACATCTCTGCTTAGGTTTCTTTTTGGGGACAGCTAATAATAGGCATAACAAGTATTTAAATGGGGAGGTTTTCTCACAAAATTAAAATGTAACATTGCTTTAAACTTAGCTGGAGTAGCTAATTTGCATCTTGGATAAATTGAATATATGTATATTTTAAATATTATAAATATATTTTCACTAATTGTGTAAAATCTGAAGTGAAGTCTCTGTTTTTTTAGGATAAAGTTACCAAACAGAAATCCACCAGTTTAGAGGAGTAAGGTTACATTTAATGGAGTTGACTTGATAGTTTTTTTTTTATTTATTTAATCATGATTGTGGAGTGCTTAATTGTAAGAGCTTTTGGATCCGCCTTCTGGTGCAATAAAAAAAAAAAGCAAACTGGAGGGGAAAAGCTGCAGTCTGTGTGGGCAAGATAAAATATTTAGCGTTTAGGTTTGCACTTCAAAACATTCAAAATGAAGCTCTGAAAAACAAAGGCAAGGAGAATGGCATTAAATTTAGGTGAAAATATTTTTGGACATATTCACCTCCTGTTCGCGTGTCCCCTCATGAGTGGGGCTCGTCTCAGCTCACCGCTTGTTGTCTTTCATTTTCAGATCGATGACGGCAGCGGCATGAAGCGTGAAGCCACAGTGGACGAGGTGATTAAGATCGTAGAGGAGCTGACGAGGATCCACTAGCTCCTTTCACCATTCAGACCCCTGCTGGGGGGGGGGGGCAGTGGTGGGCTAAAACGCTTTGGGCTTTACAGATGTGTAAATAATTATAAACAGTGTGTGTGAGCTGTCGGCTGTTAAGACCCTGAAAGGTGCTACGTGACGAGACTGCGGCTTTTCAGGTGAAGCACCCACCGACCAAAGTATCGACCTTGGTCTGAGTGGGCTTGAATGTGTGGCTGTGTGTGTTTGATGGGGATAGGGATGTGGTCATAAAAAGGAAAGGCCTGAAGATTTCCTCACCACATCCCGGCTTCCTGATAATTGTGGCAGTTCCAGACAGGTTAAAGGTTTCTCAATCCTCTTCACCTCACCTTATCAGCAATTTTAAATTCAAACTCTGAAATAAACACACTGTAAGAAATAAAAATGAGGAAATCGATAGATTTATAGCTATTTTGTCTTTGTGATGTTTTCTTTGGTTACTCTAATAAACTTTGCTTTAGTACTGTTCCGTGTCCTGGTCTTTGGTCTTTTCATTTTTTAGCAGCTGTAGTCATACGAGAGTTTACATAAACTCACCATGGCCATGCATTTTGGGCTTGTACAGATTCATTTCAACAAGAACTGGGTTTTACAGGTGCTGGCCATAAAATTAGACTATCGTGAAAAAGGTGGTTTATTTCAGTAATTCCAAAATTGAAACTTTTATATTAAATTAATTCATTACACACAAGACTGATATATTTCAGATGCTTATTTCTTTGAATTTTGATTATTATAACTGACAACTGATGAAAATGTCTATTGTAGTACCAGAAAATTAGAATGTTGTGGAAAATGTTCAATGTTGAACACATCTGGTGCCACATTCTAATCAGCTAATTAACTGGGAACACCTGCAAAAGCCTTTAAATTGTCTCCCAGTCTAGCTCTACAGGCTACACAATCATGGGGAAGACTAACTTGACAGTTGTCCAAAAGATGAACATTGAGACCTTGCACAAGGAGGGCAAGACACAAAATGTCATTGCTGAAGAGGCTCAGTGTTCAGAGCTGTGTCCAAGCACATTTTAGAGACGAAGGGAAGGACAAGATGTGGTAGAAAATAAGTACAAGCAATAGGGATAACCGCACCCTCGATCCATTCATAAATGTGGTGGAGATGCATAAAGAGTGGACTGCAGCGGGAGTTGGTGCTTCAAGAGCCACCATGAAAAGAGGTATGTCCATCCATCCATCCATTTTCTATACCGCTTAATCCTTAATGGGTCACGGGGAAAAGAGGTATGTGAATCATGGTTTTCAGCCAGGCACGTGCAGAGAGGGGCGCAGAGGGTGCCCGGGCACCTGCCCCTTTTGTCCATAATGCCCCGAGTGTCCTTTTTGAAAAAAAAGTTATGGGGGTGCCCATAAATATTTAACTATTAACAATTTAGATCAATGATCTGGCTGCTGTTGGTCACATGATCGCTCATTATGCATCTGCCTCCACTCTGAGTGAGGCTGAGTGTGGGGGGGGGGGGGCGTTCAGAGCTGGGCCTTCCAAACTAGGGCATAGAACTGGGTAGGGTCAATGGGGACATGTCCCTACCAATATTCAGCCACCACACTGTCGTCACTATCACTACAACCGCTGTCCGTAGTGTTTAGTCAATGATCATGGCACACAAAGGGTTAAATGTCGACCGCTAGAAATCCCGCCTCTAACCTAAATATCGCTTCCTAATTGGATGTTCTTGCTAAGTTATATCTGATTGGCCGTCCCTGCTCTGCTCTTAAAACCCAGAGCGGTAAAATCAGCTTGTCAAACTTATTAACACCTCAAGCTAAAACTGCTAGTTGGGCCGGATGAGAGGCATCTGCAAGTGTAAGTTATCAACACGTTTGGCATTTGTTCTGTCCTGGTCACGTCAGCTAAATGGATTTTACTGGTGCCATTTACATTTTGTGTTTGTGTCTGTTTGCATGTGTGTATGTGTGTTGTATAGGATTTGAAGGATGTCCAAGAAAAGAAAACTCGATATAAGATACTTTTTTTAGGAGTCAAAGCGTAAGTTACTTAAAATTAGAATTAAAATATTAAAATAGAATATGCCAATGAGATACACATTTTAATTTTTTTTATTTATGGTGTAAATATACTAAAACCTCATATTCTAGATCAAATGATTTTATGTATCCATATTTTCTGGGGGAATAAATTACACATAATAGTGTGAAAGTACAGGCCTTTTTTGCTCAGGCAATAACTTTACCAGCAAACTCTATGATCATTCTATCCCTAGTCTTTTTGTCATTAATCAACATATTTTTGTAAGTTGACAGACAGCAGAGAGGCTGCAGGAGGTAGAAGAGAAGAAGCTGAAAAAGAGGCTGGGAATTCACAGGTGAGGTTGAATAATGTTGGATGGGTTAGTCATGAGATTCAGCACTGTGACAGATAAATGTATTTATAAAGAGCTTTTCTTGCAAACTGAAACACAAACTGCTTTACATGATAAAAAAGGTTTAAACATTAAAATAAAACCAGGTTTCACACACAGAATATAACAGTTAAAAATTTTTAGTACGATTGTGATCTGAATAACAATGATTCCCTCATGTGGCTTTAAAATCGGAGCTTGTATCTAAGACGCCTCATGTATTTCAGAAGTTGGTAGTATGTTAATTGACATGATGCACAGTGGCACTACAGCACTGCACTAAAGAATATCGATTAGAACCTATATAATTAGCCTTCCTGTCTTTCATTAGTTACTTTAACGTATAACATCTGCATAATGTGAAATTATGATTGCTGATGCAAAAAACTTCAACTTTCAAGAGTGCTGCCTTGGAGCAATCTCAAAATCAAACCTACTCCCTTGCCTCCAACTATCAAATTATGACCAAGAATATCAAAATATAAAACAAATGGACCCAATTGTAAAGCAAAACAGTTGATTTTGAAATTACATAAAACTTTTTATTTGCTTGCAGTAATGGTTTCAGATCTACTGAAAACTGAGTCCATATAAAATTCTTATAAATAAGAAATATGTTTTCATTTTCAACAAACCAGCTGTACATTTTGTCCTATCTTTCCTGTGGTTAAAGCCTGTGATCTTTATCATTCCAGACCAGATGTCTTTGATATTGTTCCTCTTTAATTTGCTCTCCAGCTTCTTCCTGTAAACCAAAAAACAAACTACTGGCAAAAATAAAAGGTGGAAGAAAATCCTTTAATGATCCGTGCACATAAACATGTGATTGGAAATGGGTTTTTTTTCCAAACGGATATACATATATATCACACACACAAATTGCTGAGTGTTTTTAAAGTTTGCATTTAGAGCTACTGCAGTTCCCATAACTTACAGAATGAAATCTGGACCACTGATTTGCAGTTAAAGCAGGCTTGCTGCTCTTAGCCCATACAGCTCTTAATGAGCAACCGCCAGGGGGGAGCAAAATAGCACAATTTTTGTGAATCAGACCTTTTGAAATTCCAGAAAGCACAATGTTTTCAAAAGAACCTAAAGTAATTTATGCTGTGTACATAATTCATTACAATAGGAATCGGCACACACTTTTTTGTCTCCGCAAACTGAGTTCCTACAGGCTGGGGTACAAACAGAGTGATGGTGAAATCTAGTTTCAATAATAATGCTCTGCACTGAGGATTTGAAGGAAACCGCTCATGACTTGCTGTCCAACTCCTCTGTCGTATCTATTTTTGTCCTCCTCTTCCCTTCCCAAGGCACAGAGGCTCTTGTTTATCTCTAGTTTCCCATTCAGACTGGATTTTTTTTCTTTTCTTGCATCTGTATTTAACATTTCAGACCTCCATATGAGCAATTAGATAAATATTCCCATTTCATGACTGCAGAAGTGGATGAATCACCATTTAATTAGATGTTTAATTGAATAACAAATATGGGAAATTTAATCAGCCTTTGAAAACATTCTCCCTGATATTAGAATAAATTTAAGATATTCTCAGAAAGTCCAAAGCAAGATGTTTTTATTTTAACAATTTCGGTATGCTCTAAATGCATTTACTCTTTAGCGTGTTAACTTGCTCTCTGAATGGTAAATTAGCTGAATTTATGTAGCACTTTTCCATTCTTTCAGATTTATACTGGAGCCACATTCTCCCAGTCACACACACATACACATTCATACGCAGATCCATAGGCAACTTGGGGTTAAGTGCCTGCCTAGGAGCAAATCCACTTGTGGCAGTGGAGGAAGCTACAACTTAACCCCCTGAACCACAGCGACCCCTTTAATGATGCTTTCCTCTGGTTATAGCAGCCATCAAAATACAAGTGTATATGTTTTATTCAACACAGCAGGGTCTTCAGAAATAAAATGGCAATGCCCAGGTCTGGTTCTATAATATTCCTGCAGTTTTACAGTATGTTCACAATTTATGCATTACCAAGAAATATGCTTGAGATTAGACCCTGGTTGGGAGAAAAATAGTGTGGTAAATCCAGACTAAAACTTTTCCACACAAAGTAATCCACACCTATTGAATTCAGTTTTTTTCTTTCTTGGATGTATATAGAAAATAAAACAGTATTTTTGAAGAATACTAAAAAAAGCAGTTCCTTTTTTGTTTCCTGGCTTCACAACTTAGAGTTTAGAGTTCTTATCATGTACCCGATGTCTGATTATTACTCTACTGCTGTTACCCCATCTGTTGCAAGCTGTGAACACAGAACCAGTTTGTAGAGTAAAGTCAGAGCCCATTCCCACCAACAACGTTCCCCCACCATTCCTCCAGTCAAAGATGTGTTGTGCCATCGCACAATGTTGGCAGCAGTCAACGCTGGCTGAAATCTATCTGTAGGAGAACAGTGTGTCGCTTTGATCCTAATGAGCAGCAGCCACATGTGGCAGACCTGGCTGGCAGTGGCTGATCAGACGCAGCCCTAAACACAAAATGAATGAAATTAACTCACTCAATCAAATTCGTTTTACTTTGGCAAGCCTGAGTAAGAATGTTGGCCCTGTTCCTTTGGGGATCAGTTAACTGTGGCACTCTGCAGGTCCAAAACGTGAACATTATTCCTTTAGAGGCTCAAATTGGCTAAATTAAACTAAGGTCAATTGTGGTTGAAGCATGTCATGAAAAAAGTGGAATTGGAAATGAGAAAAATTTGCATTTTAATTTTATTTCTGAAACCTTTTCTTTAAAATTTTGATTTATACTATATGGTAGTTTTTTTCAACAGGAATGGTGGATCTCTATTCTTAAAAGACCTGTACCAAATAATCATACCAAGCGTCTTGTTACATGGTTACAGCATACTCGTAATTTTCAAGACAACAAACTAAACTGATGCACAAAAACGGTGTTTAAATCAATATAATTGCTTTAAAAATATTTAGGCTTCAAGTTAGTTCCAAATCTCATGTAAATTAGAGCTGTTTTAAATTAAAGTTCTGCATAATTAATTGGTAACTACCTCATTTATTTACCCATTAAACCATCTAATTATCACTGAGGTAAATGATTTTTTTTCCACTGATCTAACCATTTATACACATTAAAAAGCCCTTTAATTTA
Source organism: Apricaphanius iberus (assembly GCA_028564705.1). Taxonomy (NCBI): domain Eukaryota; kingdom Metazoa; phylum Chordata; class Actinopteri; order Cyprinodontiformes; family Aphaniidae; genus Apricaphanius; species Apricaphanius iberus. Next base: position 336 of record JAPXFQ010000493.1, on the reverse strand, counting down.
AACTATGTTGTAGCCCTTTAATTTCTTTGTCTGAGATAAAAACATGTCATCCAGAAAATTCACCATCTATAAAGCTGTAAAGTTGTCATTCATCTAATTAACCTACTGTATGTTTACAGGTATTTCCATCATCATCTATTCCCTTTATATTCGTATAGGTCGCAGAGTTGGGGGTCTGGTGCCTTTCTCCAGCAGTGATTGGGCGAGAGGCGGGGTACACCCTGAACAGTTCGCCAGTCCATCGCAGATTTACAGGTATTTAAAATGGGTATGTATGGAAGAGAAAGATGAGCAACAAACCAAACACAATTAATACAAACAAAAAACAGCCTACTT